>JAINUG010000020.1:5104859-5604859 GCA_029706075.1 Aldrovandia affinis | reverse complement strand
TTGTTTCAGATTTTTCCCCCCATTTTTTCTCCCAATTTGGTAGCCAATTACACCCTCTATTTATTTTGATTTACCCTCCCCGCACCAGTCCGCCGCTTGTCTCTACGAGGCAAGTTAATTCTCCAAGGGCAGCGAACTCTGCTTCCTTGGAGAAGGAATTCGCCCACCCACGTTCCGGAGACTCCCTTATGTGCTTCACGGCGGACCTGAGCCGGCTCACCCTCCCCCCGGGATGGACAGCCAAACGCCACCCCCGATCGGGGCTGACGACTGGGGCTGGTCCGGTAGAGCCAAGATGCGGTGCGTTAAGACCGCCACGCCATCCGCCGCCCTTAACCCATTTCTGATGGCCACGATTGTCGCAGTGTCCTTCATCACATCACCAGGATCACATGATGCAGCTCTTAATATTTTTAGGGGCTGGTCTGCCGAGCTACTGAGTGGTAAAAGTGCCGTGTGTCACAGCAGGGGTGCGATCAGGGCAGAAATCACCTGGTGACTAAACAGAAATTGCGCAAAGCTTGGTGATCACGCAGGACGGCAAAAGCCATGCAGCAACAGTGAAGGTGTTATGAAGGACATAACTGACTATAAATTGAAATGTGATTGTTTGTAAACCCTGCAAAATTGCCAGTGAGTGTTGAAGTCATGTTTCATTGGCTAGGGTACGTTAGCAAGCTGATACAAGATTTTCTTTCTATACCTTCACACGATGTAACTGAGCCTAATATTAGCTATTCAGGCATGGGAGATGGCCACCTTGTGTTAGTAAACCAAACACAGTGCTTGGTAGTCTAGCTAACATCACATGCAGAATCATCTTGGCAAAAGCACAAGAACTGACATACTGACACAGATGGTTTTTGATGAATCGTGACTTTCCACCGTGCCACAGAGTGAGTGATTAGGAACTTTAAAACGGAATGGTGAATAGAATATGTGTAAATTGAAAATCGAACACATGTCCAAACAATTATGCATGTATAGGGTATATATATATATATATATATACACTCTGTACTGGTATACTCACAGATCTCTGTACAGGTATACTCACAGATCTCTGTACTGGTATACTCACAGATCTCTGTACTGGTATACTCACAGGTCTCTGTACTGGTATACTCACAGGTCTCTGTACTGGTATACTCACAGGTCTCTGTACTGGTATACTCACAGATCTCTGTACTGGTATACTCACAGGTCTCTGTACTGGTCAAAGGCATTGTTGGCCTCCACCTCCAGTTTACGCAGGCGGGCAGACGGCATGGCGCCATCATCGATTGGGGGCTCATACTTATTGCTCCAGGGAGATCTGAGGAAGGTAATGATGTGACAGGAGAAAGGGAAAAGAAGAAAATATGAATTGAGGGTCAGTATGTCATCCACCATGAGAAGTTCCATACAACTATTTAAAAACATTTTTCAAAGAAATGTGCCCAACAAACATCTGGTAGGTCCAGGCCAGATTGTGGTCAATTGTGTGGCAAGTGCCTTTACTAACGGAGCAACTTGCGAGTCCTTTAAAGTTATTATTTTTGTACTTGTGTTTGTTTTTTCACAAGAGTGAGTCAGAGACAAGGATCAAGATGCAGGCAAAGCTGCAGTTCTGGCACTAACCTGTAGGAGTCCCCATCACGGTTGTAGTCACAGAGCAGGTAGTCCTTCCCCACCACTTTGTCACGGGCAATCTTCAGGGGCTGGTCCACAGAGGACAGCAGATCCTCGCACAGACTGGGCACCTGGGAACACAAAGAAAAGAGTATATGAACAGGCACCTGAATCTGATCGCTCAAAAAATGTCAGTAGTTTACCAATAATCATTTTGAAATTGATCTCACGTTTTCTGAATAAGGAATCCTAGGGAAGATATTTAGTTTGACAGACAGACAGACACACACAGCCAAAAAATTGCCTTTACAAAGCGCCTTTATTTGTTTTGGAAACATAACCAAACACTTTCCCCAGGGTTTATTCTGCACATAATCAGGTGCCTTATTACTTATTGAAATTGAACTGCCCTGCAGGAAACACTAAAGAATGCACACAGCCTTAAAGCTTCCACTTTTCATAATGAGAAAGTACAAAAAGGGAGCAGAGGTGTACCAACATTTTTTGTCAGTTCTGGCTCATAGCGAAAGGATACGGGAATAAAATTGCACAAAAACAGAAGCCATTTCTATCCCTCACTCACACTCTCTCGCTTTCTTTCTTTCTTTCTTTTCCCTCTCTCCATTTCCCCCTCTCTCCTTCCCTTTCGCTACCCATGCCTCAACAATTTGTCTCTCTTTGTCTGGGCGCAACAGGGCATCACAAACCCTCTTTTAACACTCCTGACCCCAAATGCATTGGGAGAAAGAAGGGGACCAAGGGAGTGGCCATCCTTTTCGACAAGGATTGACAAATTGCCACCCACAGACAGACAGAATCCTCCGTCTACCCCCCCACAACATGGACAGACAGACACAGAATCCTCTGTCCACTCCCCCAGCATGGACAGACAGACACAATGGCCGTTCTGTTCCCATCACCATGGAAACACTGCCCCACACCTGACAACCACCTTCTTTCAGACAAAGACAGGGAAGAGAAGAGAGGAAGAGAAGGAAAGGCAAGAGGACTGAGAGGATTGAGGATTGAGAGCTATGGGTATCGTTCATTTACCAGGTCAATGAGGTCACTGAGGTTCTTCTCGATCTGCTGTGGGGGCAGACGCCTCATCAGGTCCAGGGCACAGTCCAGCTGCTGGTCATTCTGGAAGACACAAAGTCAAATATACTGTATGTCATATGTACACACACATGCATGCAAATACAGGCAGGTATGCATGTATATACACACAAAAGCATACATAGGCATATACACTCCATAGAATTAAAGAGCGCACACACACACACACATTTAAAACTTGAATAAAGAACTGCCACACAAATGAGACACTGCAGGCAAACAAAGCACACACTCTTGTCTGCGCACACACAAACGGACTGCAATACACAGATTGTAGACATAATTGCAGAGCAGCCAGTACCAAACCTCACAAACTGTAGGCCGATATTTTGTTTACCACCACATGCACATGGCCACTGGTGCCATTTCATTACATTTCATTGCACAACATGTTCACATGCTGACATACCACACACGATCAGCACAATGGCACACAGGGGCAAACAGGCAGGTAGAAGCATGAGAACAAGAGAAGCACACAATCACTTCTTTTAATCCAAACAGTCAATTGGCGAGACCCACGTACTGCCATTTTTCCTTTTTTTGGTATGAAGAGCAATGAGAACAGAGACTCACTGGGTCACACTGTATGTGTTCCGTTCTGGGCAATTCCCTGGTATTTACCCTGTATTAACTCTACACTCTGGGAAACTCCATTAGGTCCAGCTGACACCTGCTCTCCCAGACACTTCGTTTACAAGCACCCCTCTCCCGGGGTAAACACTCACAGCTGACCGCTGCCCTGGGGCAGCCTGGATGTGGAGGTTTGGGAGGGAGGGGGAGGGGGACGGGTAGGGGGGTCAGTGACATATGAGATAAAGGAAGGGAGTAAGGAGAAGGTGGTCACGGAGACAGAACATCTGCTTTCTCCGTTCGGAGGCTTTGGACTGGGTTTAGCGTTTGAAGGGCTAGTGATGTTTACATTGTCATCTAGACTAAACACTGCATCCTCCTGTGTACCTTTGTAGTTTTCTGAAGCAATAACAAATGACCTGGGGCCAACAAAAAATTTACAAGATTAGCAAGCTCATGCAATGAAAAGGCCCAAAAGCTCCAATTGTCTATTTATAAACGATAACAAGATGATAATAGTCATTCTTAAATCAGGTGGGTTATCAGACAAACCATAGGGCCTATATTAATAGCTGTTATAGGAGTTATGTGAGCATATGCATGCATGTGCATAGTGACGTGTGTCTGTGCTTTAACAGTTTAGAGCTCAGTTAACATGAACTCCCTTTGTCCCTCAATACGCGAGTTACCCAAGCAGTAGCACTTTATGCTGTATATATTCTAGCAAGACCACAGCCAGTCACACAATAAATAAGGCAACCAATCAGTCAGAGCTAACCTGCTGGCTGTGTTTAGATCTGACACAAAGATTACAATGTGTCAGTCGATTGGCGTGGTTCTCCAGGGGGAATTGACCTGTGCTGTTCATCAGCAGCTAAAAGAACAGTTGTCAGTGACTAACACTGGCAACTATTCATACGAAATGGTGTCACCGACAGCGCTGGGTATTTCGAACTGCTGTTGTTGTAAAGAGTTAAAAGAGTTGTACACGTTGCACTATATGGCTTGTATTGGGTGAAGGGGGTGGTTTTAGCTACACCAGACCGGCAGCCCGGCACTATTACTATTTTAACCCCGAAGTATGGGAAGGAAGGAGGAGGGGAGATCAGTATGCGACACTTAACAATTCAAATTTTAAAAATCGCAGCCAGTAAATCTAGACATGCTGCAACTTTCCTGTGCAGTTAGCAAACGTTAAAGTTGTAGGCGCCAGCTAATAGATAACTAGCTAGATAACTATAACTGTTTCAACTCTAGGCACCATCGAATTTCTAGTTTGCTGCGTAGAGCAGCTACTTCCTATAAAGGGCACTAGCTAGCTTATATCCTCTCTCAGCACCCCCCTCTCCTAAAACTACCACCCCCGTCCCTGGTGCACCTCTCCATGGCCTTACCATGTCTGCGGCTCTCGGTGTCGAGTCTCAGCAGTAAAATATGCTTTAGCGGAATTCGTTATACTTTCGTTTGTTTATTTTTCTTTTGTTCTTTTCTTGTTATTGTTTCTATTCCCTTCGAATTGCTGCTGTTTCTCTTCGCCTCTCTCTCTCTCGGAACCCAGCCCCGTCAGCGAATTCACTTCCTCAACCGGGGGAGCGATGGGGAGGGTGGGGGGGGGCATGTAGAATACAAACAGTGCATGCATATCCGGGTCACCCCACTCCTTCTATCCAACAACCAATCAGAGAGACGTAACTAAGGCATGGCCAAGTATGGAAAGAGAGGCGGAGTGGTAAACAGAGACGACAGGGCGGTCTCGAGGAGAGTGGAAGAGGGTGGTACTTTTAGGTGGGTGTGTCAATTGCCATAAGACGGAAAAGAGAGCCAAGGAATTCCTGAAGCCTCTGTGAATTCTCCCACTCCCCTGTTTTAGCTAACGCGCCTTGGCCCTGTTTCCTTCTGCACAGAAAGTTTTCTGTATGTACAAGTTAGTAGTTGTAGTTTGTAGTTTACTCAACGCAGCCCGATATATATATATATATATATATATATATATATATATATACAGAGCAAAATAATAAGTGAAATGATAAGATTTTGTGTCCGTATTTGAAGGGTTGGATTCATGTACCTGGATTCCCAACACTAGTCCACAATAGTTATTATATATATATATATCGTTTATGCCTTCTTTGTGCATGTTCTGTATTTATGCTCCAGTTTGGATCTGCAACATTCTGAGTAGTGGTCAAATCTTAAGAAGGAAGTTTTATTTTGAGAAAATGTCCATCTTTTATTTCTCCTGTGTGAACATACAGCTTTGTCCCATATTGTTTTTGGTTAGGAGGGATATTTGACTGAGTAAAAGATCACATGTGAGGCAAAATACTACACTTAATAATAAACACAAGTGAAAATTATTTGTATACTTTAATACATGTAACTGGTCTATATTCCAGTATATAGCTATGTGTAGGGAACTTCAGTTTTGGAGGGTTAGAATGCAGTAGGATTAGAGTAGCCTTGAACCTTGAATGCACATAATGACTTCAAATAAAATAGAGTCAAGGACAAAAAAATCTAAAGACCATTTAATTTCTTGTCCCCTGTATGTACGTATATGAATGTGTGCTGAGTGTAATTAAGTGTGTCACTAAAGGGGTGAGGAGGAGGAAACTGGGGCCTGAAATAGCCCTCCCCTGTAAGGCAGTTCAGAGGGTCATTGGAAAGTATATACAGAGAGCAGGCAGCATCACAGTCCTGCTGTAAAAGTGACAGATCTGCAGTCTCTTACAGAAAGTAACTAGGAGAGTGCTTAAGCCACGAAAACAGTAAAGACTGTTCACTGTTTTCTGTTCACTACTGTTCACTACACCCAACACCCCCACCCCCACTCCCTTCAAGGGTCACAGGCACACATGCAGGAGACATGCCATTTTACACAAGGCACATTATTATTGATTTCAGATTTGGCAGTGTTCACTCTCAATGCTCAAAGATAGGTAACTCTTTCAGATATGGTCTTGGCCCAATGGTTGATCTAGGAACCGCCTAAGATGAGAGTTATAATAAGTCAATTTACTGCTCTTGCTAGGTTTTAATTGGTGAAATATGTGTTTTCCAAGACTGGAGCTTAGTTGCCTATTAAATAAACAGGGACATGAGGGGCTTTGGGAGGAATTCAATGTGTTACCTTGGAGACTACATGAAACATAATATTACATATGATTTCATTTATAGTCAGTGTGATGTAAAGATTAAATAATATTATGCACAACTTGTGTAAGTCCAGAAAAGTTATATGGTCACTACAAGGATCTTCAAAACATTTTTTTGTTGTAGCGCTTTGGAAATTGTCTCATCGCTGGAAGAAATTTGAGTAACATCTGGTAACTCTTTTGAGAACCTCAGCACATATTTTCTTTACTGATTAAATCATGCAATATGTTTTTGTGTTTACCTCATGTGTCTGCTTTTCTTTAAATACGTTGTTGTATTTAACAATGTTTTTTTTCCCCTCTGCCATATTGTTCTTGTGGTCATATGTATCCCAGACTGCCCTTGTTCCTTGGTAGGCTCACTTAACAGGCCATATGTGTTACAGACCTAAATCTAAAATCAAAGTCATTTCTGCTCTTTTGTGTTCCTTCAGATCAGGGGTTCCCAGACCCTAGTCTCCTAAAGCCCTTAAGGCCTCAAATATAATTGACCAGTGCAGTGTATAGTTTGATAGGTGTGATTGTCTGTGGAAGGGGTATACCATATTTTTTCAGTTCACAGCCCAGCTCAACCAGTGTCATGATTATGGTTACCCACCTCTTGCCATGCCATAGATCATGAAAGTCTGTGTATCTTTGGTACACAAATACCTCTTATACTTCATTTGTATGAGACTTTACACTTCAACAAAGTGGAGAATGATGGGTGCCAATAATATTGGCTAGAAACTGTTTTTAGAATACAGTGCACAACAGACCATGACTGTGAAAACGAGATGTTTTTTGAATGGAAACTATTGATGAGTCACCTTTTGAGAAAAGGCTGACTTCATACTAAGGAAATATTGAACAGTACAGCACATAAATGATGAACTTTGAGATTCAAAAGAGGTTTTAAGAAGAAAATCAAAACGTGTGATCAAAATAGTACATGCAAAAATACACCTTCCTGAACAAATATATATGTACCAGAGACACATATGATCAAACATTTTCTGAGGGTCACGTGACTAATTGTCAGCAATTAGGGACACAACAACATCAATGAAGTTTGTGTTCCAATGTCAATTTAACCTGGTATGGAGCATGGCTCGTCACTGGGGTGAGACTGGGGTTGGACAGCTAGTATGGGACTAGGTCAGGGGTTCTCAATCCTGGTCCTGGAGACCCACTTGTGTATACTGGTTTTTGTTCCAACTATAATTGTATCCGCTAAATTGCAATGAGCTGTTAGTTGTGTCAGAGATAGCAATGAATGTGAGGCAGAATAAATGTCCCATATTCACATCCACTCAGGTGTCAGACTACTAATGGTTTCATTTTCTGTAACATTGAAAATTGTTTAGTTTTTTACATTTTTATGTTAATATAGTGAAAGTATTTCTTGCAGCAGGGTAGAACACACACACTTTGAAAGACAGATTAGAAAGTCTATATTTTTAGTAAAACACATAGGGCAGAAGGGGCCTCCCACGTGGCCCAGTGGTTACAATGTTCGACGCTGGCCACGGAGACCGGGGTTCAACACCAGGGGCGGCGATTGGCTGTCCGCCCCAGGGAGGGGGGAGGGAAGCTGACATGACGTTCGCTGCGCATAAGAGTGGCCCTGTAGTAGCGGGTTACGTTCGACACTTGGCGAGTGCCGTCTCGGAAGAGGCGTCAGGTCGCCTTCGTCACTACCGGTCGCAGGACTGCGGCAGCGAATTCACATTACTTGATGTGAAGGGATTGACATAGAAATAGTGGGTCTAATTGCCTACCAAATTGGGAGAAAAATGGGATAAAAAATAAAAAATAAAAACTTCTAGGACAGAAGTGCAAAAAATAAAAAGACAAAAGTGCAGGTGTGCAAACACTTCAGTCCTTCAGAGACTATCCTTAGTGCAAAATAACAATGTAACAGAGCACATACTTTTATATAGCAGGACAAAAGTGGGTGTGCTGAATTACAATCATGGTAATGGAGTACAATGTCTACTCATTGGCTTGATTAACAGGGTCACATGGTTGCACTTCATTGGCCTATAGCACATGGACACCTGGTGCATCCAGAGGTTGGAGGAGGGTCGAAAATAGCATGGTAATGGCATCATAGGAAACATGTCATGCCCAGTTCCTCATTTAATCCATTACTTTTGACTTTTGTTCTATTAGAGCAAGCTGCACAATTGTGGCAAGGAAAAAAACCTGTTGCATTATCCAAGCGCCCCTGGTGGCCAGCAATGCTTTTGAGTGTGTCAACATGCACCAGTCTTTCTGTGTGAATCCTATGATCAGGACAGTCAGGTCCAGAGAGGTCTTGTTCAGTATCTCACATCATTTGATGCAAAACTTGTTGTTTCAGCTGATGGTAATCTTCTGTAAGGCCTTGGTGGCCTGTTGACACACTCAAAAGCATTGGTTTTCTTATTTGCACTTCTGCCTTATAAGTAAAAAATATATAAAAATGAGTATTTCTCTAAAAATGTTTAGAGACTTTGTAGTGTTTTTCAACATCCTAGTGTGTGGGTTCTACGCTGCTGCAAATGAACTCTTAACTCAAACTCTTACACCAGGGTTAAATAATCTTTTAGAAACATATTTTTAAGGAGTGGCTCTAATACTGCGCCAATGTAGTGAAAGTAGACATATTATAGAAGAAGAAGAATGAAAAATTGATGAGAAGAAAAATGACATTGTGACTGTGTTGTTAAATATATTACAATAATATAGTTGTAATTAAACACGTTTTCAACAACCTTAATTGATCAAGAAATTGGCTTTAACAAAAACCAGCATACATAGTGGGACAGTCCATAAAGAAATATCCTAATTTCACCTTGTTCGTAAATCCAAAGGTTTGTCTGTCCGCAAAAACTCAGGGTTTCAGCAAGCTCAGGTGATATTGTTCAACTTGCACGCTTTTCCCAACAGCTTGTGAATGAAAGTGAACTTGAGCAACTGGAAAGGGAGTTCCTAGAATACCAAGTCACAGACTTGACTAATATCAACCAAGATGTGGCCATTGATCAGTACTGGCACTTAGTATCGCTTGTTCCCTCATTTAGTGGAGAGACACTCTTTCCCACTCTCTCAAGGCTCTCTATGAGCATTCTTACTTTACCTCACAGTACAGCAAACATGATAAAGACTGACATCAGAAACCAGCTTTCAACAGAAATTCTGAATGGAATATTGACTGTTAAAACAACAGTCAAAGACAGCAAAGGTTTCCAACCCACTAAATATATAATAAATACTGCAAATATTATGGTGTACAGCCACAAAAGCCAGCAGGGCAGCTCTGCACCATAGGTTGAATTTTCACACTTTTTAAGACCGAAATAGGGGTGTCAGTAAAAAAATATGGCATGTCAGTAAAAAATAGTCCAACTTAGTCAGTCATGTCAGTAAAATCACATATTTATGGTTGGGAACCCTGACAGTGGGTCCCCTGGACTACGTTTGAGAACCCCTGGACCAGGTGCAATTTTTTAACCTTTTATGTCATAACCAGCTACTGTGCAGTTAGTTTCACGCCATAACTATCGTAAGTCTAACCTGTACTTTTTTGTAATCGTAACTCCACAGTAGCTGGTTAAACTGCCCTGCGTGGCCGTGAGAAAGACGAGAAGAATACATAAATAATAGTCCGACTGTAACGTAGTTATTTAACCTAATGCGTACACGAGAAACAAACTTGCAAACACGGTAGTTGTGTTTATTTTTCTATTTCATGTGTTTATACGCAATGAGGTAATTGGTCTATGAACATGCTCAACACCCCTTCATCACTGCTGTAACCAATGATAAGACAGATATATATGTGGTTGGACCAATTAAAAACACGCGTTTTAGGTGGTCCATCATTTTATGGGTGGACTTGATCATAGTTCAAATCTTGTCCTTAGATTTGATGATAGCGACTACATGAAATCAACAGTTCTTATTCAGAAGTCTTCAGAGTATTTCTGTCTGAGATCTCCCACAATATATTAGCAAGATACTCGTCTGGTGTTTCAGGAACACCTACAGAATCTCTTGTGATTTCTCAGGTAACGTAGCGCAGACATGTCCGAAGAAGAGCTGGGCCCGAAGTGGGATCGATGCCTCGCTAATAGCGCCATCAAACTTGGTAAATAGCACACGTTATTGCATAGCATACGTGATGATTATTCGCTTTGTCTGGTCATGCATTTGAATTAACAAGAAATACGGTAGATAGCCAAGTCAAGCAAATGGAATAGTCAAAGTACACATTGTACGTGTTGGGAGTTCTAGCTTGCTAACTAGCAAACTGTCAATGTCCCCCATCCCGTCCAGGGACGTAGTTTTTGTGCGAGGTCCAAGCTGGATAGCAGATTCCAGACCAGAGGTGTTAGCTGGCTGTTTGTTCACTATGTTCCTAGTTAACCAGGTGGCATATTCTTAGACAATTTGAAATAGTTATAGTAGTTCGGAAACTAGATTGTTATGTTACTATCCATACATTTACATTTACAATATCCAGTGGGCATTACCATAGGAAGTCAACTATCCAACTGACAGATAACTTCCAACAGATACATTATTTGAGAATGAGAACGACTTTGAGTTCGTTAGCGCTGGTTAGCCAGAAGTCAGCCAACCAGACAGCTTGGAACACTAGACCGGTGTAGCACTGGTGACTGTGAAAGTTAGCTTGCTAGCGATACTGGCTAGCTAGTTTTAGTTCACACACCAGGGCCGGTATGTATCAAATATCTTAAGGGTCTGATCTAAAAAAACACTTACGACACCTCCTAAGAGGTTACTTTGGAGTGCCGCTTAAAGTGGTCGGTAAAACGTAGTTATCAAGCAGCTCACACTTTCTCTTAGGGAAGTCTTCAAATATTCTCGAGCTGCATATTTTATTTTAGGACACTTGTATTTAGGTCTTGAAATACGGGTGAAAAGAAATAAAATAATACTCACGATGTGGTACAGAGCTGCTTTTGTGGTCATTGTAATGTTTGCAGCATTTATCATTTCTTTAGTGGGTCGGAAGCTTTTGCTGTCTTTGACAGTTTTAACAGTCAATATTCAATTCAGGTACATTGACCTATCTACGCTCTTCATCAAACTTTCGTTGAGCAAAATGTTTCGTAACTAGGAGGAAAGTTTGACGGCAGTCAGAAATTTCAGATAGGGTGATCGAAAAGTCTCTCCGCAATATAACTGCTGCAGAGACTTCGATCATTCTGTAGTAATATTTTTTTCAGGGAAATTTTTGCGGACAGACAAACTTTTTTACAGATTTACGGACAAGGTGAAATTAAGATATATTTTTTGGACTGTCTGTAAACGTACACATTTGTTTCATATTGCAATATTGCTGATGAACAACAATAGTTATTCAAATGATTTTGACCTTTAAGCACAGTGTTAAAATAACTTGAAACTGCGCTACTTCTCAAAGTTGCTGGTGGTATTACGTCCTGCACAAGATCAGTGACAAAGATGATTCCCTGATGATCTAGGCGATACAGTTTGATTAACTGTACATCATCAAACATTTGTCCTGTCTTGGAAGGTGCGCGCACATCTCCATCTCCACAACTGTGTCGTCTTGCTTACTCCTAGCCGAGTTAAGAGAGCTCAGAGGTCTCTTAAATATCTGACAGTTTAAGAGTACTTTAAAGTCCAGAGACATTTTATAAATCACTTTTATTCTTAAATTTGAGTGTAGGAGTAAAAGTCACCAATTCGTGCATTTAAGTTACACTTGAGATATTTTTTTATTTTTTATTTTTTATACTTTTGAGTGGCATACGGCCCCAGATCTCGCCAAGTAGCGAACGTTCGCTCATTTAGTAATACCACTGCTACAAAGTTAACTATCATACTGCTACGGACTACCGCGCCAAACTATTTGCCTGTCACCCACATTACCGCTATCATGTGTGGTATACTTTATAATGGAATATATCCATAAGATACTTCAAGCTAAACTGTAGGCCAATGGGAGGCGTGGAAAGGTGTCCCCGGGATGCCTGCAACACATGGTTTAGCCTATTTGTTTTCAGAGGAGCAATACTTTAACATCCAACGAAAGTTTTATCTACATATGTAGTCTACCAGATCATTCATTAGATCATATGAGCATTATTAACGCTATGTTATGAGTCATTCATTGAGAGCAGTTGTTGATGGGACATTATGCTTTACTGTGATTATTTTACACAGAAAAACACGAGGTGTGTTCACCAGCCGTTTCCATTTACAGTATCCAAAGTTCAAGCTGGACACACATGCTGTCAGAGGAGGGATCCTCTCTATCTAGTGTTGGAGGCCCTTCCGTCAAGCAGTTATTTGAGGATACGAAATAATTTATTACACCTGGAATTATCACCTTAATGATGATATAGTTACAGCCTGAAAGTGTATAAAACGCGTCACACGCTGCGATTAAATATTTATTCATTCCGTAAATATTTACAAACTCCCACAACCAGTTATATCCTGACTACAAACCCAACAAGCTAACGTTATGTGACTCAGCTTGCAATACACCCATCAAACGTTTGTGAACAACTTGGGGACATTTTAACTTAAACTTCCTGTTTATGGTCAGATCTGACATTTATGTAGAGCACATGACCAAAAAGTTGATCGTCACTGACAAAGTAATGACAGAGTTTATGAATGCACGTTGGTAGTCATCTGCTACAGAATACTTGATAACTGTCCAGTAGATGAGGTTACAGTTTTGATATAGTGCCTCTCCCCTTTTACTGGTTTGTGCTTGCCTTTTTTATTGGTGGGCGGAATAGTGACACAGGCATGTCTGTGCCCCACGCTGCAGGTAATGCAAGATTTTCTTTGTCTGTTCTGTCAGTTCTAGGTTGCAATTCATTTTCTGCTAATTTTATTTTTATGACGTGCATGGCTACAGTACATTTCTAGACTTTCACTAGCACATGTGGTGCTAAAATATAGATTTTGGGATACATTTTAATGGAGACCACAAGGGGGGGCATATTTGATTGGTGTTTGACTACTTTTGGCTGATATTTCCAGCAGTGTCACCTGCCTTTCATTGTCCATTACTTAATGCAGATCATTATTGACGTTTCCTTAATTAGATTTAGAAGATCTCATGATGAACTCTGTCCATATACATTTTAAAGAACATTTATTTATTGTGGAAACATTCAAACTGATCTTTATGTGAGCATGGATGATCTGCCACTACATCTTCACTAAGTTGTTTTCAGCAAATGGATATCAGATCTTACAGGTCCATCGAAACAGATTGATGTATATTTAGTTGCCATTTTTAAGGTTAAGGCATATTTAAGAAGTAAACTTCACTCCTCCAAACCTATAGAGTACACTCCAAAATGATTAACAACCTTGATCAAAGAAGGCTGGAGAAAATGAACAATACAGGTTATTAGCTATATTGTATGCTCAAAAAATTGTTAAAGTATATTGTTTTATTTTCTATACTAATTCCTCAGAGACCACCCCTAATCAGGTATAAAAATGAGGTAACACGTGTGTAAAATTAATTTGTCATCCATCGGCATGGGGAAAGGCAAAAAACTCAGAAGAAACAAAACAAAGGGTTATTGACCTTTACAAGTCAGGAGATGGTTACAAACGAAAGATACCACTTTCCACTACAAGGTCAGTAAGTAAGAAGTTTAAAACCACTGGACCGTAGTAAACATGCCTGGCAGAGGATGCAAATACGTCTTGCCCCCCACGCAAAGAAAAATCCAAGGGCCACAGTTGGAGATCTACAAAACTTCGTTATGTCTCGGGTAGTCATCAGTTACAAATAGTCTGCAAATCTACCATGAGATGCCACCTCCATGCCAATAGGCCTTTTGGGAGGGTTGCCAGATAAAAGCCTCTATTGTGGGAAATAAACAAAAATAAGCTTCTGGAGTTTGCTAAACAGCATTGGAACTCTGATTGGAACTGGGTGTTATGCTCCGATGAGACCAAAATTTTGCTTTTTGGCTTTGCACACCAGTGGACGGGAGATGACTGTAGCGTTATCCTAGCAATGGGAGGGTGCAGAAAGTGCTTAAAATGGGTGTGAATAATTTACATTTTTGGGGGTAAAAAATATTACTTGTTAAACAAAATATTTTTCTCTGAGCAATTGTATTGGTATAAAATAATAAAATGCTTAAATTTATTTGAGCGTACAATATAGCTCATTACCTGTATTGTTTATTCTATACAGCCTTCTTTACTGATGTTTACCAAGGTATTATTTCTAGTTTATAATATTATTACCATAATATTTATTCACACCCTTGATAAAGATGAGCAAAGAAGGACAAAATTATTTAGTACTATTTATTTTGTGTGTTGTACTATACATCTCATCTCTGTCCTATGCTTTGTAAGTGGTGCTAAACAACATGCACGTGAGATAATTATTTTCTGAGGATCCTTAAATGGTTTTACTTGCCTTGCATTTACCCAAGGTGGATTAAATAACTAAATAAACAAAGCATTGAATTTGGGGAGACTAGTCTAATAAATGTCACAAGAGCACAAAGCTGTACATTTGTGGGAAATGTAGGAAATGTGCTGTACAACTGTCACTGGAAAAATTCAAAATGGTAACAAAAGAAAAACAAAGGGAGTACATCAAGATGGGTGATGGGTAACTAATGTGGCAGGAGAGAAAGGATAATGGGAAAGAAGGAAACGGAGCACTAATAGGAGACCATTCTAAAACGAATTATCTAATGTATCCACGGCAATAGCAGGATAGAGAGAGAGAGGGAGAGAGGCAGGCTGCCAAAGGGGTGTTAATACAGTTTGATTTGGCAGCAGGAAACATCTCAGCTCTGTGCCGCCACTGCTGCTGCGAGTTATGTGAGCCCCGGTGTATCTCGCAGTCCTCAAACGGACGAGGCAGAGAGGGTGTGGTCAAGAGAGTGAATCGCTGCGTGACCTGAATGAATAAAGATGGGGTGGAGGGAGAGATGTTATTTTCATTTTGTGGCCACGCTTCATACTTGTAAATTGTATGATTGTGAATAATGTCTGTCTCCTCTGGCAGTGGCGCAGTGGTCATGCCGCATAGCTGGCTGAATTGAATTATGAGCGAGAGTGGGGGAGGGGGAAGAAAAAACATTTGTTTCTTTTTTTTCGGTGACCCGATCATAGCTGTTGCCAGGTGGGGCTGGACTGGAGTGAGATGAAGATAAGGGCACCCAAATCCTTTCCTCCCTCAATAGGCTTTACATGTCCAATCATCTGGATTGTAGCCATCCCAACTTTCATCTCTTTCTCTAAAACTTTCACACCATCACAAGTCCATGTTCCAAGCTCTCTTAATCTGTCCTCCCTCTTTTTCTCACACTCGTTCCCTCTCTCTCTCTCTCTCACACACACAATCTCTCTTTCTTGCGATA
This sequence comes from Aldrovandia affinis, assembly GCA_029706075.1. Lineage (NCBI taxonomy): Eukaryota > Metazoa > Chordata > Actinopteri > Notacanthiformes > Halosauridae > Aldrovandia > Aldrovandia affinis. The sequence continues at coordinate 5,589,018 of JAINUG010000020.1, read as the reverse complement.
ATGAGCTCTGGCTGGCTGACAGGTGCTGTTTACCAGCTCTGGGGTCAGAGGTCACAGCCCCCCCTGCCCATGCCTCGTTAGGGCAGATTTACTTCCGCACACAAGGGGACAGGAGGGATGAAAGTATTGAGGGGGGGGGTGTGACTGTACCTGTATGTATGAGTCTGGTTGCAGTTTGCGTTTCTGTTTTAGGTTTTTCTTGCTAATTTGCTCATTAACTCCTCCCCCCCCGCCCCCTTTTTCTTAGTGGCTGGCCTTGGGATTGGCGTCATGCTCTCAGCTGCGTTCTTCAAACGTGAGTTTCATCGTCCGTCGCCGGAGAGAGGGCTGCTGATCAGGCGTGAAAGTGATAGTTCGTGGACATCCTAAGAATGTGCCCAGGCAGTCCAGCAAACAGTGTGTCAGCACGGAAACCTCTGGGCGCATCACGTTTGGTCTGGGTGCAGTGTGTGTAATGGAGGGCTCCTGTTTATGCGTGTTGCTGTGTGAGAGTAAGGCAGTCTCAGTGGAACACTCAATACGGGAAGATGTGAACATGTGTGAGCAAGATGCGCTCTCTCTTATCCACAGGCCGCACATGGCCAGTGGCATTTGGATCAGGGGTGGGGCTTGGCATGGCCTATGCCAACTGCCAGCATGACTTCAGGTCCTCTTTCCTGCTGCATGGGCACATGGTCAAGGTGAGTTATAGCACCGAAAATGATATAAACCATAAAGCCAACTGTCATCGCACGTGAAGCTGCACAGCCACGTTTTGCGATACAGGCCACTTCCCAAATGTAGGAGATAGAAGTGAACCCTCACAACTTTGTCTAAAAGGCCAGCAGTGAAGTACAGAGTAGATGTACCCAGTATCACCTAATAGATATGAAGATGAACGAGTACAAACGCTCAGAGAAACCTAGAGGCCACAGGTGCCATAAGACTGCACTACAACTGAATGAAAGTTATTCCCTCCCTTGATTAGATTTTCCCCTGCCATAAAGGTAACCTTACTGTTTTAGCAGTTTTTTCAAAAACATTTAACATCCAATAAATGCATGTTTATTGAAGATGAGACAGCCCATCTTATCAATTTTGATACGAAATGGGCCAAAATGACTGCATACAAAAGTTGGAAAGACAAAATTCAGGACAACTTTAAAGTGGAGAACTGGGCCGGTATGTATCAAATATCTTAAGAGTTACACTTAAGACACCGAAGAGCTTACTTAGGAGTGAAATCACTCTTCGCTTAAAGTGGTCGGTAAAACGTAGTTATCAAGCAGCTACCACTTTCTTCAAATATTCTTAATAGTAACTCGTAGGCTAAGTGTTTTTTTTGCAACAGTCACGGGTGCCGCAAATTAAAAGATTAAGATGAGGTCATCAATCGGCGAAATTGCAAAGAGGAAGAAGTTGGGTTGCCAACCATAACATTGTGGTTTTACTGACATGACTGACTAAATTGGACTTTTTTTTTTTTTACTGAAAACCGTATTTCGGTCTTAAAAAGTATGAAAATAAAGAAAATTATACTCACGCTATGGTGCAGAGCTGCCATGCTGGCTTTTGTGGTCGTACATCATAATATTTGCAGCATTGATCATTTCTTTAGTGGGTCGGAAGCTTTTGACAGTTTTAACAGTCAATATTCAATTCAGGTGCTACGCTCTTCATTAAACTTTAGTTGAACAAAATGTTCGTAAGTCGGAGGAAAGTTCAATGTACAACGTTCCATCCAAAGCGCGTCAGGAAAATCTCCGCTTTCAAGAAGGCAACATCTGGCACTGGTTCGTAGTCTTATTTATTCATGAGACACATTTGTTTCATATTGCAATATTGCTGGTGAACAACAACCGGTATTACAATTATTTTTATCTTTATGCGCAGTGTTAAAATAACTAATCTCTGCCGTAACTGCGCTACTTCTCAAAGTTGCTGGTGATATTACATCCCGCACGAGATCAGTGACAAAGATGATTCCCTGACGATCTAGGCGATGAAGTTTGATTAACTGTGCATCATCAAACATTTCTAAAACATTCTTCCTGTCTTGGAAGGTGCGCGCACATCTCCGTCTCCGCAACTGTACCGTCTTACCTACTCCTAGCCGAGTTAAGAGAGCTCCAGAGGTCTCTTAAATATCTGACAGTTTGAGTAATTTTAAGACCAGAGATAAATCACTTTTATTCTTAAATTTGAGTGTATGAGTAAAAGTCATCAATTATTACACTTAAGTAACACTTGAGACCAGTTATTTAGTCAGAGGCTTGATACATACGGCCCCTGGTCTGTAAACGTAGTATGACTAAAGTAAAGATACACGTGCAGTTCTGAGAAATTATTTGGGAATATAAGGCAGAAGTGTTACATTCACAAGGTTGTGCATGTAAAAAAAAAAAAAAAAGGGGGTACGAAGGGGTTGATTGATCCATGGTGTTTTTAAAACTTCCCTCTCTTCCACTCCAGGAGCAGTATAGCAGTACCAGCAAGGAACTATAGGAGGCGCTGTTTTTTGTTTTTGTTTCTTACTCATTTGCCCAGTTCCCCGGTCAGTTCTGTCCAGACACTCTGTGTGCTGTTCTCCACCACCTGCCCCATATCTTTACTGTGGGGCTGAATAGGGCAGCTGGCATTTGTTTAATAAAAAAAATGAAGTGTACTGACAAAGATTCCTTGCCTTTTTTACTTGTGTGCATGTGTGTGTTTGTGCACGCGTGCCTGCGTTTCACCGTTCACGGTCTCTGCGTTTTGTATGCAGTGCCTCTGTGTGTGCATGTGTGCCCGCACATGCGTGTCTCGATTACATTTACATTTTATATTTTGAGCATTTAGCAGACACTCTTATCCAGAGTGACTTACAAGATGTGCATTAATACATGGTAGGAACAATCATAGTTTGCACACGAGCTCAGTGCAGTAATACAGCGACATAGTTGTAGGCAGCTGTATACCATACCTGTAACACTGGGAAGGAAAAGGTTAGTTTGTTGTTTTTTTGGGGGGGGTTATTAAATGAGAAGGCAGGGATACATATACAAGAAGTGTTGAGCAAGTTGGCAGTGGTGATGACAATAGGCTAGATGTACAGAATTCAGTGGTAGTGGAGTCTGAAAAGGTGGGTTTTGAGTCTCTTGAGGAAGATCGCAAGTGATTCCGCGGCCCTGACCGATTGCGGAAGGTCGTTCCACCAGCGAGGGGTCAGGACAGAGAAGAGGCGAGACCGCGAGGAGCCAGTTACAAATGTGTAAAGTCTAGCCACCCGAAGTAATTAATGTGAATGAACAATATAGACTACTGGTGCCGACTGAGCCCATACTTAAATAAAGGAGAAATAAAATACAAAAATGTTACATAAACTTGAGAGAATGTGCAGCATGCTAATAAAACAAAATTGTGGCGAATGCTTTCAGAAGAGACGGTGCTTGTGTTTGTGTTCATATTCTCAGTCTTGGGTGTAAGAATAATGGTATGTGTAATGGCCTCTGTGTGAAAACTTCATGTGAGCAGGAAGGAAGGCCTTGGTGTTTGAACCTGCTCTGTTTTTGGTGGGTGAAATGCTTCTGCAGCCAATTCGCAGCTTTGATGGGTGAGATCGCTCTAGGGCAGCGTTCCAGACGCAAACGTCAACACGGCAGAATAAACAGGGCCAGCTAGCGCAACCTCAGCTTTCGTTGTGTTTCAATTCAAATTCAAATAAAACACATTTTAAGTGGGCAACTGTGGTAAGGCTTCGGCGTGCCACAGTTGCACAAACAAACAAACAAACAAGCGTAGAGCTTTTCACAAAGGCATCATTCCATTCCTAATGACGGATGATCGGTTGAATAATCATTGAAAATACGTTTTCGATGGAGCCAGTGAGGTCAACAACGTCCACCGTAAACACACGGAATGCTGTCGATCGACTGTTTTTGTAGGAGCGACGGAGCGAAAGAGTTTGTGTGCATTAGTGAGTAGAAGGAGGTCTCCTGCTGTTCTGGAATCGGAGCCAGGATCAGCACCTGCAACCCCAGAGGACAGAGGGAGAGACGGACGTGCTTAGCAAGGGAAGGGGGGGTGGAAGCCCTAACTACCTGATGAAAAACGGGGGTCTTCTAAGCTGAGGCCCGTACAGTGTATATATTCCACGCGGTCCCGTTCTTTGCTGTAACACGTTCGGCCTTTGTCACGCTCCTTGCCAGTATATTTTCTGGAAGAAAAGGGGCGAGATCAGAGCGCACGGAACAAGCCTGCCTGAGCTGAGCAGGAATGAGAGAGCGGGGAGGCTCACGCAGAGCGCACAGCAAGGGCCCTCGGCTCAGCCCCTCTGACATGCAGGGCCTGTAATTACTGACATGCTTCCTCACTCTACACACACGCACTCACATACAAAATTCACACACACTGTAGCAGGGCAATGGATGCACACAGCTGCAGCGTTCTGACTACCAATGGTTCTGCAGCACCTGCTTACTGCCTGGACAAGGGTCAAAGATCACAGGTCAGATAAGTGTTGGCAAAGTCATCTTCTGGCAGAAAGGGAAAGATAAGTGCACGGAGCAGACTGTTCTCCGGCGTGCCACTGATCGCCTCCGTGTGTTCCCCACAGCTCTCTGCATGCTGCGGGAATGCTGTGACGAAACGGCTTTCGTGGCCTTCAAGTGTCTAAGTGAGCAGGGTATGCTTGAGTGTGTGTGTGTTTACATAGTCTGAGAGTGTGTTGTGTGAGTGTGTGCACTGTGAGTATACGGCCTGTGTGGACTTCAATTGTCTGCAGTATAAATGAGTAGGACGTGTGTGTGTTGGTGCAGTCTGAGAGTGCACTGTTCAAATTTGTGCAGTGTGAGTGTGTGTGCATGTCTGTGTGTGTCTGTGTGCGTGTTTGCATGTGGGTGTGTGTGTATCTGTGCCTGTGTTTGCATGTGTGTCTGTGTGTGTGTGTGTGTGTGTGTGTGTGTGTGTGTGTGTATGTGCGTGTGTTTGCATGTGTGTGTCTGTTTGTGTGTGCGTGTGTTGTGTGTGCATGTATGTGTCTGTGTCTGTATGTGTGTGTGTGTGACTGTTTGTGTGTGTGTGTGTGTGTGTGTGTCTGTCTGTTTGTCCAGGCCTCTGGTGCTGCAGTATGTCAGGAATGCGTTGGAATGCCAGCTCTGGGCTGGAGTTCAGCACTTATTACTAACAGGTGAGCGCTATATCACACACTATAACACACATACATACACACACACACTCACTCACATGCAGTCTCACACACACACACACTCACACTCACACTCACATGCAGTCACACACACACGCACACATTCTCTCATGCTATAATCACTAACAAACTGATGGACACAGTCGTGTTAACACCCTGACAAAATAAAACGTGTTCTACTATTTCTCCAAGTCCCTCAAAATGATTTGTCTGCCAGTGAAGCGAGAGCAGCGGAGGAGGAGGAGGAGGAGGAGGAGGAGGAGGAGGAGGAGGGGGGATGGACGGTAGCCAAGGTGCACACCTGCAGAGACAACTAGAGAGCTGTCAGGATACCTGCCTGTGCCTGTCTGATGGATTGTACAGCACATAATCATAATCAGAGTAATGATCATACTCTCAGCAATAATAATCATAATGATGATCATTGGGATTATTAATTTCAATGTTCGTAACAGACAAAAAATGACCAATTTCCCCCCCCAATGTATGGACTCTCGTTTAGCTCTCCAGAGCACCTGCTGAGTGTGAGTGGACAGAGAGGATCACACCTCAAAGACAGCACAGCACTGACTTCAACAGACTGGACACGTATGGCTGTATGGAACTCCTTATGGAGGAAGGGTCGTCAACACACAGCACACATAACTCCGTCAACCAACTGCCAGAGAGACTGGGTCAGAGGCCATATATTATCGTTGTGTTTCATTTTATAGATCACTTTCCCGACCATTCATTGTTTCTCGGTCAATTCTGGTCAACATGATGTTACCTTGGTCAGATACAGCCTGAAGATGTGTCTAAATTCCAACAGGTTTTAAAAAAAAAATACTTCTAAAAGGGAAGATGTCAATGAAGTAGGAGTGTGGATGAGGTGTTGAAAGGGAGAACGAGGCAGAAAAGGGGGGAGAGAAAGAAACACTAAGTGCCCCGTGTCAGCAAATTCATCTGGCGATGGAGTCCTCACTCTTCCGTTGTGCTGCGCGTCTATCTGAGGAGAGGAGAGGCCCCGCGTTGTCGGTAAGCAGACTCCGACCTGCCAGAAGTGTCTCACATTTTTCCCCCTTTTCTTTTTTTTTTCCTTTTTTTAAGCGTCCAGGAACTCAGCAGGACCTCAGTCTAGCGTCGCCGCGCCTACAGAGATAGCGAGGAGCACGAGCGAAAACAGGGTGAAAAAGGCTGTCCAAGTAAAACAGGAGAAACTGAAGGATAAACACAATTTAAATACTAAAAAAATACTTCTGCGAGAATTTACGAAGAGGAAAAGGAGATAGAAGACGTTTCGGAAAGGGGAGAGATTAAGAGAGAGGGGAGGGACTGAGTTTGTGGAAAGAAAGAGAGATAGAGCTTCTTGGGTGCGCTATCACTTCACCCTCCCCTCGTCGGTCTGCCTGTCTCCTTTGGACGATGTAACCGTTTTCACTTAAAACACTTGCTTACTCGGGCGATTCGTTGTTGCTCCTATAGCTCCTGCATCAGCTATTTAATATCTAATTTCGTTGTTGTCTATAATTTTTTGTCCCGGCGAGGATCTCTCTCCCTCAGTCTCTCCGGTCTCCTGCGCTTCGGGTAGCGTGAGAGTAAGGAGAGACGGTGTGTTGAGACGGGGTAAAGGGCTTCGGGGTGAAGGAGTCTAGGTTCCCCGGCTCGCCTGCCTTTCCGACGCTTCTCAACAGTAAGTGAACGTTTTTACAACATTACGTCTCTCACGAACTCCATATTCCTTTTCACCCTCTCTGTCCCCCTGTCCTTTTCTCCCTGTCTAAATCACGTTTAATTTTTGCGCTCAAAATGTCAGCTTATAAACGTTATTTATCATCATAGCTGTCTGCCCACGAGTCTTCTGTCCTTGACATGTCTACAGTAAAATGTCTAACGTGAACATCTTGTGTGGAAATGACAACTGTTGAAACAACAGTCACTTTGTCATTACTTTATTTTCACAAACCTGTTTAGCAATGTTTGTAAAGTGCGTCACCGACAATCTGAACAGTCGGGCTAGGCTAACTCTGGCAGGAAACTAATTAACCAATTACTAAGTAACGAAGGGATTCCGGCAATGTTTAATTACTCTTAATGGGTGTTATACTGATAACAATAGTTAAATGATCACTTGTTCGCTGCAGTACTTTTTCAATATGTCCTGCATGAATGAGTACGATTTGGAAATTATATAACTTTAATTTTGTTGGAACGAATATGACATGAGTGAAAGCACCGGAGATAATAACATCCAATTATTTGCTTTCTAGCTCTGCCCTTTTACATTTCTCACGCACTCTCCTTTCACTGCCGCTGGGTGTTTCGGAAGTGGAGAGGAAGAGCGCTATTATACCTGGAGAATGTTATTACTGCGAGCACAGAGTTTTATATCTTTGCGGCTATGGTTTAGTCAAAGTACAAGATATAACCGCATAGTCTTCGTGTAACCAATAACAATAGTGCTAAATGAAAGGCGCAGCCTCAAAGCGGCAAGAGGGAAGGTTTTGTGCAGGCATCGATGCGCAGTGTTCCAGTTTATTGGAGTCAGGTGGTTTGGGGCAGACAGCACGGCTCCCTCAGTCAGCGCGAGCTGCTCGTCTTGTTTTGTTCTCCTCCCGGCCGCCGCAGATCGTTTGATCAAATGAACATGTTAACTGACATGCTCTCATTTTTATCAGCATGTGGACAGAATGGAAACACGAGTTGCAACACAAGCACTGCCTCATAGACGCGGACGAAACAAAGAATTCGGAACCCGATAACTTTTATGTTTAACCCTCCTGTCCCTGTAAATCCAAAAGATGTTTATCTTGCGTAAGTACAACACTGTCAAATCTACAACCAGCCAACCATCGTCTCACAGGGAAAGGCTCGCGTGCGCCATTCTCCCTCCTCCCACGTCTCTGTGCGTATTCCAGTGTTATGCTCTTAGTTGATCAAATTGCCTTTCTATTGTGTGTCATTCTGGCAAGTGAAGTTAGGAAAGTTGTTCTGGTGAAGACTGGTTTACAGTGAGCATGTGCTTGCAATTAACCCAAGAACAGCTGCTTTAAATGCAGTGCAGCTTGTCATTCTTATTGGGTGTTAATGTATCTGCTCCACCTCAATCCTTACTGTTCCCCATCTATATTATATATGATATAAAACACACACACATGTGGAAATGGATGTGAGGTTTACTCGAAGCTAGAGTATGAACAATGAGAATAATCATTATTAAGAGCATTTCTAACAAAAAAATGATGTTACCCAAGCCCTTTCCAGGTGCAGTCATGTGGCAGTGTGCTGTGATTGGCTACACGCTTTTGGCACTGTGCACAGCGGCTCCACCCCCCCACATCAACCGCCTGGCACTGTTCCCTGACAAGAGCGCTTGGTGTGAAGCCAAGAACATCACCCAGATTGTCGGGCACATCGGCTGCCAGCCCCGGTCCATACAAAACAGGTCAGGGCAACACTCAGTGTCCATATGCTGCACTGTCACACTGAAGCTTTCTCATGTATCCATACTGACACACACATACACACACATGCAAGGAGACGCATGGTCACATGCATACACACGCATGCACACGCATGCACACACGCACACACACACAGAGATAACTGCCAAAATAAAGGAAACACCAGGATAAAGTGTCTTGATAGGGCATTGGGCCACCACAAGCCACCAGAACAGCTTCAATGCACCATGGCATAAATTCTACAAGTGTCTGGAATTCTATTGGAGGGATGCGACACCATTCTTCCACAAGAAATTCCATCATTTGGTGATTTGTTGATGGTGATTGAAAACGTTGTCTCAGGCGTCGCTCCAGAATCTCTCATAAGTGTTCAATTTGGTTGACATCTGGTGACTGAGTCGGCCATGTCATATGGTTTACATCATTTGCAGGCTCATCAAACCATTCACTGACCACTTGTGCCCTGTAGATGGGGCATTGTCATCATGGAGGAGAGCACTCCCATCGGTATAGAAATGCTTCACCATAGGATGAAGGTGATTACTCAGAATGGCTTTGTATTTATTTGCATTTACCTTGACCTCTAAAGGGTTGAGTGGAACTAAACCGTGACAGGAAAATACACCCCACAACATAACAGAGCCACCAGAACCACAACCCTTAATTTACTCAAATGTTTCTTTTATTTTGGCACTTACTTGTACATACACACATACATGCATACATTCATACTCACACATTCATACTGACACACATATACATGCATACAAGGAGACGCATACACATACACACACACACACACACACAAACACACATACATACATACACATGTGCAGGCACAGACGCATACAGGGGGGTAGAAAAAATAAACGAAACACCAAATGATAAAGGACTCATATATTTAAGTAACCAAATCATGATTAAAAAGGAGTCTACACGTGTTTCATATTAATGTCAATACTAATGACCAATATGTTTCTGCCATAAAATACGTTTTAAAATCAACACTTTAATAATAGCAAAATGAGAAATCTAACATATTTTGAAGGAGGTCAAATAGTTGGTGCCAGAATTGCAGGTCTGTCAGTCGCAGAAACGGCAAAATGATTTAATGTGTCAAGGGGAACAGTGTCAAAAATCATGACGGCAAACAAGGAAAAACTGCATCGGGAAAGAGGAACGGTGCTCGCAAGTCGAAGCCCACCAATAAGAATAGACGGACACTTAACAAGATGGTTGCTAAAAACAACAAAACAACGGCCTCAAAAATGACCACAGAACTGAATCTACACCTACATGACCCAGTTTCAACGAAAACTGTACGTCGGGAGCTTCACAAAGCTGATATTTATTGTAGGGCTGCATTCAGAAACCGCTTGTAACCAGGGCTATTGCGCAACAACGCATAACTTGGTGTAATGAGCACAAAACCTGGACTTCTGAGAGGTAATATGGTTTGATGAGTTGTCTTTTACTCTTTTTTCCTACATCTGGATGGGTTTGCATTTAGAGAAAGCCAAAGGATCAAGTCTCTTAAGCGCACATTGCCTGTTCTCAACCATTAAACATGGTGGTGGATCTGTTATGGTATCTGTTACCCCATCTTGGGAGTGTGGGAGTCATTGGGTCTGATTATTACTCTGCATGGTAGAAATACGACCAAGGAATACAAAGCCGTTTTTGATGATCAGGTGCACCTTATGGTGCAAAAATGGTTTCCTCAAGATGTTCCCATATTCCAAGACAATAATGCCCCCATACACACAGCTAAATTGATTCAAGCGTGGTTTCATGAACACCAGGATGAAGTCAAACACCTCCCATGGCCTCCCCCATCACCAGATCTAAACATCATTGAGCCTTTATGGAAGTTCTGGAATGTAGAATGTGGAGTAGATTTCCACCAACTAAGGCTTTCCTTCTTGAAGAATGGTCCAATATCCCACAAGAAACAGTTCAAAACTTGTATAATAGCATTCCAAGAAAGATTGAAGCTGTTCTGAAGGCAAAGGATGGTCCAGCCCCTTATTATTGAATAAATATTCATACATTGTTTGTGTTTTCATTATTTTGTCTACTCCCAGTACATACACACGCACACATGCACAAAATAATCTTCCACTCCTGACCTGCAGATCAGAGTTTATTAAACGATCCATCATACTGTTATGGATGAATGTGCTCTATGGCTGCAGTAACGAAGGGTGTAATTATACATGTGCTAATCGGTTACTCTCCCACTCTCTTAGGGCATGTCTGGGGCAGTGCTTCAGCTACAGTGTTCCCAACACTTTTCCTCAGTCCACCGAGTCCCTGGTGCACTGCGACTCCTGCATGCCTGCGCAGACGCAGTGGGAGGTGGTGAGCATTCCCGGTTCTCCGAGTACAGCTGCGCAGACCAGTGCAGCACAGTGTTACTCTTTTGCAATGCCCCCACACCCCTTGTGTTTACAGTAGCACATCCTCCTCACTCCATTCAACCGCCACCTCTCTCCCTGCCTCACTTCTGCACACTCCAGACTGTGACCTGTACAGTGTGTGTTAGTGTCTGCGTTTCATCGGTGTGTGTGTCTGTCTGTCTGTGTGTCTGTCTGTGTGTGTGTGTGTGTGTGTGTGTGTGTGTCTGTCTGTCTGTGTGTGTGTGTGTATATGTGTGTGTGTGTGTATTTTGGTCATTGTTGATTGCAACATTTTGTTCATTTTCGCTGTCTGGTTCCTCTGCTCAGGAGTGTTAGCCTGTGTCTGTGGTATTTAGCTCCAGTTTCAGCGGTTTTAGTATTTCCTTCTCACGAACAGCTGTCCCTGGACGTTGTGGCCAAATGGGAAATCAGTACTAAGTACTTCGTTTCGATTAATTAAAACGAATGAAGGATGGCAATTAGCCAGTGAAGTTTTAGACACTCCAGAAAAGGGCGCCCCCTCTGGATGTCATGTCAGTTTTGCCGTGGGCATGGTCTGGAGACCCCGCCCCCGCCTCCGTTGTGACCCCGTCCTGTTTCCACAGGTCACCCTGGAGTGCCCGGGCAGCGAGGAGGCGCCCCGCGTGGACAAGCTGGTGGAGCGCATCTTACACTGCAGCTGCCAGTCCTGCAGTAAAGAAGCTGGGCCAGAGGGGGCGCTGCTGCAGCTCTACCCCTCTGAGACCGCCCCCGAGTCCCCGCCCCTGCCCGGAGGCAACCACGCCCACCACTCCGCCCACAGCGAGGCACAGGAACGGCACCCGCAGCACGGGCACACACACACTGACCTCCACGCTCACACACACTCTGGCGGGGGGATAGGTGGTGGCGAGTAGGGCATGCCCTCTTACCTTGGCCGGCACTATACTTCTATCCCCTGTCTTTCTTTCTTTCTTTTTCTTGCCTTTTTTCTTGCATTCTATCCTGATCCCCTTTTTGCTTTTTTTTTTTTTTATCTCCATCCCCCTATACCAAGCCCCCTCCCTTAAACGACCTCATCCCTTGCTCTCCTTTTTCTTGTCTTGATATGACACAACTGAAGCACTTTTAGAGCACCACTACTTTATAAGAAAACTGCATAGAAACGCACCTAAACACACATATGCACTCACATACATACAAGTAGATATTCTTACATCCACAGCTTCAAAGATGTAGGTGAAACCATATGCACACACACGCACCGGAATGCTCACATACTCTTGGAAAAACTCAGTCTACACTATCAGACACACTCCCAACCTTACTTGCTATAGACTGTACACACTGCCATCCTCAGTACCCCCGTGTTAAGGGCTTAGAGGATTGCAGTCACTTTCGCAGCACTTGGCTAAAGACTATAGAGCCTGTAATCTCATCTGTGTAAACGTGTGCCTTTGAACACAATAAACTGTAAAGTTAAACACTACCCTGGTTTTTCACCTGTCTTTTGTTAGACATTTTTCGGGGTATGGATAATTTTGGGACCATATTTAATCACTTTTATAAGCAAATATCCTGTAGGTTTAAACAAAAATATCCCTTTAACACAGAACCTAATTTATAGTAACTTGTATAACTAGGGCTACTTTACTCTTGTACAGTAACAAATAAATAAATCAATAAAACCATGAAATGATATATAAAAATATTTGAGTATTATCAGTGATTTCGATTCTAACACCAAAGGTTTTGCCTGTAAAGGATTACTGAGGAAAGTTAACTGTACACACTGTAAAAACTGCGGTAAAATGGGACATCCTGGTGGTTCGTATGAAGAACTACACCCAAACTGAAATTTTAAGGGGTTCGTGCTCTGGGTTAGTGGGAGCGCTACTGCGCTCTAGTGGCAGCTATTGGGAACTGCACGTTAAAGAAATCTCACGTTTCACCGAACGTCTGTATTTTTAATTCAAGAGAAACACGCGCCGCCGACTGTTTGCCGACACAGGAGTGAGTGAGGTCTGCGATAAGTGCAGAGGAGATGTAAAGGCATTGAATGTACACACAGGTTTTTCTTGCAGAATGGAGCTTCAATCTATTGCAGCAAAGTAAAAAGCTTGTTGGTAACATGATAACGCAAGAGGAAATCTTGTGTTTTGACATTTTTACATTTTTACATTTTAAGCATTTAGCAGACGCTCTTATCCAGAGCGACTTGATGTGCATTAATACAAGGTAAGAACAATCAGTTAGCGCACAAGATCAGTGCAGTAAAGCGGCAATAGACATCATTGCAGGTGTCTGCATATCATACCTGTAACATTGGGAAAGAAAAGGTTATGAGATAAATGTGAGCCATATATGGATTCTTCATGTGAGCATCACCAATGAATTGTAAACCGAAATACTGTGCTCTCATCATAGATTCTTAAAATTAAATTAGCTTTTCTTGTGAGAAAATTAGTATTTTCTATGAGCTGTGTCAGCCTCTTCCTGGAGCCAGAGATGGCCTCATTGACATCGGCAGCTAGTCGCCCTGGTCTGGCAGATGGTCACAGATGCGGAGGACGAGTCCGCTGCAGCTGAAGCCACTGCTGTGATGGGTGGGCAACATGAGGATCAGCTGGGGCTGCAGTGATGGGAGATGCATTAGCCAGAGGTGGCTACAGCGTGTTCTTGCATTTGGGCAACAGTGTTCTACAGGGCTACCTACAGACAGCATGTAGCTATTCTGACTACTAGCCTGACTTTGCCGTTGCTCCACTTTCCTGGTCTCACTTACCCTGTCCAGCCTAATGGTGGCGATAGCAATGACGCTATCAGAAATCATGCGTGATACTTAGACTCGTCTCAGCCTGGGTTCCACCCTGTGCAGCTGTGTTTCCATGTGATGGGCAGGTCGCTCTTTTGGCTTTGTGTGTCACCTCACTACTGCGCAACAACCAGCGTCCGACCTTATCCACACCTTGTAGCTGGCTGGCGGAGCCTGGGGCCAAGGGGCCACACTGATGCACGGATCCTTCCAGCCTATAAAAATGGGCCTTCACAGCTGCTCATCCACACAAAATGCCTTTGGAACCACCTTCCCTGACACCTTCCTCCAATTCCCTGTCCTCTCCCTTTGATTTGGTACCACCTGCCCTTTGTCCACTAGAAGGGCATTCTACACGGCCTTCTGCCATCTGCTGGCAGGCCTCTAAGGGAACGGAGCCTGCTCTCATGCCCTTCCTCAGGCCCAAATCGTTCACTTGGAGAGGCATACCACCCCCACCCGTCCACGCTGGTCACCAGGCTAGCCCCCAGTGTTAACAACTAGTTTGATGCAAGTGTCTAGATTATATATATATATATATGTATATGTATATACTGCAGGCGGCACGGTGGTGCAGTGGATAGCACTGTCGCCTCACAGCAAGAAGGTCTCGGGTTCTAATCCAGGCCGGGGGCCTTTCTGTGCGGAGTTTGCATGTTCTCCCCGTGTCCGCGTGGGTTTCCTCCAGGTACTCCGGTTTCCTCCCACAGTCCAAAGACATGCACGTTAGGCTAATTGGAGAGTCTAAATTGCCCGTAGGTATGAGTGTGTGAATGAATGGTGTGTGTGCCCTGCGATGGATTGGCGACCTGTCCAGGGTGTATTCCTGCCTCTCGCCCGGAACGCATGCTGGGATAGGCTCCAACCCCCCCCGACCCTGACCAGGAATAAGCGGCTTAGATAATGGATGGATGGATGTATATACTGTATACAGTGCCCCCCCAGAATTATTGCCATCCTTGGTAAGGATTAGCAAAAAAGGCTATGAAAAAATTTCTTCGTTGTTCATCAGCTTGATCTTACACTCAAAATATGAGAGAGATCTAACCTTTAATTGAAGTAAAATGATTCGAGAAAAAAAAAAATCCTTATCAAAAATTAACAAAATTCTCAAAAACATGTCACAATTATTGGCACCCCTGCATTTAGTACTTTGTGCACCCTCCCCATGCCAAGATAACAGCACTGAGTCTTCTTCTATAATACTTGATGAAGTGGGAGAACACATAGCAAGGGATCTGAGACCATTCCTCCATACAGAATCTCTCCAGATCCTTCAGAGTCCTTGGTCCTCGCTTCTGGACTCTCCTCTTCAGCTCACCCCACAGGTTTTCAGTGGGGTTTAGGTCAGGGGACTGGGATGGCCATTGCAAAAGCTTGATTCTGTGGTCACTGAACCATTTTTGTGTCGATTTGGATCTATGCTTTGGATCATTGTCCTGTTGGAAGATCTAACCACAACCCAGTTTTAGCCTCCTGACAGAGGCAGCCAGATTATTATTTTTTTAATTTATAGTTTCTAATTTTCCAGGTTTTTCTCCCAATTTGGTTGCCAATTATACCCTCGATTTTATTTCAATTCACCCTCCCCCACGAGTCTGCCGCCCGTCCTCCGGGTAACGAGCCAATCTTTCCAGGCCTCCTCCGAGACGGAAGCTGACCACGGACGCCTTTCCTGCTCCTCAACAAACTCGTCTCACCCTCCCCCTTCCCCCTGGGGTGGACAGCCAAATGCCGCCCCCGATCGGGGCTGACAACCAGGTCTGGTCTGGTAGAGACGCAGGTTTCGAACCGCGTCCCTGACAGGCAGCGCACACCACACCGGACCAATCAAAGTGTAGTGCGTTAGACCGCTACGCTATCCACCGCCCCGAGGCAGCCAGATTTTGATCTAAAATCTCCTGGTACCTGATGGAGTCCATGATGCCATGTATTCTAACAAGGTTCCCAGGGCCTTTGGAAGTAAAAAAGCCCCACAAGATCACAGGTCCACCACCATACTTCACATTGGAGATTAGGTTATTTTCTGAATTACCATCCCTCTTTTTACGCCAAACCTACCTCTAGTGTTTGTTGCCAAAAAGCTCTATTTTTGTCTCATCTGACCATAGAACCCGGTTCCACTCAAAGTTCCAGTGACGTTAAGCAAACTCCAAGCGCTTACATTTGAGGTTTGATGACAGCAGAGGCTTTCTTCTGGCAAGCCTTCCAAATAGCTTGTTGGCATGCAGGTGGCATCTACGGTAATTATAGTTTTGGAGACTTGGTAACCCCAAGATGCAAACAACTTCTGCAATTGTGATCCTTGGATACATTTTTGCCTCTCGAACCATCTGTGCGTGCGGGCAAAATACACTTGCGTCCTCTTCCAGGCAGGTTCATCACAGCTCCAGTTGTTTTAAACTTCTTAATTATTGCCCTAATAGTGGAGATGGGTATTTTCAGACTTGTAGCTATTTTTTTTAATAGCCATTGTCTGATTTATGAAGGTCAGCAACCTTTTGTCTTATTTAATTTGTGCATTCTCTGATCTTCCCAATGTTGATGGATGACTAAGGGAGTTTGACCTGTGTGTCACCTCATATTTATACCCCAGTAAAACAGAAAGTCATGGATGACCACTTCAGAGTTATTTTTGTAAGGAAATTCAATCTTGCTTCTTCTGTGTGTGAACATCACGTGGATGGTGTCTATAGGTCTGGCGGCAAATGAATTAAGTTGGCACCACTGCTGGCACCTGCAGGTGGAGACCACAGCAGTTACCTGCCAACAGCCTGCACAGATGAGCGATGTACACAGAAGAAGCAAAGCCTCGGCCAGTGGAACAGAGGACAAATAAAACTGCAGGTACCACAAGTACATTTGCATCTGTTTGTTGCAAGTGCGTGCCTGTATTCTTTGCTCCTTTTGGGCATATTTTGGGTTCAGGAACGTAGAGTGACTCACTGATTGTTGAGACATTGGATATACAATAGTCCTTCGTGGCACATGAAAGCAAAACAAAATAAATGTTGATGGCAGAGGGAGGAGAAAGGAGTGCAGCAACACATTAGTCAAGATGTAAATAAGAACTCCTCAAAAGAAGGAGCTCTCGGGCCTTCTAGAGAGAGAGAGGGAGAGAGAAACAGAAAGAGGAAATGAAAGCAGTGAGTGTAGAAGAAGAAGAAAATAGTATTAAGTTCAATAAAGGTACTGGAACATGATTATTCTCTGTGAGAATGCACTGCTTGAGACTGATTCTTTCAATGTGAACATTTCATCCAGACACCTATTTTCAACCAAGAGCTCTTCCACATGGACCATGACCTGACTCCTCTCAGGCACTGGTGACTGGTAACATGGGTGGGGGGCCCTGAGACCACTCTTACCCTGAGGGAAGGGGGTTGGGGGGAGGTTTCAACAAAGCCTTTCAGCCTTTCTTCATCACCAGTATGGTGTAGGTGTCACATATCTCTCGTTCTGCTCTGAAGGAAAAACAGATCAATGTTTGCCATGGCGCTGCGGGTTAGTGCTTAACCACCCCCCTACGTCAATATGGAGCAGGTAAGTTTGAGCCATTTAGGACACAGTGTGAGTGATTTGTGTATCGATGCTGACACCTATAAAGAACATGCATCCCAACCACCCCCAAAAGGATGTGTAGAGCCGACACCCCTGTCCATCAGCCGCCTCCATATTCAATGTAGAAGAGATAAATTGGGCACAGCTCTCACACTGTGCTTCTGCTGTGTGCAGTTGTGCATCTGCTTCTCTTTTTCACCATGTCGTATTGCTTTTTACAGAACACTGCGCGAAGACGCTTTACAGAAAACAGAGAATATTAAAACACAAAAACACTAGGCCTGAACCCCCTAAAAGCAAAAAGTGATTCACAACCTTCTCCAGCGGGACGAGAAAAAACTCCCCAGTGCGAAGAAATCCAGGAGGTACCCGTCTTAGAGGGAGAGCCCATCCTCTGCTGGCCGGCCCGGGTATAAGAGAGCCGGTCTGGATAACCTCAGCGTGGGCCTGTGGGGTCAGCCGGATATGATTAAATGAAAATCATGAATTCAATACATCGGTCTAAGATGAGAAGAAAGGGACCCTCCGGGAAGAGTAGGAATACACACCTGTCCTCTCAACCCATTCTCCGTTTGGCGGCAGGCCTATCCCCCTGTACTAGTCTGCAATAAAACACATTGGTTCCTGTTTGCACCTACCCCTGAGAAGCAGTCACAACACCAAGCTCCTGTAGTGCTGATCTAATTATATAGACAAATTACATGACGTAACTGTGGAACACTAGATGGTTGTGGGTCAACATTTCTCACTCGTTTCCTATGGAAAAATGATGAGCCAAGTGGGGCTGAGTGTGGGAGGGAAGGAAGGAAGCAAATGAATAAATATCTCCCTCCGATCTCAAGAAATCAAGCATCCACAAATCCAACACATGTAATATTGATGCTCTGCACCCTTTTGCTATGTTGCCTGTATGTGGTGGTGCCATGATACAGCAGGGCGCTGATCCGTGATCGGCCGACTGTCCTCAGTCATTAACGGGCAAGTCAATTAGCTTGTGTAGTGGACCTCAGAAGGCGTGACTTAACGCTGAGCGGGTGAGCGTCTGCTGCAAAGGGTGACGTCGATAAGAGCGCGATTAGTTCCCAGAGTTAGGGACTTGAGTCTTTAGCTCAGCAGGTTAATCGTCTCTCTCTTGTCGTGTTGAGATCCTCGGTTCGAAACTCGCTGCGGGCAGAGCCAACTCCGTTACGCTCGCTCAGTGTTGATAGCATTAGCGCGTGGTCGCCAAGTTATTGCTGAAGTGACGTCGCCGTCAGAATGCTGAAATGTGGTTGTCTTCCCCTGCACAAAGGACCGTGACATTGCTGCTGCCGTCGGGGACTCCATTTAGATGGTATGACACAATGACAACAGGAACCAAGGAGTGATACAAGCATCTTATAAACCTCCTTGATCAGGCTAGGACATCTGCCAACGGCTTGCTACAAGTCTATTTTCAGAGATTCAGATAATGTTTGAAATGACTTTGCAGTTAAGATTTGAGTTCAAAGCAGTCAGTTAAATCCCGAGTCCACAATAAAATGTATTCTCTGAGGCGGAGGAGTTTTAATGCTGCAGGAGAAATATTTGTATGACATATAGGTAGAATGCTGTCTAAATACAGCCTCCTAAATATACATATGATGTTATGTTGTATTGTGATATTAAGTGCACAGATACAAACACTATAATCATGCTGTGTGACTGAAATTTAGGATGACAGTTTCAGGTGAAAGGATAAAACAGGCATGTTGGAAGAGCCTGAATGAGGGGCTCAAGGTCCTGACCGCACCAGATGTTTAGGCTAAGGAAGACCATTTCTCAACGTGGCCCCTGTGTTCTCCAGGGAGCCGGAGTGGATGGATTTACAATCAGAGTGGGCCCAGGGATCAGATCATGGCCTTTATGACCTCCTCTTAAACTGGTCACTCACGCTTGGCCGCGGCAATGTGTCTAAATCAACCAGCGAGTGAAAAAGCAATAGCTCCCCTTACGCTTGCATTTTAAGCAATAGTGAGCACGAAACATCATTTTTCATTTCAAGATTCGATGACGAACAGAAACCTGCCGTATCCGGTGACAACTCTGCCCTGTTGTGTCTGTGGCCATTGTGCATAGTCTGAAGGCCAAAAACCCACCTTAATTTTAAGCAATGATTGCATGTGGATATTGTTGGATAGGTGATGTACGGTTGCCAGACACATTGATATTTTCGATTTATGTAACTTTAAGCGAATTAAGCTCCCACCAATCTGTAAAAATCGTGTTGAACACTGTAGTGTGGCATGCATGCTTCCAGCAATTTCTTAAAGACCCAGTGTAGTCGTAAATATGACTTTCCATTTTCATTTGATTGAAAGTAAATGGAATAAAGATAAGTGTAACCATGTGTTTTTTAAAAACGTTTTCTTTGTTACTGCCAAGGTTACGCTGCTCAAGCTCATGTCTCCAGACTGGCAGGGTACTCAGGGCATGGTACAGAGTTGCATTTCAGACATTTATCTGGCAAATTAACCAATAAGACTGTACGTTTTATGCAACCCAAGACGGCAACATTCCTCAGAAAATCAAAGCAGAGCGAGACCAGGACTGCCAAGTCACATTGCGTCACTGAGCTGGCTCATTCGTCTTTTGGCCTTGAGGCAGATCGCTCTCCCAGATAGAAGATTAACCAGAGACTTTCGCCATGGCCATCGCCCACCCCTTCCGGCCCTGCGCAGGTGGGACTGCGACTTTCACGTGCTCGTGGGAACATTGGTAATTATTAACAGTGGAACTCTCCCCTTGTGTTTCTGCGTGAGCTCTTGACTGTCTCACCCATGACAGTAATCATGGATACGGGGGTTGTGTGAGCTTTTCGATGTCAAACGCAAATAGAACACAGATGTGAGAACGAGACAGAAAAAAAATCAAGAGTGTCTCCTCCTGGTCCAGCTGGTAGGGGCAGGCTGCGCACACAACACACACTCGAAAGGCACACACAGCAAACACGCAGGCAGCATGCTCACAAGCCATAAATTACACATAATCATAAAAACAGCTTGTCATTTCATTAATGTCCAACTGCTTGGTAGCCTACACAGCACAGATGGCAAGAGAAATATTACACACAATGATACGTCTCAACAAATCACATCATCAAATATAGCAATGATTAGATGACAGTGATGGATGACAAATTTGCATGATTTAGAATACAAAATAAGTTTTCTGGGGGTATCCAAGTGAAGCGCTGGTTGTATATATAGTATAGTCCCACAGTCCAGCAGCAAGCCAGTGCATTATTAGTCTGTAGTGTAGCTAACTTGTGAATGGGTTTAAGATGGCAGGGTATGCCCCAACTCACTGTGCAAAAAACATTCTTCTTGTCAATCAGGTGCCTGCAATCTGCTTGCGTCAGCTGTGCAAGTAGGGCAGTAGTCCAGCCGGTGGACTGCAGAGTGAGAAAAAGCGGTGGCGGCTGAATGCATTTTGGAGGACGGCGTAGTATTCTGTGCCCTCTGGAATTTATGGAGGATGTTGCAGCGATGGGACCGACTTGCCTTTGTAATTAAACATTCCAACAGCTGAGGAATAAAATAAATGGGGACAAAAATTTGCTCAACAAAAACAAACAAACCAAAAAATATATATTTGGGGTTGTTTTGCTTCCAGTTTACGACACGGTATGTAACTAGAGTAGGGTCCAAAAGTCTGAGTCCACTACCAAGATCTGTTCATCGTTCATCGAAAAGGAACACAACATTTTTACTCGTGGTATTTGTTATTAAAGAATATAATAAAACACTGATACAAATAAAAAAATGTTTGTTTGAGAAAGGATGGTATGAAATTTAAATCTATAAATATTTTGTTTGCACACCATTGACTTTCATTTCCTCAAAATGTTGTGACACCTTATTATTTTTCATTTAGGTTTTAATACATGTGCACTCCTAATACACAGTGTCAGTTGTTTTGGTCTTGTGACAATTAATACAGAATATTGACGTAATTAATATGGTCCTCTACGTGTTCTCGTTGCTACTGCAGGTGCTTTAATCTTGAAAAAGGACACTTCCTTTGTAAAAGTTTGACAACTGTGGCAGACGACAGCAATGAGAGCCAGCATTGCCGTTGAGTGCTGTAGGGGGAGGAGGGAGAGCAGGAAGAGGAGGAGCGAGAGGAGCACCAGCAGCCTGCGAGCCACCTGATCCTTTAGAGAAGGCGCTCTGTCCCACACGCCAGGCCCGATCCTCTTTCTTTCCATCCGTCCTTCCGCTGAAGTCCATTCCACCATTCCTTTGTCTCTCCTCTCCCCCTCCGCCGCTGCCTCCATGCCACTGTCTTCCTCCCAGTATCCTTGAGGGGGGTTACAGTCAGGCAGTAGGGTGACGATTCCTCCAGGGATTGAGGTGAACCTGCGACAGAGGGGACAGCGCACCCCGGGCACACCTGCGACCCCTCTCTGACCACACCCCCCTAACGCCTCGCCCACCCCACAGAGCAAGACCTTCAGACACGCAGTACAGATGTTGTCCTTACAGGGGAGGAGTTTGCCACTCCTCCACCCCACCTCCTCAAATCTGGACAGGCACACGGGGCAGTCAGCAGGATTCAGGCCTTGCAGGGGGGTGTGGAAGACACCTACCCTGGGGGACAGTTGAAGACGCCTCGCGCGGGGATCAACATGACCAGGAAAAGCAGGTTTCTATTAGGGGAGAATATCCCACATAGATCAGCCTAACCTGGGAACACACAGGATTTAAATGGCTCCACTTACCAATCTCATCACTTCCCACTGATTGAACAAACAGGACCCAGGAGCACGACCAACGCAGTCCTGCCCAAAACCGCCAAGCCCAGGTTAATGCTGCATCAAATTGTCTACGTTAGAGACACAGATAAGTCCAGGGCGCTTCTATTTTGCACTTCTCCCTCTATTCTCTCTGTGTCCCTGGAGGTGTGTATCCTAGACCATGCCCACCTTTCTTCTTGAGTCTCACAGTTTCTCCCGATGATGTCCCTGTCTTCCTTCAGGTTCCCCTTTTGGCTCCAAGAAAGCTTTTTTTCGCATCTCACAAGACAATGAGCCACAATTGCGTCCAGATTTGAACGAACAAAACAAAAACAAACGAGAAACGAGCGAGAAGACCCGTTCAGTCTCTTTCGGTGCATTCTCGGCATCTCTCTGACTTGGTTTTATGCGCTCTGCCTCCTCCCCTCTATCCCCTATGTTTTGTTCTGTATCTCCATCTGTCTGATAAAAGCCTTTCTTTTGTTGTTGTTTTTTAAGCGTAATGGTTTTGTGTGTGTACATCAGATAGAGAGAGCTTCAAGGCTGGTTGCTTTTGGTATCAGCAGACAATGATAAGAGAGGCAGAGGAAGAGTGCTAAACGAAGGGGCGGAGAGCCCCACGGCGGCTCTCCGAGATAGGGGAACGGAGGAAGAAGTGGAGCGATTCGAGAGAAATAACGATGACAGAGAGAAGGACGGGGAGAGAGAAAAGGCTCATCTAGAGTTAATTGAAGGGGGAAGTGTGGGTTGGAGACAGGAAGAGAGAGAGAGTAAATTAGCAATCTGCTGTGTCAGCCCATTACTACTGTCCTGTGACAGGGTATTGACAGAAGATCTAATGAAGAGGCCAGCCCATGATTCCTGAGATAAAGTGATTTACTGGGCAGATAAATTTAAGCGCTATTTCACCAAGCTGGCTGGTGTAATTCATCTTTTGCTCCTAAACTTGGTCAGTCAGGCTTGAAGAAGGCTCATCTCCTTGGTGATAAAAACCTGCCTATCAAAGCTGCCTCCTTGTGGGTCTTGCAGACCCAGTCCCAACTTTTACCATGAACATAAATTTGGCATTACAAATTATTAGGGAAATTGTTGAGAAAGAAACCTAACTTTTGACTATAAATGTGATAATATTACCCTGTTTGACAGATGTTGTACAAGACAATCACATTTACAGTCTCTTTTAGAAATAAGTTAACAAAGTTTCTGTGATTTTTTTGCACAGATGCCTTTTGCTTTAAAAATAGAACAGCAGCAAAAGATGAAAATGATTAAATATTTACAGCATTCATTTAAAATATAATCCCCCAAAAATGTTCTGGTGAATTCAGGACAACTGGTTGTATATGTATACTGATATATAAAGCCAATCATCTCCAAGTTGTTTTCTCCTAATTTGGAATTCCCAATTGTATTCACAGGCCCTCTCCATCTCTGCAATTTCCTCAACGAGCTGGGGAGAGAACGCAGACAAGCATGCATTCTCCTCTGAAGCGTGCGCTCTGAGCTGCACGGTTCCTGTGCCAGAGTACGCTCGGTTGAGGCAGACTGCGGGAACACGATCAAACAGGGGAGTTGTTCTTGTGAGATGAGACAGGGGAAAACTCCGCCTTAGCAGAACAAGCCGTCTGAAAGCCCCGCAGATAGCCCAACCTTAAATCTGACAACTTCATTTTGTCACAATTTCTTTCCTGCCATCTCTGTGGTTTAGCGAGGGTGTGGTGGAGAGAATGCCAGGGCTTCCGCAGGCAATCAAATACACACACACATTGAAGACCAAACGGATGTGCAGTTCAGCACAGTGCATCACTGCTTGTTTGCCTTTCCCATGAGGGCAGCCAATACCTTCCCGGTTGTTTGTGGCCTGACTTCCTACACCTGTAATGGGCCTCAGTGAATACGGTCCTCACTGGACAGCAATGTCACCCCCTGGAGTCGATCATGAGAGCTTTAGAGACCCCGCCTGCCCAGGATCAATGCATTTTGTGTATTGGGCTTGAAGTCACAGGACATCTGGCAGTGAAATTCATTTAATAATTTAATATAATAATATATGCCATTTAGCAGATGCTTTTATCTAAAGCGACTTACAGTAATGAATGCATACATTTTTCAGTATATGTGGTCCCAGTGGGAATTGAACCCACAACCTAAGCATTGCCAACGCCATGCTCTACCTACTGAGCGACACAGAACCAAATTCACTGCTGCCGTTAGTGATGCCAGCTCAGGGCTGGGTACTTGCTGTCTCTCTATGCGGTGCCTGGTTTCAAGGGACAGAGACAGAATAGAATGCAGGACAGCAGCTCCCACAAATGAAATACAATAAAATGCAACATGAGAACTTTATATTTGCCAGCTCACATTTAAACAATGCACATTGTTAACACGGGTCTTTCTCCGAGCGTTGTTTCTCACTTGTTCTGCTGGAGTAAGTGTGGCCACTTTGAAACCCCAGCACTCTGCCAGGATAATGTTGGTAGGCCAAGCAGAGTCTGATCCAAGGCTGCTGTACATACACTTTATCGAACTCTACTCCCCCAAATGATTCCAGCACTTGTTCGCACTGTAACTTGATCAAGTTACAGTCTTTCCTGTTGTTACTGCTGTTCCGATAAACCTATCGCATATGTACTTGATTTTCTCTGGATAAAAGCATCTGCTAAATGGAAGTAATGTAATGTAATGTAAAAGAGTATGCCCAGGTTCAAAAATTGTCCATAGCTTTGACTCTAAATTAAATACAAGGGTTACTTTTTTCCGCAAAAACACGTTGGTGGGTTCAGTGATCACGAAAACAGATGGAAACGCTTGAATTTATTTACAAGAACAAAGCTGGTTGTATCCAGGGGTATGCGTGGTGATGTGCATTGTTGACAATTCCCCTTTATGCCATTACAGACATTTAGCAGATACTCTTATCCAGAGCGACTTACAGTTTACATTTCTTTACATACAATCAATTTATACAGCAGGATATTAACTGAAGCAATTCAGGTTAAGTACCTTGCTCAAGGGTTCAACAACAGTGCCTTCACCTGGGAATTGAATCTGTAAGCTTTGTGTTACAAGCCCAGTTCCTTAACCATTTCACTACACTGCCACCCAAAAGTACACTGACTGCTGCTGAGTGGAGCATGACAGGGAATGAGTTCGTTCAATTCCTCAGCAAGATACTCTAACCACTATACAGTGTGTATATATATATATATGCACTGCAGTGAATAGTCCTGCTGCCTGTTAATATAATCCAGCAGGTGTCCGAAATCTAAAACCACCAGCCTGCTGTAGGAGATTGCCTGAGTGCGTGGTTTATGTACCAGAAGTGGCCAGAGGGTGGCAGCCTGAGCACATGGTGGCAGCCCAGTCCATGTTAGCCTGTGTGTTTCTGAGGAGCTTGACTCGGCCACCCCTGCCTGTGGCAAACCCAACCCCCCACTACTTTTGCCCGCACTCTCTCCAAACCTCTCCCCTCAGCAAGCAGATAAGAGAGGCCATTATTACGGATCAAATGGATGTTAAATTACACAGCGCCCCCCTTCGCTCTCCATTCCTCTTTCATCCCCCTCTTCCTCCTTCTACTCCTTTTCTGTTTGCACCTGATTTCTCACGCTCTGTCTTTAACCTTCTCAGATGATTTTGTGCTCGCAGAGATACGGGGGAAGGGGGGAGTAAGAGTTGGACCAGGAGGGAAGGAGAGTTGTCTGGTTCAAATGAATCAATCAGCACCCCTTATCTTACCGGCGCAGAACGGTTTGAAGCGGACAAAATGACAGCAAGAGTGAGAGAGACATGGAGAGCGGAAAAGGGAGAGGAAGAGACACTGAAAAGGAGGGGGATGTGACAATGAAAGAAAGGGATGGAGGAGGAACTGGGAAAAGAGAGAGAGAGATATAGAGACAACATTTCCCCATTCTTTATCCAGTGTCTTTTCTTACCTTTCATGCTCCCATCCTCCTCTCTGGCCCCACAACTGTGTTACTTCAGGAGATATTTCCCAATGAAGACTGTTTTTCTGCATTACAACGACGGATAAACAGACATAAAGAAACATACAAAAAACAGTGACAGACAGAAAAAATCTGACACATATAGGCACGTGTGTGTGTGTGTGTGTGTGTTTATGTGGTATTGTAACTCCACAGCAAGAAGTCCACAGTCCTGGTAATCAGCATTTTTCCTGGTTACAGCTGCACCACCAGCTATGAGTTCACGAGCTTGGAATACCCTTAAGCCCATCGTGTTGTGTGTGCTGGGCTTTATGCTGTAACTGTGGGCTTTAAAGGATCTACATAGAACTGGTGGCACAGCCTTTTGGACTGCAGCATCTCTGATTGATGTGGCACAAACAGAAAGCTAATTACACTTCAAATCTCCTTCAATCCTCTCCCCCCTGCCCCTCCGTGATTTATTGGCATGTGGTTTCGATGTCTTTGTTTACTGATTTGGCTATGCAAGGCAGTTGCCTTGAAAGTTATGCCAGTTACAATTTTAATTCCTGATAAAAAATTGCTAAGGAGAGGGCAGCAACTGAGGTGACAGTGGAGTATCGTGATTAAAATATTTTTCATTAAGTATTAATAAGGTGGTAGCCACCCAACCTCCCGCCGCCCTCTGTCCACTATCTCCTTCGCATCTCATATTCTGTCTTTGTCACTTCCATAAACTTTGATTCAACATGTGACTGAGATGACCGATAGAAATTCCCTCTCGTAGTGACTTGTTGAGGCGATCTCTTCAACAGTATCGAACTATATGGTCCGGAACTGGAAAATGGTCTGTAGACACGCGCGCGCACACACACTGAGAGAGTGAGTGAGTGTGTGTGTGTGTGTGTGTGTGTGTGAGAGAGAGAGAGAGAGAGAGAGAGAGAGAGAGCGCTGTTAGCGTTGCCTGGGCGTCTGGCGTGTCATCCTCATTTTCTGATAAGCTCTAAGTAACTGCACGGTTGTCTCTGCACAGCGCAAACGCCTCGGGATTTGAACAGAACACGACCAACTACTGGACTCAACCACACTCGTTACTAGTGCCCAGCAGTTTGAAAATAGACACAGACCCGGACAACACAGGGAGGTAAGTATCCTGTGCTCTTACAAGTATTCCGTTTTTTTCTTATCATATATTTTTAATGTCATGAGAAAAGGAACACGTCGAACAGTGCATTATGCCAATATAGCAGCAATGATTATTATTATTATTATTGTTATTATTATTAACCGATTAACATAGAACACATACCCATTTATGATAATTGAAACACATTTTATACAAATTCTTCCTGTATAATAATTGTCATTGTCGTTATTGGAATTATCAAAGTTATTTATATAACTATAGCTATTGTTTTGGGAAACTATGTAAATTCTGCACATATTCAAAGCGTAACTAATTGAAATTCGAAGCAGAAGACAGGGCAGGCTACAAGTTCATGTTTAGTCAGCATCATGCAAATGTTTGTCGGAGATGCTGCTAGTTCGACATATTCTGAAATCGCAGAATGAGTGCCAAAGGTCGCATTGTGTGCTTTGGTACTGTTGCTGTCGCCGCGAAGCGCGAGAAATGCAAAGGACAGATCAATTGGGCTCTCAACAAAGCAGTGACAGCTATGATCGATTATCATTATCAATCCTAAAGGCAAGGCGGGGGCGTGGCTTCTAGACAGGGTTGAAATTAGTATGTGGCATCTGACATTCAAAGTATTTTCTTTTATGATCCAATGAAGAATGTACCTTTCAACAGACGATGAGTGCTGTGTGTGTAACTGTGTGCCTGTGTGTGCACTCAATTATATGAGTGACAAAGTATGTCATTGCATTTGTGCAAGATGTAATGTGTATTTATGATCTGTGGTTCATTTCAGGAAAAAATATTGCGAGAAGGGAAAGGTTCTGCCCACCTCCAATCCATGTTCTTCATCCCTCCACCCTCTCGAGCTCTATTTGGTCCCACAGACATACATAATTAACGTCAGCCGCCACCCCTCCCCTAGCCATGTCCACCCCCCCATCGTTTATCTCATTCATCATTCACAAAGACAGAAAATAAGCACATCATTAATTACATATGCCCAAGTGGCCAGCCCAGCAAGCCAAACTGCCATCTACTGTACACTTTGGGTGTGAACACTTCCGATGAAGTTATGTAGAGGAAGGAAAGGCTGGAACAAGGGAGATGGAGGGCAAGAAAACGAAGCAATGTCAGAAAGCCATTCATTGATCGTCGCAGTGTTATTGCCTTTAGGTACATTTATTCTTGTCTTTTTTGCTCTTCTGTTCCTAAATGCTCTTAAGTACAGATGAGCAGTCTTTCCCCATCTTTCCCCTCCACACAGTTTCCCTCTCCCTCAAGAGCCGTGCCCACCCATGCGCGCCAAACACAATAGGCTGCCTCATTACGCTTTCTCCATTTTGTCAGTTGATGACAACATCCGACACATCCTCTCCCTCTCTCTCGCTCCCTGGGAAGGATGTGCGGCGTGGACGTGGACCTGGAAGACGAGGGAGCCGGAGAGGAGGAGAAAGAGCAGGAGGAGGAGACCGGAGTCGGGGAGCGTGTTCGGATGTTGCCCCCGCTCACGGCGCACAGCGGAGCGGAGGCGTGGGGCGGTCGGCGAGGGCTGCTCGGGCGTCTGTCCTGTGGCGCGGCGCTGGTGCTGTGGAACATGGCGGTGGCTGTGGCGTGCGTGCTGGTCCTGGCCGGGGTGTTCGCCCTGGTACTCCTGCCCGCCACCCTGCTGCTGTGTGCCGGCTTCCTCTGCCACTCACGGGTGAGGACCCTTGCCAAACTCAGCGCTGGACACAAAGCGCTCAGCATGCTATGGCGGGTAGACAAGATGCAGTACTTACAGTGTCAACAGGTGACAGTCCACAGAAGCATTTTTTTGCTCAGGCTAAAACAGATGGAACTGATCAACAGTATTTTGGCCAATTTCACGTACATTTATTTTCAAATGCCAGGCCCAGCCCAGGTTCATCCAGACACAAGAATCCCCATGGAATTGGGAGACCAATGCCTTTGAAGCAGGGCTGATAAGGCTTTTCATATGACACCTGATGCTGCACTAGCACTGCATGATTCACCACACTCCCCCTTCCTGTCATTTCTGCATGAAACTCTGCAGAGGGAACTGGGTGGAAGGCATGTCAGCTTAAGCGGCAAACATATGGAAACCTCCCCAGCCTCAACCGAAGTGGCTCCAGACATTTAATAGTCCCACCTGGAAACTCCCATTCCTACTCTTAAGGTGGAGGAAGTTAAGTCATCTTGGCAAATTCCCCCCTACTACTCCTCAGTACTCTCTGTCTCATGGGAGTTGATGAAGTAAAGGGGTGGAGCTCCCCCTCCCCCTTCTCCTCCCAGTTCACACAGAGTGAGAATACAGTGAGGAAAGGGAGAGAATTCACGTTAGCTAACTGGGGTCCTTGGCAATGATATAAAGATGGAGGAAGTCTTAGAAGTAGGAACTGATCTGGCAGAGAGCTCTGAAAGTACGAGTGTTTCAGCGAGTGTGCGTGCGTGCGCGCCTATGTGTGTGTGTGTAGGTGACTCGGCGGGTAAGCAGTCATGGGAAGGGAATTCCTATAAAATATATTGACAAAGAGAGGGTTCATATATCAGCCAAGCAAGTCGTACAACATGCATTCCTATGGAGTCAGTTGTGTGTGTGTGCGCGCGTTTGTGTGACAGAAAGAGAGATTGTCCACAGACCGACACATGTACATTCACACACTTTTTTTGTGCATGTCTTTAATAAATCCAAAACAGCACATCAACACCTGTCTCTCCCTCATTTCTCTTCCCCTCCACTTCTTTCACTTCTTTCCTCTCTGTCTCTGACAGTTTATTGACAGTTTAAGGGATTATTGACAGCTCCAGGGCTTGTTCACAGATGAGCTGATGGGGGTGGGGGGAACTCTGTCACACGCCGCCACCTTCCGTCTCATGCGCTCGCGGCTCGCACTCTGTCACGGTCCCACCTCTCTGTCTTTCATCACCTCCTTGCCACCCCTCCACCGCTCCTGGGCCTTAACCCTTTCACTCCCACCCCCTCCGTGCCAGGTGCTGAACTCCTCCTCGCCGCTCTGCCGTTACCTGGACGACAACAGCTGCTCCGCCCTCATCATCCTGGGCTTCGTCATGATGTCGCCGCTGGTGGTGGTGGCTGCAGCGGCGTTTTGCAGCGTGGTGCGCAGGCTCCGCCTTCTCCTGCTGTTTCAGCCAATGGCACGTGCTTGCTACCGCGGAGGGGGCTGGGGCAGGAACGTCCAGGCCTGGGTCTGACCTGAGCGATGTGGTAATCCAGAGGGCCCTTGGTGTGTCCCCCTGCTGTGTGTTTTACCTTAACTGTAATGCATTTAGTCACGTAATTATTGGACGTACTGAATCGAAATGAGGAAATGTCATGTTATTTATGATTTTGGAGTCCCCTTCCTCTGGTCCTGGAGGGCCACTAAATGTCACAGAACACAGCTAAATAGGTTAATTTGAATGCTAGGCTAGTAGCTCCCTGCTTTGAGCAAATAAGTAGTGCTACCTTCAAACGATATTTTACGTTGCTGTCCATTTTTTTAAGAAGAAAAAAAACATGCTTGCTGAAGGCAACCTTGTAAATTGTATATCTTAATGTAACAGAGCAGGAAACTGAAAAGGTGGGTGTGTCATTCAGGAGTGCTTTTTCCTCTGAACACTGCCCAACCAATCAGTGGATCACACCATCAGGCATGGAAGTTCAGTTTAGTTCCACTTGCTTTCCGATTCATTAGACCAAAAATTATTTTGTGAATAATTGGTTTGGATTTTACACTGCGGAGGAAGCAGGTGCTTTTTCCATCCCTGTGCAACAAGTGGTTGAACTTCCTGTAACTCTAGAAGACCAGGGCTCCAAATGAACTTGATTATCAGCCGGCGCATCCAGATAATACAAGCCACTTTTCCATTAGACCCTGGTCAGCCACACCATCGTGTACGTTTGTTGTGTCCATTGTGCGCCATTGTGTCCACTCGTTGCTCTTTAAGATGGCGGTTTGTGTTCCGATGACCTTCTTTCGTAGCTACAGCCAGCCCTGGAGACATTAGAGCAACGTCAGGGTTAACTGTCCCTCATGCTGGAAGAATGAGAATGTTTGTACATATTTGTATCATGTAATACAAGATTATTTACCGACGTAGCAGTTGCCCTTGTCCAGGTTAGGTTTTACATATTGTCCATTTACAAAACTAGATATTCTACTCAATGGCACAACAGCAACCCCCTGGTTGCAAGTCAACCTCCCTTACCTACATTGCCAGCCATTCTATACTCGACTCTCTTATAGCACAGACGAACAACTGAAACGTTTTATTCATATGCTGCACATCATCTTTTATGTGCATTTTTATGTCTGTCACGATGGACTGGAATACAATTTAAATTTTGAACAAAAATTTGAACAAAATACATCATTAAATATCCCCAATATAATTCCGGTAACATAATGAAAGCACAAGCCTTGATGTAAAGCCATTTGAAAACACAGACTCAGAGGTTTTAAAAGTTACATAGCTTATCATAACCTCCTAGCTAATAATAAAGATTAGCCAGCATTAGAGCACATTTGTAATTATGTTTACGTGTTTGCGCAATATAAGGTGGAGAGGAATTGCAATCGCCTTCTGGGAGATCACAATCCAGGGAGCGGCAAATTCTCTAAGGCTTGTATGCTATTATTCATACCAAATATAATCAGATGGAAACAAATCGGAAAAGTAGATACTTCAGCCATCTAATTTTTTAACCACAGACGGAAAAACTGTATTAATGAAAGCCTTATAAAAAATTACAATAAAAAATTATATTTCTTGTGTAATTTCACCTCCTGGGGCCATATGTACAAAGATTCTAAGAGTAGGAGTGCTGATCTAGGATCAGGTTTCCCCGGTCCATATCCTAACCATATCCATTATGAGCTAAAAGGCTAAACTGATCCTAGATCAGCACTCCTGCTCTTAGAATCTTTGTACATACGGGCCCTGGTGTTTGCCTTTTCTCGTGACTTATTCTAGACTTCTTCAGTCAAGCATGTTTTGGCCAGTTACAGCCTCACCTGGCCAGATAGGCTCAGATGGGCGTGCATTTTTGGCTCAGTTATGGCTTGGGAAGACGGAGATGCTGTGGTGCGAGGTGCAGCAGAGGTCAACCTGTGAGAGTCTGCAGTGTTGCAATGCAGGACTGGGTCTGGCTGAGGAGAAGCTTGTCCCAAAATACAATCTGTCTGTCTGACAATCAGGCCCAGCTGTAGCACGTGCACACACTCTATGTACACACACACACACACACACACGTACATGCACACACACAGTTCCACCTACCAAGGATGGACATGTTTTGGTCACACGGACTGAAATAGAGAGCAGCGCTCCCTCCAGTTCAATGTTTTCTCCTAAAAGTATTGAATTGTGTATGTGTGCATTTCTTCCAGTTCTGTAGCTGGTGGCTGTAGCAGTTGTGCATTCAGTCAGTTGTCATTAAAGAATGAACATTTTAGCAAACCGAGGATGAGGAGTCTTGTTACAGAAATACACTGATACAGTCACACACTCTCACACACACACACACACACACACACACACACACACACACACACACACACACACTTTGGAGAAAAGAGTGTGGCAAGGTAATGGAACATGAATCAGAACACATTGTAGTAACGCAGTGGAGGCAGCAGGGGATTGCTCAGTGGTGAGCTTGCAACCACATGGCTACACCATACAGACCTTATAGCAGGGGTAGTTTTCACACCAAATAACGTGACTTATTTACTCAGTAAATGGCACTCTCCAGGGTAGACCTGCCATTTTCAAACATGATCCGTTTATACAGTAGGGTATTTAGACACTTAATCAATTCAGTGTAAGCACCTTGTGAATGCTTCAAAGGTGGTGCCCCACTGGAGAACTGAACCTATGGCTTTTGTGCCCTTTAAAAAAGCAGCGGGTGACTACTTCAACATCAGTGACTGAAATCCAGAAGAGGCTCTTTATGCAAGCGAGACTGGTTCAGACTTTTTAGCCAGTTGGAAAAGTACCTATCCCAGAATTCTCTTTATTTCCCCCAATTTTGAGTGCCCATTGTATGTATAAGCCCCTGTCAATTTGAAGTTGTCAATTCGAGAAGGCGCACAATAGCATGTACATTGTCCGAAGAGTTCGTAGTCGTGCAGCCACTGCTACTTTTAACTTCCATTTTCATATTTATTATTCCTCAACATTTTGTAGTGGCTTGCCATTCACATTCATGTTGTGACATTGATCAGTTTGTGTAGAACCTTATAGAGTTATAGACGGTTTGGAGATCATCCTGCTCTTCAGGCGCATTTAAAATAGCTAGTTCTGCGCTCACACCGACTGACCTAAACCACAGCTGTGCAAATGATTCTCAGGAATGAACAGTTTCACACAGTGGACACCTGATGAACAAACTCTGCCTGTTTGTAAATATTATATTGTGCATAACAGTGCTTGTTCTGGACAGATCCCACCCACCCCACCCCACCCCACTGATTAGTTGCCATGGTAACTTGATTCCAAGGGGTTTCGCCATGGCAACGAGATTTAATGGGAGGGAACAGACATTTATGGTAATGATAACAATGATTACCGGTAAGTAATTCACAATAGGGTTCTTACAGAGGCAGAGGACAGAGTGAAGCAGAGAAACGTGGATGAAGTCAGGCGCACGGACAAGTTAACAAGGGAAAGTGGTAAGACTAACTGAAAGGCAGCTTCACAGAAGTAGGTGGTACACGTTTGTCGCAGAGGTCTAATGAAGGGTGACTCTCTGCCTCTCCCTGAGGGGATGCTCTTTGTATTCAGGAATAAATTAGTCGCCTCATACAGGAGCCCAGCAGGAGCTGACATTCTCATATCTTACACACACGCACTATGACGCGCTGTGACCCTGCTTCATAAACACTGCACACACACACACACGCACACACACAGTAAGACAAACACAAACGCATGCACAGACGCACACACGTACACAGTAGAACAAACACAAACGCACGCACACAGTAAGACAAACACAAACGCACACACACATGCACACGCACACAGTAGGACAAACACAAATGCACGCACACACACACACACACACACACATACACAGTAGGACAAACAGAAACGCACACACACAGTAGGACAAACGCACACACACACGCACATACACAGTAGGACAAACGCACACACACACACAGTAGGACAAACACAAACGCACACACACACGCACATACACAGTAGGGCAAACGCACACACACAGTAGGACAAACACAAACGCACGCACACATGCACATACACAGTAGGACAAACACAAATGCACGTTCACACACACACACACACACACACACACACACACACACACACACACACGAACAAACACAAAAGCACACACACATAGTAGGACAAACACAAACGCCCACACACAGTCACACACTGACCATGGATACTAAATCCACAACCAGAATGCCCTTATCTAATGAAGGGTACATCTCTCACTGGATCAAGCAGTAGTATACACACACACACACACACACATATACACACACACACATTGGCAGTAATCAAAAGGTCCAGGGAGTGCATATTACATTTCAAGTGTGTTTACAGAAATACATGTCATTTTCAGAGGCAGGAAGCTGTGCACACACAGAAGGAGGGTCTGGGAGATGACAGAGCTGGGACAGAAGGGAAATAGGGTTTCACCCAGCCCTGCTCCCCTGTTCCGTTCCCACGGAGGCAGACGACTGCATGGATTGATGGGAGAGCGGTCGGCACATTCCAAGTTCTAAATTCCAGAGAGCCACAGACTTTGATGTGGGATTGGGGCGGGGGGTCGACTCGTGTCCTAATTCTCGTACTATCTACACCACAAGACTGTACAGCATGACCCTTAACTGTAAACCCTGAAAGAACCAGCACCCACATGTGCAGGGTGCCACACAGTCCAGTCCCAACGCCTCAAAGCTTCTCACACTTCCTCATGGCAATGCCACATTCTGTCCTCACCCAGGGGGGGAGCCACACAACCGATGATGGCTATGAATGCATACAAGCAGAATTTCGCTGGAGTGAGGGGGAAAGCACAAGTTTACGTGCGCATATCAACGACAGAGAGAGCACAAACGTTGATTGCTGTGAACTGTAATGTGAGGGTGTGAGAATGCGAGACTGCATCTGTGTGTGTGTGCGTGTGTGTGTGTGAGTGTGCGCGCGTGTGTGTGCACGTGCGTTTGTGTGTGTGCCCTCCTTGCCTCTCATCTCCATTTACAACACCTGCTCTCTCGCTCTCCCCGCCACATTGTCGCGCCAATTACCACCCAATGCCATTACCGCACGGGACCATTACATCTACATAATGGCAGCGCTCAAGAAAGGGAGGCCGGGGGCGGGTTTATGGATGACACCGTGTTTATCCAGCTTAAGAGGCTTTGTGTGCACAATTTCCTGTGGTGGAGTCTGTCTGTCTGTCTGTCTGTCTGTGTCTCCATGGACTGTTCTGTAAATAAAACGTCTCTTTCCTCACTCCTGAGAGCCTTTCCCAGCCTGCCCATCTGTGCGCATTTGCACGGGCTCGTGCCACAGCAAGCATCCCTGCTGTTTAGACAGTAAGGCCATCCATAAACCTTACACCACACACAGCTGAACCACGTGGACGGCCCATGAGCATCATAGGCATGGATAGCATAGAAACTAGCACAGGGCTGGACTCGTGTATGTTTCGCATACACACACACACACACACACACGTTAACACACGCACGCGCTTGCACGCACACACGCATGCACCAACACACACACACACACATGTACATCTCCAGGACTCCAATCAGAATCCTTGCACTTGCAGACACTGCAGATATCGTTGTAGAAGGGATTAATTAGGCAAACTGCCACAAGTTCCATTAAGGGGGTGCGTTAAGCGATTGGGAGCACACTGCGAACCTCAAAAACCAGAAATGGTGGGGTCATGGGGGCCAGGTCACACCCGTTTACTGAGAGGCAATGTTCTGCATTGGAGGGCTCTTCCAACTGAATGCCACAATCACAGCAAACAATACCCAGGAGGGCACTGTTCTACATACTCTCTGGCTCCTCAATGCTGTCACATTTCCACACTGTAGCTATATTAATAACCGACGACATACATTTTTTTCTTTGAAATTGTGCATAATTAATATTTCTATCATTCTGATAGCCGCTAGTTTTTAATGATCACTTGGAGCTGAAACAGGACAAGGGGAGAAGAAAC
Source organism: Aldrovandia affinis (assembly GCA_029706075.1). NCBI lineage: Eukaryota > Metazoa > Chordata > Actinopteri > Notacanthiformes > Halosauridae > Aldrovandia > Aldrovandia affinis. The sequence goes on along the minus strand of JAINUG010000020.1, from coordinate 5,552,617 downwards.
GAGTGGAAGGACAGAAAGGGGAGAGAAGGGGGGAGAGCAGGAGCAAAAAGAGAGAAGGACATAGAGGAGAGAGAGAGAGAGAGAGAGAGAGAGAGAGAGAGGGATAGGCAGGGTGAGGGTCTGGAATTATAGCTGGTGCGGTGAGGGTCCTTCACCACCATCACTCTCTCTCTCTAAACCTCTTTCATGGAAATGAGTCTGGCCCTCGAGTCTGCATATAACTGCTCTTTCACTCGACATTTTCTCCCATATACAGCCACTGCATCCCAGCGCCACGACATAGCCCATCACAGAAAATTACTGCTATTGTGCTCTCCCTCTGCTCCCGCCCTGCATTCCTGCATATCTCTCCCTCTCTGTCTCTCTTTCTCTTTCTCTCTCACTCACTCTTTCTCTCACTCCTTCACCTTTGGGCAAATTTCCCATGAAATTTCCATCTCTCTCTCGGTTTTGTACTTTAGTAACCTTTTCCCCTCCTTTGTGTCTGCCGGTGGTGAAATGCTGCTCTGCCCTCATTTGCAGCGAGTAGACTTCCCTTTCACACCGTTCCTTTGTGTGATCCTCTCCTTCCCTTTGTCTCACTTTCTTTTCTCTCTTTCAATTTGCTCATAATCATGGCTATCTCGCCAGTCCCCATCCATGTGTTCCTTTGGGCTTAAAAAAAAAAATTCAAATCAATTCCGTTCCTCAGCCTCCCTGTACCGTTTACATGTTCCTTTCCCTGACTGTCAAATAAAAGTTGATTCAGAGAACCATCATCTCTCGGGTGGCTTAATGCCAGAGCAGCAGGATTTCAAAAGCAATAGGGTGATAAATGTATCTGGATAGCACACAATTCAACAATAATCACCACAATGACAAAAACAAGAAGAATACAACACACAGGAAAGCACACAGACACACAAATAACAGGGGAAATTTGTGAAGAAATTGGTACAATTTCTAATACAGTCTTGGATAAAGTCTTGGACTTTCTTGGGTATTGGCCTCTCTCTAAAGCACAAAATAATTTTAGAGAGAGGGAGGGGGTTCTCAGACTACCATCACTAAATCACCTTGCTGTTAAGATTTTATATAAATGATGTATATATATGTCAGTAGGAATGTGCTTAAGGGAATTATGAAGTCCCCTGCAACTCTCTGACAATTGTTTAAAAAATTAACCCACAGAAAATGCTTGGTTGGATGAAGGAAAGCAGTGGATTGTGGTCTCCAGCAGCATGATCTCCATTGCAACAAACTCAAATTCACTCCCACTGCCCGTAGAGAATGATATAGTTCTTTGCAGACTTTAGACTGCCTCTTAATCTGTACTATGGGATGAGGTATATTGCGGGGAGAAATAATAATAATTTAAAATATATAGCTAACTCATAAACGCACAGGTCATTTTCCTGTGACCTCATCGCATGGAAAGGATCACAGAAAAAAAGAATGGGACTGATTATGTTGCACATGGAATACTTTCATTGAGCCTGTTATCACATAAGCAGATGGGAAAGATTCTAGCTATTATGTTGGCGTATGACTAATAATTATTTCAAACGTATGGCAAATATTCCTCAGTGAATCTTTTTTAGAATAGGAACAGCCCAACAATTTTTATCAACATTAATAATTAATATCACTTCAATCGGGGCCGGTTTGTAGTATAATTTTCTTACTACTGAAATGTAAATAACTATAATAGTATTATCATGAAATGGTACCAAAGTCATCTGCTTCACTTTTCAGTGTAATGTAATATTTTTGAATGTATACTTTTGTTGATTTACCATCTCAAAATGCCATCATGTTGAGTGCAACAGTTTACAGGCAGGTTCAAGTGAATCTTTCTTTGATCAGACTTGTTGTATCCGTCCACCTATTAGTCCATGCATCTACGCATCTCCCACAAACACACATACACACTGCACAGTACACAGGTATAAACTTGCACACTACGGAACATTCCGGCACAGTGTGGTTAGGGGTGTGGCCAGTGCCCCATGACTTCAAATGAATGTGCTCAGTGGCTGGATGGGGGTGGGGTGGGGTTAACCCACCTTACCCCATCTTAAATCAGACCCCAAAAACCAGTCCCACGAAAGGCAAGATGTCCAAACATACATCCCTCTGTCACTCTCACCATGCAAATCATCCACTTATCCCATCAGGATTTTCATTCCTCCTTCAGTGTCCTCTTTTTTTCACTGCTCTTTCCAAGCCATCCATTCATTCTGATATGCAGAAACAGGAAGTAAAACAGCAGCATTAAAATGAATGCTGTGTTGAATGAATGCATGGCATGGTTGTGTGAGAGGTAGGGAGGGCAGTGGAGGGGTGGGAGCACACAGTACGAAACACCTCAACTCTGCTCTGCTCTGCCTTGGTGTTTCCAGGGCTTTTGAGACAAGATGAAAAAGGGAAACAACTGAACAGAAGACGTGGGAGGCAAAAACAGAAAGCTAAGAAAAGAGTGAAAGTAGAAAATATAATTATTGTTTTAGTTCTACTACTGCTAAAACTGCTGCTACTACTACTACTACTACTATAATAATAATAATAATTCTTCTTCTTCTTCTTCTTCTTATTTTAGCATCCATTATTTACAAATACAAGTTATTTGAATGTATTTGGGCAGCACAGTGGTGTAATGGATAGCACTGTCGCCGCACAGCAAGAAGGTCCTGGGTTTGAATCCTTTCTGTGTGGAGTTTGCATGTTCTCCCCGTGTCCGTGTCGGTTTCCTCCGGGTACTCCAGTTTTCTCCCACAGTCCAAAGACATGCACGTTAGGCTAATTGGAGAGTCTAAATTTCCTGTAGGTATGAGTGTGTGAGTGAATGGTGTATGTGCCCTGCGATTGATTGGCGACCTGTCCAGGGTGTATTCCTGCCTCTTGGCCAATGCATGCTGGGATAGGCTCCTGCCACCCTGACCAGGAATAAGCGGGTTAGATAATGAATGAATGAATGCATTTGGAAATGCACTGAGAAATGATTTCAATATATTTGAAAATAATTGAAATTGAATGTGTTTAAAGCATTTTACAATCAGTAGTTGATTTCTTGAATGCATTTGGAAATACTCTCATTAACTCCCTCATTGTATAGAATAACAACCAACACCAGCACAACATTGATTGGTCTTACTTCATGTTTTAATCACAACATGCACTCGTGGTAGTGTACACAACTTAACCTTCGCTGAAATTTGCCTCAGGAAAACAGGAAAACAAGTGATATCGCACTTCAAGGATTTCAGAGAGCTAGGCAGAAATGTATCCAATTTATCTTCCAAAATCAGCAGGCTTAGGAAAATAGGTCAGCTTATGCTTCAAAAATGGATTGAAATATATTTTTATTTTCTATAATTTACCTGTGGAATTTTAGATAAGCCTTTTATTACCCTCACGGGCCAACTTTTTAGGGCATCGTATTTGAACATTGTCTTTCAAATAGTGTTAAAAAATTATTTGGAAATACTTAAAATACAAGTAGCCTATTTAGTTTCTCAAAATGTACAGTATTTCTTAAATACATCAAATGCAAAGCATTTGTTTGGGCCAGTTTATTTAGAAATGCTTGAAATACATGAAAAAAAACGCATTTTGAAATAGAAATATATAAATACCCACGTGTGTGGTATCCATTGTATGCATCTTAATGAGAGGGTGTTACAGTGATGAGACCGGCCTAGTTATGATTTGCCATTTCAAATTGGGGCACACATGTATGAAAAGGAAAGTAAAAGGGACACCGTAAATGCACACGTGAATGGGGGATCAGAACTTCAGACGTAAATGACACATTTCTGGAAGCATATCACGAAATATTTACATGCATATATTAGGTTGTCAAGACTGTGTATTGTTTAAAGGTTAAAAATTGGCCACACTTTATAGTGGGCAACATGTAATATAACAAATACAATATGACGTGATTCTTAAACTAAGTTAAATATGGAGGACGTTACAACATAACAAGCTAAAACTGAATCATAATTCATAAGCAAGAGAATGAAAGGTTAGTGGTAATGAAAGTGGTAAGAGGGAGCCATCCAAATGGTCATTTCAGAGTGAAGATATCTAGACAAGGGCATTCATTGAAGGCATTAACCAAGACATGAAAAGAAATGGAAAGAGAAATATTAATAAGGGAGGGAAATGACCACTATTGTTAAGAGGGCTTGTTTTCAGCAGATTAAAGGGATTACTGAGAGAGGGGGCAGTTTTCACATTGACTGCCATTAAAGTTCACCTCAGGGAAGAAAGAGAGGATTTAGAGATAGGAGGTGAGAGAGATGGAAAAGGTGACTGAGAACGACCTTGAGAAGATTGTAAGACAAAGACAAATTGTAAGATTTGAACACTTTGTGGATTGCTGTAGCTGTGCCTTGAGCAAGGGGTGTCCCCTAAGAAAATTTATAATGTTGTTAATAAAGCCATTTTACATACAATGCATGTTGTTGAACTTTACATCACGGTGATGTTGGCCAAAGGTATAGATATAATAGATTATTACATACAAATACACGTGACAAGAACACACACATGCAAATACACGTGACAAGAACACACACGTGCAAATACACGTGACAAGAACACACACGTGCAAATACATGTGACAAGAACACACACATATGCAAATACACGTGACAAGAACACACAAATGCAAATACACGTGACAAGAACACAGACATTCAAATACACGTAACAAGAACACAGACATTCAAATACACGTGACAAGAACGCACGCACGCACGCACGCACGCACGCACGGACACGCGCACGGACACACGCACGGACACACGCACGGACACAGGCACGGACACACGCACACACGCACACACGCACACACGCACACACGCACACACGCTCTCAGTGTCTGGAGATTGAAAGGCTGTATGACAGCAGACAGTCGCTCAGGTAGACCTGCTCAAACACAGCCCTCGGGACACACTGCTGACAGGCCCTGTTTTCTTTTCCTCCCTTTCTTTTATCCTTTCATCACACTGACAAGAGCAGGGAGGGGGAAAAAGAAAGTGTGTCAGCTCTGCAGAGCCTGGGGCAGGAGGGAGAGAGAGATAGGGATGCTAAATCAGGGAGGGAGAGAGAGAGATAGATTATAGGAAAGAGTGAAGAAGAAGAGGGAGATTACGTAAAAGCAAGGAAGGGGAAGCAAGGTGGGGGGTGCTGGAATTCTATCGTGGGACGGAATAAGAGGTATAATAAAGCAAAGAGCAGGAAAGCAGAAGAAACTGACAACAGGAAAGTTTGTTAATGTATGGGCCTGAAACACTGTCATCATTCTGTCATCAAGACAGAACTACACATTCCACAAAGCGGGACAATGTGGACAGGGGAACAGGTGTGCACTGCTTCCTAGCCACAATCACGTTCCACATACACACATCCACACATCCACACATGCACGTATGCATGTACGCATTCTTAAATGTGCGCACGCATGCACACACACGCACGCAAGCACGCACGCGCTTTGCATTTGTTGTGCTACTTTTCTGAAACCAACCAAAGTTGGATGGGCGTTTGTACAGTCTGTACTAATTGAATTTGCACCTATGAAACGTCCAGACAGAAAGTCTCACAACATTTTGACAGCCAATCAAAGGGGAGGAGAGGATATTGAACACAAACATGGCCATTAGCCATATAAAGATAGACTACACTCACTCACGTATAATAACAGAGTATAGTGACACACACGTAGCCTAACCACAAAAACACACGTGCTCTGCCTCCAGCTGCTGGTGTGCGTCTCTGTGCTGTTATTATTTGCTTGGCTCACACACCTGCCTGCCAGTCTCTTGGCAGTGGTGTGCTGCAGGTACGGGCAGCTCAGGTACACATTGAAACAGCAGGCAGCCGGAAGCCCTGCGGCTCTCCGGTCCATGTGACCCAGAGCAAAATCAGAGACCACATCCTCCACTCTGAGCACAGGCCAAGGAGGTTGTGCCCTTGTGTTTGCAGTAGTGTGTGTGAGTGTGTATGGGGGGATTGAGAGGCTACTTTTGAGATGGGAATGGGGTCCCAAGGTAGGTTGAAAGTGCACAGCTGTGGGGAAAACGGAGACTAAGCTGTGCTGAGAGAACAGCTGAAGTAGGAAGAAGAGGGAGTGGGAAAGAGAAAGGGAGGAGAGAGATGAAAGAAGGGGAAAGGGGAGAGAGCGAGTGTGGGAGAAAAGACCAGTAATAAAAACAATGGACAGCCGGAAAGGGCAAACCGAGAGTGGAAGAAGACAAGGATCTAGCTTACTAGCCAAAGGGGAGAATTTGCCAGAATTTCCCCTAGGTTCCAATGCTAGGCATGTCAGCACGACCCCATATAGGTCAGTATAATCTAAAACCTACATGTATGTCTTCATGTCTTTATTTCAGTGTTTGTATGTTAAAGCAGAGTTGTTGAGGAGGTTTTGCACACCCACACACACCCACAAACACACACACACACACACACACACACACACATTGCGGGCGGGGGGGGGGCAATCCTCCTGCCTCAGCCCACTCTCCTTTTCTTTAAATAGCTGCCAAATCCTTTTAGGCATTCTATCACCGGGGAGACGTGTACAGACAGATTCATGCATGAATGCAATTGGCACATGCTGTGCAAACACATTTCTCAATATGCGTTTCAGAGCAGCGAGGTGACGACAAAGCGGCAAATAATTGCAATCGATAAAGTATGGTTTCCATTTCCAGTTTGGTGTTGTTTGTTGCTCTTTGCTCTTTTTTGTTTCGTTTGATCTGTAGCAAATTGGTTTGACAAAAGAGCAGTGATGGCATGCCGGCACATTCTCTGTAATAAAAAAGGATGTTGGAGCAGCAGATCTAACAAACAGGAAGTAGGCATAACGGGGCAGTGGAGCAGAAAGGAGAGCAGTTGGATATGGTGGTAATTAATGGCTTCCACCCCTCCCACTTAATGGGACCCTAAACTGTCTTCCAAGACTATTTTTCATTGAATGGATTTTATTTGTATCTAGTATCAGGTCCTATATGAATACGGGGCACCAAATACTTTCTGGGTTTCTGTACTTTCTGAACGACATATTCTTGCTTTTACAGATCTCCTCCCTCCACTCCCTTCGTCTGTCACACATTACCTGTCTTTTTTTCCTCCATCTTGACTGTCAGACTGATGTCCCATCTCTCTCTGCACAACCGTCTCTCTTTCCAGACTCGCTGGACATTTAACTTGACCATTTCATAATTAAAACCTTGCCACACATACAAACTCTGAAACTTAAACTCAGCTAATTAGCCTTAGTGCACATTGGTGCTGAATAAGAAATGGTCTTTTAAAAGTTGCCTTTTGATCGGATTTCAGAACACCACCTCTCAATTAAATTCCGCCTTGACACCACAGGGCCACTACATGACACTACTTAGTTTTGAGACAACACAGTGTATGCAATCTTTTGTTTTGGGATGAAAACATGAACGACAGTGACATGAAAACAGTGATGCTTGAAAGTTTGTGAACACCTTGTGCAATCATTTTTCACCACAAAATCCATATTTAGGGTCTATATTTACCAATTTCATACATTTCTAGAGGAAATTGTGCATATAGTAGAGTAAAAATATGGAAAAAAGAATTAGTGAAGGTGCAAAGACAAATAAACTTCCTGTTGTCTTAATTAAATCAAGTAGGTAAGTAGAATCAGGTGGGTATATAATTGGGTACCAAGTTAACCAATCAAAGGTCAAATCTTTAGGAAAGAGTTTGGGTGGCACTCTCTTAAATACAGGTAAGAAATCTGGTCAGTTCGGTGTTACCCATACAGGTGAATGTAAAATGCCGAGGATCTAAGGAGACCTCAGAGCTCTGCTGTCTAAAAAGAACCAAGCTGCCCGTCTTAAGTCTAAAGCCTGTCTTGACCACCTGGACAAACCTTAAGGTTTCTGGAAGTCTGTTTTCTGGACGAATTAGTCCAAAATCAACCAATTTTTGGTTACAATCAAAAAATGTATGTCTGACAAAAACCTAACACTGCCCACCACCAAAATAACCTTATCCCTACAGTCAAGCATGGTGGCGGGAAGTGTCATGATCTGGGGCTGCTTTTCTTCCTCTGGGCCCGGATGACTCAACATCATTAAGGGAACCATGAATTCTGAGGGATATCGCCAAATTCGCTGACGACACCGTCCTTCTCTCACTCCTCTCAGGGACTGAGCGGGACCATGGCCCTGCCCTCTATGATTTCATAGAGTGGTGCGACAGTGCTCTGCCACATCCTTCACTGTTAAAAACCGGAACCGCCTCCAATCCATAGTAAACACCTGTTCCAAAATGACTGGGGTGCCTCTCAGAAGCCTTGTCTCATTCTATGAGCAGCAGGCCAGGAGGAAGGCCCACGACATCCTGGGGGACAGTACCCATGTCCTCTATCCCCACTTCCAAATGCTCCCTCTCGGGCGCTGCCTGCCTCCCCAGGTGCTCTACCAACCGACATAGAGCATCTTTGATACATCTTTCACTGTATGTTATTATATGGGCTTGATAAATTGTATTATGCCCACGCAAATTAATAATAAACGAATTAACTGGAATCTGTTTGTCTCTGTCAAGTGTCCCTCAAGATTAAATGATTGCCTACTTGTCGATGGTGGTGACTGCAGAGGTATTTTATTGGTGTAAGTGAAAAGCACCACAACACAAATCAACCCACCGCAAGAAAGTTATCTGAAAGCATCACAACAGTGTAAACAGTATACACACAGTCCCACTATATGGGCGACTCAAAGCCAGCCCATCAATATTGCAAGCACTTAATTCCTCAATGCAACAAATGCACAAGTCCACAATACGGCATACTTGTGGCCCCACAAGCCAGCAACATACCACCCCAGACACATCGCAAGCACATGGCTCCACAAGGCTCCACAAGGCTAAACCAACAAGGGAGGTGAGAAACGTGCTTGGATTACAATCTGCCACAAAAATTCTGTTTCATTATTCAAATGGGAATGCCAGAACTAATTTGCAGCCCAAAACTCTATTAAATAGCATGTAACAGCAGCAACATTAAAAAAATAAACTGCCACACCGTGGAAGACACAATGAGGAACAATGTTGTATAATGATGTCAATCGTAAACCCCAGTGAGTCATTATGCATCAGCAGCATGGAGGACAATAATGATCACAAAATACACACACACACACATTGTGTACCAGTGCAATGTCATTTAACGGCTTTCAGTCTGGTGTTCTTTTGTTTATTCCTTCCCTGCCCTTTCAAATTTCCATCCTCACACGCTAAGTATGCAGGGCCAGACTGTCAGGGAACAGCTTTGCATTGCTCTGGCATCTTTCTCTCTCTCTCTCTCCATTTCCTTCACCTCTCACCTCTTTCACAGCCCCACCCTTTGGCAAACTCATCAACACTTCTCTTTACCCTCTTCTCTTCCCTTCCCTTCCCTTCCCTTCCCTTCCATTTCAAAATGCAAATGTATGATAAACTTAAAAACTTAAAATGATGACAAGAGGTTATTCTGGAACCGCAAAGGCATGCAAATAAGCCCCAAAGAGCAGTGCTCTGGGTGAAATGAATTCAAAGTAATACGATGTATGCGATTCCATCATCCACCCCGTTCCCATTCGTACTCATCTTGCCCTGCCGCTCTCCTCCATCTCTGAAGTCCTCTCAAACAGCTTAGTGAACTGTTCTGGATTCAAAACGTTTACACCGAGCACTCTGTGATGGAAATGCGAGTGCCCAGCAACATTGTCAAAGCGGGACACCTGGAATGCATGTAGACAGTGAGTAATGTTAGTACCCATTGCACTGACACTCATTGGAAGTCGCTCTGGATAAAAGCATTTGCTAAATGTCTAAAATGTCAATGTAAAATGACACGATCACTTCTTCCAGTTAAGGGTAAAGGTTTGGTGAGACGTGTTAACAAGATAAAGCCAGTTGAACAAGCACTGAGAATGGCGCCCTTGTTTTCATGGCACAATAATGCTCGCAGCGATGCAAAAGGGCCCCGATTGAAGTATGTTTGTGCTGTTTTGTCATTTACATTTTGTTGAATTTGTGGCCATCATAGAATCAATGGAAGGATTGTAAGAACCAAAGAGGACTCACTCGGTCCTTTATTCTCCGTTTTTTCCTTCCAAGTTTTCCAATTCCAATACAAAAATGCACTGTATTGGCAGAAAAGAGAATGGAACTGCCAAAGCTCAAGAGATGACATAAGTGTTTCAATGACTTTAACAACAGCTCTTTCTCTCCCTCAGCCACACTCCCTCACTGCTTCCCCCTCTGGCACCGAGCAGCAATTCAAGGAGAGAGAAAGGCCAGTGAGAAAGAGACTTTTACAGTCCTCTACATATTACATTCAATACATATTTGACAATTAAGATGTTTGTTATAAATGCATAATATATATGGATACATACGTAGTATACTGCACAGTACGTACACAAACACATACAGCAGGTTTCATTCTTCTTCTGTGAACAGTGGCCTAAAACCCTCATTAGCTCTACTTCCACCAAATTTTTTGAAACATTCTTGGAGTATTTTTTCCTGACAGGTTTCCATTAGAAGTTCTCAAAAGTATGCAATGACCTCACATGCAGACACATATATAAGTATACAGGTCTCACAAAGGCTACTCTCACGCCTCATATACAATACAGCAAGTCTACTCAAGAGGCGTACAGTGCAAAACACAAATATAACATACTCATATGCAAACTGAATATGCATAATTTAATATAAACCTGATTGCTTCTTGAAAACTGAAATATTGTCGATTCGTTGCCCCGGCATGCACATGCACAAACCTAGTGGGAAATTCCAATTGACTTCCATGATGTAATGTAATCTTAGGTTGAGGGGGGCAGGTGCATGTCCTGGCAGGTATGGCAAGACAGCGAGAGGGCTGCCAGTTATAGTTAGAGAAAAGAAAGACATTTCAAGTCTGTTCCTTGCCCTTTCTTAACAGATATTTCTAAAGCTCTGATAACTGCGGAGGCAGAGTACACCTTATATAATAAACAATATGACCATTTCTGTGATACCTACCATTCTTTTCAGAATTATTTATCTATAACAATCAGCATTTGTCATTGGTTATGATCAAGTTAACTAAAATACAAAATGCACACAATGTCTGAATTTGCACCCACAAGGATTTCACCCAAGGGACATTCAGCAGGATGAAAAAGCAGCCAAGAAGTGCATAATTGCTACGGAATTGCCAATATTTATTCAGTCACATTAATGTATGTGATACAGCACTAGCTTGACAGGGGTCATCACCAGGTAAAAGCATAATTCAAAACATTACTGTCAAATTTAATATCAACTGCTACCAGAATTCATATATCCATTGATGAAATATTACATTTCAATAATTCGTTGATTTTCCAAAAGGCTTTTATATTGGATGGTTAAGGAGGATATATAAACAGCAAAAATAAGACATTGTGCTTCATCAGTTCAAGCATACAAAAATAAATCCCAAATGCTATTCTTTCTTGGTGGTATGCGACAGTCATAAAGCTCATAAAAACTCAATGCTGAGATATACAGTCATGACAAAATTATTGGCACCCTTGCATTTCATGTTGATAATGTTCAATATCTTCTGAAATAATTGGAAATTGAAACAACTATCGGTCTTCACACTTTCATCCGTTTAATTTACAACAGCACACAATCAAATAATAACACAAATACATTTAAAAAACCTTTCATGGCTTCAAAATTGAAAACTGGCCATGACACAATTATTGGCACCCTTTAGAACAGGGGTGTGAAACTCATTCCATCGTGGGCCGAGTGTATGCAGGTTTTTGTTGCAACAAATGCATTACACCAGGTGATTTCACTAATTAGCTCACTTCTTCAACCAAGGGAGGGACCTAATTGAAATCACCTGGTGTTGTCCACTGGTTGCAACAAAAACCTGCATACACTCGGCCCACGATGGAATGAGTTTGACACCCCTGCTTTAGAACAATTTAAATACATTTGATTGAAGGAAATAGATTCTCATTTGCAGTGTAATTCAACTCACCTGTGACAGGTTGCAGGTGCCCACATGGTATAAATGAACCAATTATCCATTTTAAAGTGAGAAAAGAGTCCATTTTGCTACCCTGTTCCTTCTATGACAATGATGAAGAGAAAATAACTGTCTGAGGATGTCAGAAAAACTATTATCACAAAACATAAGCGTTCACAAGGTTATAAGGCCATCTCTAGAGACCTTGGCATTCCTGTTTCCACAAATCGCAATATTATCAAGAAGTTTTTGCTGCTCATGGAATTGTAAAGAATCTCCCAGGACGTGGTGGTAAGAGGAAAATTGATCTCAGATGTCGTCGAAGGTTGGTGCGAGCCATTAAAACACCTCAAGGCTGACCTGGAGAGGTCTGGGGTAATGGTTTCAGCCCGTATCATACACCGGACACTGAACCAAGAAGGGCTTTATGGTTGGAGGCTAAGGAAGACCCCACTGCTGAAAGAGAAACACAAGGAGGCCCGAATAATCTTTGCTAAGACCCACCTAAGAAAGCCTAAATCCTTCTAGGAAATTGTTCTGTGGACCAATGAAACCAAATTAGAGCTCTTTGGCAATGCACATCAGCGCTTTGTTTACAGACAACGAAATTAAGCTTTTAAAGAAAAGAACACCCTACAAACAGTCAAATATGGTGGAGGTTCCATAATGCTGTGGGTCTGCTTTGCTGCCTCTGGTACTGTATGCCTTGAACGTATTAAGGGCATCATAAAATCAGGGGATTACCAAGGCATTTTGGAGCAAAATGTGCTATCCAGTGTCAGAAAACTGGGTGTCAGTCGAAGGTCATGGGTCCTCCAGCAAGACAATTACCCAAAACACACATCCAAAAGCCCAGGAATGGTTCAAGAGAAAAACGTTGGACTGTTCTGGAGTGGCCAGCAATGAGTTCTGATCTCAATCCTATTGAACGCCTGTGGAGAGATCTGAAAGCAGCAGTTGGGGGAAGGCACTCTTCAAATTTGAGAGAACTGGAGCAGTTTGCAAAAGAGTGGGCCAAGCTGCCAGTAGAGAGGTTTAGGAATCTCATTAATGGCTATAGCACTTGATTGCAGTTTGTCACGTGACAATCCCTGGACGGGAACAGAACAGTCTGGAGACGGAGTGGAGTTTGCCGGTCTACGGACCGGATTTGTATTTTTGTATTCCCCCCAGACATGGGAGAGAGACAGTGGGAGAGCAGGTTAACATAAAACAAACACAAACACAAAATCTTCACCCTACTTGCCGCGAAGCTTTCGAGCAAAAACAATGAACTGAAATAACAAGCTCAAATAATCAAACCATAAATGAAAGCCCCGCATCCTCCGAGGGGGGAATCCCCTTCCGGGGAAACACAGAACAAACACAGACAATCAGCGGCTTTCCACACCGCCTTTATCCATTCACATTAAATACACATCACTCACCGGGACAGGGTAGAACTCTACTCACTGTTCCGACACACACTCCACACACATCTCCAGTGACTTTTCAAGTGCTTCCCAAACCCATGCACACAGAGACACTCAAACTTTCCAGTCCGGGTTCTCTTTTACCCCAAACATACCGAGACCCTCGCCACTCCTCACAGTGAGAGTTCTCTGGCAACCAGCCGCGAGACACTCTTCACTCTTTCAGTGAGAGTTCTCGGGCCGTTTTCCAGAGACACTCTCCACTGCCCGAGTGTGAGTTCTCTTCCAATCACACCGAGGGCGAGAGGCGAACCCTCTTTCAGGGCACCCTCTCGCTCGCTTTCACCATCACACCGAGGCAGAGAGGCAGACAGTCTTAGTGCGCCCCCTCTCCCTCTTTCCCACACACACAGGAAGCACTCTACTCAGTCACTTTTGACAAACGCACACAGACTCCACGTCCTCCGACACGGACACCCCCCTTGCGGGGAACACCCACGAAACAATCCGTCACACCTGACATTACATCCCACAAACACTACACGACACAAGTGACGCACACACGAATGACAAGACAACAATTCTGAATACACACACGAATGCCACAATCAACCAGTACAAGACTAACTGATTCCCCACTCGCCCCACCTGCTCTTAAATAGGCTTACTTTCTGCCTGGTTCAGGTGGGACTGGTGAGGCAATCATCCAATCACAATCACTCAACACCAAACAATTCACATTCTCACACACAAACCCAATCAGTCAATTGAATTCCAATCAATTGCCAATTAAATAATAATTAAATCAATTATGGTTTTGGAGCAACTTTCCGGCGTGACAGTTCACTCTCACACCCTGTGAGAGTGCCAAACCTGCCCCTGGAAAGTCTCCCTGCTCCAAAGGCCTCCACAACATGTAAAATCAAAGGCAACCATGCCACTCCCATGTTGCCGAGACCGACGCCCTCCACACAGTTATTTTCTTCTAAGGCTGTGCTACCAAATATTAAATCTAGGGTGTCAATAATTTTGTCAATGCCATTTCTGTTTATTTTATGATTTAAAAGGACATGTTAAGTTCTGAATCAAAAACAAAGTTTATGTACTATTAACAGTGAAATAAAGAATTGTGGAGACAAAATACTTTTCTCAATTTCAAGAGTTTTTCGAAAAACGTGCAAGGGTCCTCCTTATAAACTCCTAAACCGTTTTCATTTGGATCATCAGCAGGAGTCAAGGTCAACATCAGCACCTACACTCATCCACAGGGAGACAATGGAGGTTGTGCAGCAATATAAATACCTGGGCACCATCTTTGATGACAGACTGAGATTTGACACCAACACATTCTGAAGAAATGTCAGCAACACCAGTACTTCCTGAGGAAGCTCAACTCCTTTGGGGTCAACCGCACCATCCTCCACACATTCTACACCTCATTCATAGAAAGTATATTAACCTTCTCCTTCACCTGTTGGTTCCACTCCCTCACCATTCAGAACAAGAAGCACCTCCAGAGTGTGCAGAGTACATGCTCCAAAATTACTGGCCACCCGTTAACATCCCTGTCCACACTCCATGAACAGCAAACTATCAGGAAAGCAAACTTGATCCTCCAAGACCCCACACACATTCTTTTCCCAGCATTTGAGTGGCTTCCCTCAGACCGGCGCCTACGCTGTCCAGGGTGTAGTACTAATAGGAGGAGGGCAACCTTTGTGCCAGAGAGTGTCCGCCTACTCAACTCCAGCCTAAGTGCGATACAAACGCAGTGAACCGAATAACCTGTACATACATAACAAGCACAGTTGATGTGTGGAAATTCACAGAAAATGTTGTGATTAATCACAGCACAAAAATACCAAATAAATAGCAAAACACACAGTAAGTAGGCCTATTCGTGATCACTAAAATTGTGCCGAGATTGTTCCCTATTTGGGAAGGGGGGTTAGATGCTAGAGATCATCTGTGCTGGAAGAACGGGGAAAAAATACTCTTCCAGCGGTGTCACTGAGATCCTCAAAAAAACAAAAAAACAAGTAGGGAAAACCATTGAACAACCTACAGGTTTTATGAAATCTGGCTCGTTAACGTGTGTTATGCAATTTGAATATGAGCATGTGTAGGCAGCATGCAAAATGTAAATGTCCCAACCTGTAAGACAAACTGACAAGTTATGTGTCAGCTAGTAAACGTAAATCAGTCAGCCAGTCTCTCAATCCGACACGCACCTGCTGGTCACCCCCCTTGCGGGGAACACCCACGAAACAATACCTCACACCTGACATTACATCCCACAAACACTACACGACACACGTGACGCGCACGCGAATGACAAGACAACAATTCTGAATACACACACGAATGCCACAATCAACCAGTACAAGACTAACTGATTCCCCACTCGTCCCACCTGCTCTTAAATAGGCTTACTTTCTGCCTGGCTCAGGTGGGACTCGTGAGGCAATCATCCAATCACAATCACTCAACACCAAACAATTCACATTCTCACACACAAACCCAATCAGTCAATTGAATTCCAATCAATTGCCAATTAAATAATAATTAAATCAATTATGGCCTTTGGAGCAACTTTCCGGGCGACAGTTCACTCTCACACCCTGTGAGAGTGCCAAACCTGCCCCCGGAAAGTCTCCCTGCTCCAAAGGCCTCCACAACATGTAAAATCAAAGGCAACCATGCCACTCCCATGTTGCCGAGACCGACGCCCTCCACACAGTTATTTTCTTCTAAGGCTGTGCTACCAAATATTAAATCTAGGGTGTCAATAATTTTGTCAATGCCATTTCTGTTTATTTTATGATTTAAAAGGATATGTTAAGTTCTGAATCAAAAACAAAGTTTATGTACTATTAACAGTGAAATAAAGAATTGTGGAGACAAAATACTTTTCTCAATTTCAAGAGTTTTTCAAAAACATGCAAGAGTCCTCCTTATAAACTCCTAAACCGTTTTCATTTGGATCACCAGATAATCCATTTGGATCATCAGCAGGAGTCAAGGTCAACATCAGCACCTACACTCATCCACAGGGAGACAGTGGAGGTTGTGCAGCAATATAAATATCTGGGCACCATCTTTGATGACAGACTGAGATTTGACACCAACACATTCTGAAGAAATGTCAGCAACACCAGTACTTCCTGAGGAAGCTCAACTCCTTTGGGGTCAACCGCACCATCCTCCACACATTCTACACCTCATTCATAGAAAGTATAATAACCTTCTCCTTCACCTGTTGGTTCCACTCCCTCACCATTCAGAACAAGAAGCACCTCCAGAGTGTGCAGAGTACATGCTCCAAAACTACTGGCCACCCGTTAACATCCCTGTCCACACTCCATGAACAGCAAACTCTCAGGAAAGCCAACTTGATCCTCCAAGACCCCACACACATTCTTTTCCCAGCATTTGAGTGGCTTCCCTCAGACCGGCGCCTACGTTGTCCAGGGTGTAGTACTAATAGGAGGAGGGCAACCTTTGTGCCAGAGAGTGTCCGCCTACTCAACTCCAGCCTAAGTGCGATACAAATGCAGTGAACCGAATAACCTGTACATACATAACAAGCACAGTTGATGTGTGGAAATTCACAGAAAATGTTGTGATTAATCACAGCACAAAAATACCAAATAAATAGCAAAACACACAGTAAGTAGGCCTATTCGTGATCACTAAAATTGTGCCGAGATTGTTCCCTATTTGGGAAGGTGGGGGGTTAGATGCTAGAGATCATCTGTGCTGGAAGAACGGGGAAAAAATACTCTTCCAGCGGTGTCACTGAGATCCTCAAAAAAACTAAAAAACAAGTAGGGAAAACCATTGAACCTACACGTTTTATGAAATCTGGCTCGTTAACGTTTGTTATGCAATTTGAATATGAGCATGTGTAGGCAGCATGCAAAATGTAAATGTCCCAACCTGTAAGACAAACTGACAAGTTATGTGTCAGCTAGTAAACGTAAATCAGTCAGCCAGTCTCTCAATCCGACACGCACCTGCTGGTCACTGCTGTGCTAATCCATATCGTTCCATCAGCTCTCTGGCGGTGCTGCAGTGAGTAGACTCGTATATGCTGCGCTTGTTTGTAATGACTCTTTCCTGGAGTTAAATGTTTCTTTTTTCCACCGTACTCTAAGGGCAGCAGATAATGAGAAGCAGATGAGGAGAAAGTGGAGCCTCTGTCCTCTCACATAGTAAACACTTACTGTAAACGATGCACTCGCTGGCAGGCACAGTAACCTAGGCAATATGGTCACCCTACTGTTCCGTTTTCCCCCTGGATGCCCTTTGATATACAATATATCCATTGTCCATATACAAACATAAAGGCATATATTGGGACATAAGCCGAACATTTTGCTCTATACAAAGTCACTCCCCGAAGCCGCAAGGGCAGAAAATCACCATTGACTCACATCCGTAAATAGCCTCATAAATACCCAGAAAAGGGGTGCAGGGGCAGTTGAGAATGGGTCATTTATATTAAATAATAGGGGTTTATAAATGTAATGGATTTTGGAATATGTTTGGATTTTTTATGAGTGTTATAGGGGGAAACACACAAACAATAGGGAATGCATCAGGCACAAGTCCAGAAATAGTGACGCCTCAACTACTGAAACACTTGGAAGGAAAGTAGAGAAAGGGGGTGAGAGAAGAGGAGGGAGGGAACGGCTTAACGGGGGGCGATCAGTAGCACAGGAGACGGGGAAAGCACAGAAGCTCAGTTGTTAGTTTTGTTCGCATCGAAGAGGCAAATCTGAACTAAATTGATAGTCCGCAAAATCGCGAGACGCAGAGGGGAGAGTAGTTTGCGAGTTGTCCGGCAGTGTACAGGTGTTTTTGAACTTCGTCGGTTAAAAGGGGTGTCAATAAGCAGAAAAAAGAATAATGTGAAAGGAAAGTAGTATTTAAAAGGAAATAGAACACAAAGAAAAACAAAGGTAAACTGACCTTTGGGTTTGACGACTATTTTACCAGATGATTTAAAAGAAAAACAAAACACTAAATCTCCCCGGTAGCTCAGACTGCCGTGAAGACGCGGGTCTCTTGGGAATGTTATGGGAGCGGATTGTACCGGACAGAAGATTTGAACAATGAAATGGGCACTGACTATGATTAATCCCACCATATGTGAATTGCTCTTCGCAACTTCTTGAAATCCCCAAGAATTATAGAGAAGTATATCCTTGTTTATTTTAATGGAGCGCTGGATTGCACTCACCTTTGTGCTTGTCGGTGTGTTATTGAGGACGACCGACACTCAAAACACCACACCTGAAACAGGTGAGTTCCGAGGGGAGGTGGTGGGCCAGAGATCAGGGGTAAATGAGATAACATAACCTGAAATGTTGTGTCCGTTTCCTTTTTATGTTCCGGGCTACCGTATTTTGCCAGCTTGATCTGGATAAATTGTACACGCACCCTGACTTACCTAGCTAATCATTAACGATATATTGTATGCCGATAATACATTGCTAAATGTATTTAAACAATGGTTTTGAGCACAATGATAATAATAATAAAAAGAAGAAGAAGAATATAGCATTACTATTATTATTTCGCTTTTGACATTATCTCTAGAGACGTTTGTAGCGACCAAGTGACCATAGTTGTATATTTTGACCAGATATATTTTCTTTACAAAGCGAAAGTTCAGCATGTGCACATCATACCAGAATGTCCATGATGAAGGAAATATCAATACATAACGTTAGCTACTTTTGTCTACAAACGTGACTTGTGATGGGTGCTTTTCTGCAATGAAGAGCTGGCAACAGTGAGCGAGAAACGGGTGTGTCGAGTACAGTAATTCAGAGAAGTGACTGAACTGAATTAGTCATGGCCTAAAATGACTCGGTTGTTTGAAGGACAATGTCTGCAGCTGATCTCACCCGCTGATCTCATACGTTGCCTACACTGTTCTGTAGAACTGTTCTGTTCTGTGGCAGCAAAGTTGCCAAGAAGCTACTGCATTTTTTATTATTGTATTTTCTATTTCCTATAGCAAAACATTGCAATTTGTACAGTACTAAATACATTTATGTGATAATTTTCTACATTATATTACTGCTGTTTGACGTGCACAGTAAATTACTGTGATTTAGACATTATCAATCACTTATTGTATTCAATGCAATATATTACAGCAGTGGTTCCCAACCTAGGTCCCAACTTTTAAATATATATATATATATATATATATATATATATATATATATATATATATATATTATATATATTTGATTTTGTGTTGATTGCTGTTTGGATTGAACTTGGATTGTTTTGAGGACCCTGTTTTCGTGTATTGACTTGGATTGTTTTAGGAACTGTATTGAATTTTGACCCTTGATTATGGACTAAGACAAAGATAAGGATTGTGGACTGTATGTTTTTTCGATTACCCCACCCTGTTATGTGTTTTTGCCAACATTCATTTAATAAAATTCTTGTTTTGTTTTGAATACTGCCTCCTCCGGATTATTCAACTGCTTAGGCCCTCTGAAAAGGTCCTTGAGTGTCACCTCACCCCAAGGGACACTACAATATGGTGGAGAATGTGGGCAGAGGGCATCACCTATAGGCAAGAGGAGGTAGTACAAAAAATAAAAATAAATCAAATAAAAATTGAGGTTTTGGACCTGGAGTGGATGTCAGATCCCTTTGTCCTGGCTGAAGAAAGAGGGGAATAAATAGTTGTCTCCAGAGCAATGAGAGGTGATAGTAGATTTCCTGAGGTTGCCAGGAAGACAGACACTGGAAAGGTGCCCTCTTGGGCACAGGACAGGCCCAGCTGGTACAAAGTGGAACCCATCAATGCCTATGCTACCTGGGATATAGTCATCAACCCAGTGAGTGGCAGCAATGTTAGCATAATGGTTAAGGAACTGGGCTTGTAACGCAAAGGTTGCAGGTTCAATCCCAGGTGGGGCACTGGCATTGTATCCTTTATCAAGGTACTTAACCTGGATTGCTTCAGTAAATATCCAGCTGGTTAAATGGATTGTATGTAAAGAAATGTGTAACTGTGTAAATCGCTCTGGATAAGAGCGTCTGCTAAATGCCTGTAATGTAATGTAATGTAATGAGTGTTACTGGAAGGGTGAGGGTGGCTGGGAGGACCCGAAGGAAGGACAATAAAAGGGGAAGAAGTCCGAAATAAAAGTGGCCACTCCTACCCTGTTGTGCCCACTACGCAAAAGTGCAAGAAAAACCCAAGTAAACCACAACCACAGCATAAAATTGAATCCAAAATGGTTGAGAAGTGTGCAGGTTTAAAAGCAGAGTTAGGAGAGGCAATATCGGTAATAAAGGGCCAAGAGGAAGTGATCCAAAAACTGGAGAAATGTTGTCATGACCAGAAGGAAAAACTGGTGAAGAACCAGAGGCGGGCGGCCATTGTTGAAGACCGATGGCGAGTCACCCTCCAGGAGCTGACGAATGCCCAGACTGAGCTGGACAGTTAGAGTTAGAGACCTCCGAGGAACGCCACCTGGTGGCTGTGGGAAAATTGCCGGATGAGCACCGCAACTCCCTGAAAAAGATTGGGAACATGGCTGTGGAGCTGGAGAACGAAAAAACATCTCTTGGAAATGAGGTGAGACGTGTTAAGGCCCACAAACTGGAATAGGAAGAAGAGGTGAGGAATGTAGCAAAGATGTTGGAAGAAGAGCATCTGCAGTGTGTGGACATCCAGAAATCCCAGAACCAGGCCAAAGAGGAATATGCCAGAGCGTTGGATGTACAGACCAGACTCGACCAGAATGAGGCGGCGCTAAGGAGATCAGCGGAGGCCCATGTGTCCGAGGCAGAGCAACTCCGGAGCTGAGCAGAGCTGGAGAGTGAGGAAAGGCGGGAGCTGGAAGTGCAGCTGGAAGAGGTGAGGACTCCACTAAGAGCACAAACAAGGCAGCTTGGAGAGATGGAGAGAGTCCAAGAGAATATTCAGAATCTGAAGAGCCTGTCTATCAAGCAAGAGGAGAACATTCTGGCTTTGCAGGAACTTCACCACACCACCTCTGCAGCACTCCTGAGAGAACAAAAGAAGAATGAGGGGCTCCCTCTCCTGAGAAAAAACACTGCATGGCTTAACTAAGAGGCTGGACCAAAAAAAAAGGCCAAGACCAGGACACAGAAATATTTTTGTGAAGTACTAAAAATCCAAACAAACTTTGCTCAATCTACAGAATCAACTGGAAGAGGTGAGTGAAGAACTTGAATGTGCAAAGTGTGTTCCTATCATGAAAGATTCTAGCACACAGGTGGAGATCTCGTAGCCAGTGGAGCTGGCAGGAGATGACAACCAGATGTTGGAATCAAAGTCTCAGCCTGCTGGACCTTGGAGGGGGACTGGAGGAGCATAGTGTGGAAGAAAGCCTTTTAACTATGGCTGAGGCCTGGCACAGGACAATTTCCAAGCATGGTGAGTTCTTCTCTTCCATTGAAACTGAAAAGACAGAGAATAAATATGGAGATTAAAGTTTATCACGGAAAAGAAACGGGAAACAAAACCGGCTGATGTTTAAAGGAAATGATCGTAGGAAACGTCTATGGAGAGGAGAGGTGAATAGTGCCAATGGAATATTGACGTTTGATCCAGGGGGGACACTTCCTGAGTTGACCTGGAGATGGTGGCTGTCCTGGTGTTCATTGGACATGGGCCGCTCAGCCATCCCTAGGTCAGAGCTGAGGAGGAGGGTGTGTGGCATCCCAAGGGGCAGGAGGAGGAAATGGCTGCCTGCCTCTTTAACACTTGGGAGCCACTAAAGCCAAGAAGACTACAGTTCCCAGCAGCCTGCAGTCCCACGCCTTCAGCACAAAGCAACAAGGACTGCTGGCAGCTGATGCCAATTGGAGAGCTGTATAAATGACACATTTGGAGCGGGAGTAGGTTGAAATAGTGGAGAGTGGTGAGAGAATTGTGTTAGATTGCTGTTTGGAATTGAACTTGGATTGTTTGAGGAACTGTATTGGATTTCGACCCTGGATTACGGACTAAGGCAAAGAAAGATTGTGGACTGTATGTGTTTGTTTAAAATCCTCGTTTTGTTTTGAATACTGCCTCCGGATTATTCAACTGCCTATGCTGTCAGAAAAGTTCCTGGTTTCACCCCACCCCAAGGGACACTACAATATATATATATGTCTTTAAAACTTAGTATATGTATATACTATATATATATATATATATATATATATATATATATATATATAGTCAACCCCAAAATTATTCACCCTCTTGATAAAGATGTGCAAAAAAGGCTGTCTAAAATAAACAATACAGGTAATGAGATCCTTTGGTCTGTGCTTGTGATCTGTCCTCTTCAATTCAAGCCACAAATGTTCGATCGGGTTAAATTCTGGAGACTCTTGCGGTCAACCATTTCTTGGTTGATTTTGATGTATACTTGGGATCATTGTCTTGCTGAATGATCCATTTGTGGCCAAGTTTCAGCTTCCAGGCAGAGGGAACCAGGTTTTTGGCCAAAATGTTTTGGTACTCGCTGGAGTTCATGATTCCATTGACCTTAACAAGAGCCCCAGGACCATAAGATGCCAAAATAAAAAGATCAACAATCCATCACCATATTTCACTGTAGATATAGGTTATTTTCAACATAAGCATCTTTCTTTGGATGCAAAAACCCACTGCTGGTGTGCACGGCCAAAAAGCTGCATTTTAGTAGACTATGGGCATTGGAATTGGCTGCAGACAACACAATTCAATTATGGGGGGGCAGCATGGATGATGCAAACATGATTTTCCATCCTGCAGTTTCCCACTATCCAACACAATGTACACTAACTACAGTATTGTACTGCATCACATACAGCTCTAACTGTGTACGGGACAGCAAATCAGCACTACAGTTTTGACAACAAAGCTAACCATAGTGCAGTTCTTATGACATTGTTTGATCTCTTAAATAAACCTGTGTTATTTTCACCCAGGAAGATTCATTCATTACTGTTGCTCTTCCAGATTGAGTAAACCTGAATTAAACGTTACAATTCAACTGAAATGCCAATTTCAGCTCATAGTGGTCCCCTAAACTGGGAAGGCCACTAAAAGTCTCTCCCAAATGATTTAAGCTAACAACTATTTACCTCATTTCATAGAACAGAGGGTGCACAACACAGCCAAGCTAGATGTTATGTTGGAAATCATTGTAAGGGGTAGTTTGTTGTTGTGTAAGACTCACTCCACAAATGTGATGAAATGTTCACCAGGCAATTCCGAAGAGAGATTACCAGCATTACTCATTATAAATAAACAAAATAGGGTGAAAAGGTTGGAGGCCTTTGGCCTGGTCTATATCTAAACAAATTCTTCATCATTCAGTTGCTTCACAGGAGCGGCTGACATAGCTCACATTGTGCATGTAATCTACTTGTACAGATATTTTTTGGAAGAATTCTAATCACGTACTCAAGGATACCACAGCGGTGTAGTGTCCCACTTGGGATTTGAGTCGGTAAATGTCTGATTTCACACCCATTTCCTCTGACCACCTCTTGTAATGAATTACAGCACTGGAGCTGAGAACCGTACCTGCTCTTATGTCTGTGTTTGCCGGTAGTCCCCTACCTGCCACGAAGAGCTGTCTTTGTGCATACATCACGTCATAGTGAGTCAAATTCTGACTCCACCTGTTTAGTGGGGACTGTGAATATGTTGGGGGCAATCTTGGTGAAGCTGGACACGGCAATACTGGGGCTGAAAAAACTCCACTCTCTCCGTGTGTGTCCATGTGTATGCACCAGTGTGTGTGTGTGTGTGTGTGGGGGGGGGTGCAGCTCAGGCAGCACTCACACAACAAACAAACAGCAACTTCACACAGAAGCCCAAGTGATGATAGTCATCAGTGTGCTCTTTGTGTTACCAGGAAATGTCCAGCTTCAACCCCTTCCCTTCCTCCATCCAAATCCCCATACACCCACAACAACAATCTGCCCAACAACTGCCCCACCTTATGACTTTAAGTACTATATGAGAGCCATAAGCAACACCAACTGCCAACCCCACCCTTCCACCCAGGCACTGCCCCTTGGGCAATCATAAGGGAGTGTTAATGTTTTGCCAAGGCTTCAGACCTCTGCTGGCAAACTTGGGGCATGGAAATTCTGCAGGAGGGGTGAAGATACATGTGGCTGCTTGCGTGTGTGTATCCATGTACGTGCATGTCTGTCTGGCTATTATTTTAAGATGTAAACAAATCTTTCCAGTGAAAATATTTTCTTAGCTGTCTTAATGAGGATTTCCCATCATAAATGGGAAGAGCTTTGCTAAAACCAAATTACATTCAGTGAGGACTGGCTTGCCTCATACCTTTTTCTGTACATACTCGGAAGTTGCACTTTAAAAAAAGAAAATTCTAAAGTGACTCACATTTCAGTACTTTTTAAAATAATTGACCAGTGGTTAGCCAATCATATTGCTATGGGCTAAGAATGCAAGTCTTTGTTTGTAGTTGTTGCAAAAGTCTACCCTATCATAATTACTCATTGTAAATAGAGACATGTTTGAGCGATATCCTGAAGATTTGCATGTTGTATTTTGAATATCTCTTTCCATTTGCTGCTCTAACTAGAATTCAGAGGTTTTTGTATTTGTGATTTTATCAATAATCCTTTTTTTTTTTACCTGCAGTTGAATTTGGGGCTGACCTGGAATTGAGTAAAATGGGGACTTGTCCCCCTCTATAAACCATGCATGGTCTAAAATATTAAATTGATAGATATAAAGATACCTTGTGTAACATGAAGTATATTCCTATTCCTAAACTAATATTTTTAAAGTTGTCTTGTGGGCATAATATCCTGGAATCTGTCTATCTGTGGCAATCTATCTGAACACTGGGAGCAGTAACCCCCACACACACACACACACACACAAAGGATAAAGGTATGATCAATTCCAGAACATGTGGAAAGACAAGATTTAGACAGTTCTGAACCTGTTCTGTTGACACACATGTGCATGCATGCAAAATAATTTTGCCTACCACCATGCAGGTATATACACACCACACACACATGAAACCACAACCTACCCCTACCCCCTCTGACACACACAAAAACAAACACACACACCCACCACCCATCCTGGCCCCCTTCTCCCCGCCACATGCACACACACAAACACCATATTCGCCCACAAGACACCCCTGCCCCCATCTACCCCACACGCACCAACAAATGCATATGCGCACTAGGGGTGTGACGGTATACCAGTATGATGGTATACCAGTATGATGGTATACCATGATATTAAAATATGAAATAGTACTATCATAAACTTTACATAATACCATGATCGTAAATCGCCTGGCAAAAGCTATATTCATGCGATGTCTGACGCTGATTCCGATGCTAAGGCAGTCGAATTATATCCCCATAAAAAGCAAACTTATTCATCTGTGTGGACACTTTGGATTTTTTTGGTAAAAGAAGGTGAACAAGACCGGGGTTCAACTGAAGAAGCAGTGTCCAACAAAGTTGCTCACTACATGGCCATTCCAACCATAGGCAGCAACAGAGATCCAGTGGTGGAAGGTCCAATAAGAAGACATGCCAATTATGGCGAAACTGGCCAAGAAAATTCTGTGCATCCCTGAAACAAGCGTTGCCTGTGAAAGAGTTTTCAGTGCTACTGGCCACATTCAGTCTCCCTTCTGTTCAAGCCTAAAACCAGAAAAATGTAACATGCTAGTCTTATTACAAAAAAATCTTCCTTAAAAAGCTAGACCTAAATTCATCTAGTGCTACTCATGTGACAGTTCTGTTTTCTGATTATTATCATTTTTGTGAGTAGGCCTGCGCATTGTGCTGTATATATACATGGTTATTGATTTAAACACAGTTACAAGGAGTGAACTATATTCAGTCGCATGTTTTGTTTTATTTTTCAATTAAAATGGTATATAAATCTGCAAAGAGCCATACGATAAACAGATCGAGTTGTAACCTTTGTGTGATACTTTCTTTTAGCTTAAAAACTGATACCGTGATATACCGAAAACCATGATATTGAGTAGTACGATGATCATACCGTGAACAGCCATAGCCATAATGCACACACACAGCCCACCCCTGCCCCCATCTTCCCCTAGCCAACACAAACACACACACACACGTCCACACATACATTCTTTTTTTCTGTGGAATGCAGAGACACGGAACCCAGCTACTGTACATTCCTCTCCATCTCACAGACAGAACTGCCAACACACACTTCCCCCCGACTCCCTTTCTCTTTCCACTCCTTGCACTTTCTCTCTGTTGCTCTCTCTCTAATTATGACATTCGCACAGACTTTTTAGGTAAAATAATGGCATGTTTCAGGCGTACTAATGCGTGTTGCCAAAATGGCATGGTTGAGAATCAACAATGCCTTCAGGTTTGTGTGCAGTGTGCCCATGTCTCTCTTCCTACACCTCTGTCACTCTTTTATCACTCCATTGAATTACCCTGCCACCTGTTTATTCTCAGCGATCTGCGTCTGTCGTTCCCTCTACAGCTTCTCTCTTTACCTTTTACGTCTCTCCTCTCTCTCAAGGAGTCAAAGCAGCCCCACTCTTCATAACTAAGTACTAACAAAAAATAAAATGTATGGTGATTGGTTGGGCATGTTTTATCGTTGGAGATGTGTTCTAAAAATTGCTCTAAACCGAAAGATTTTAGTATAGTCATTATAAAAAAAAGTCATTATAGTATAGTTATTGTTGCAGTGTAGACACTACTTCATTTGAAAAGGAAGGATTTTTAAAATCATTTTACAGCTATTATTATAGTTGATAGTTATTGTTCCCGATGTTCTCTCATAACTCTCTTTTTGATGGGCAAGGTTTTTCAAAAAAGTTCATATCAAAATTCTAATTCTCCCTCTCTCCTTCTCTTCTTCTGTCCCCCTGTCCCTCTCTCCCTCTGTCCCTCAGTGTTGAACTGCTGTGAGGGCGATGTCCTGTTCCTGCTGGACTCCTCGGGAAGCGTCTCCTCCTATGAGTACTCCCGCATGATACGGTTCCTGTCAGACCTGCTGCAGCCTTTTTCTCTGGGACCCGACCAGGTGAGGGTTGCGCTGCTGCAGGTGGGGAGCGAACCGCGCCTGGAATTCCTGTTCGAGGCCCACAGCACCCAGCAGAGCCTGCAAGGGGCCCTGTTGGGGACCAGGCAGCTCCGGGGAGACACCAACACCGAGGCAGCCCTGAGGCTGGCCCAGGACTGGGTGCTGGTGCCGGGCGGGGTGGGTGGGGCCAGGGTGGGTCTCCCCAGGGTGCTGGTTTGGCTGACTGACGGGGTGCAGCCTGGCGAGGTGGAGGGGCCCATGGCCAACCTGCGGCAGGAGGGCGTGGCTGTGCTGGTGGTCTCCACGGGACACGGGAACTATCAGGTGCTGCGGCGAGTAGTGACCCCGCCCGCTGATTCCCACCTGTACTTTGTGGACATTGACGACATGAGCATCATCACCAAGGACCTGAGGGACGCCATCATTGGTGAGTGTGTATGGGGGGTAGCAGGTAAGACTATGAGAATTATCTGGGGAGGGGCAGAAACACTGGGAAGACACTTTGAACAAGTGGTCATGGGTAAAGCAAGAGAACGGTGATGTGATGGGAGAGTGAGGCTTAATTGACCATGGGTACAGAATTACTAGTTTGGATGCAATGTTCTCTCTGACGTGCTGACTCGGTCCTATCCAGGTCTGCCCATAGACATGGATGGAACACAATTTTTCTATGTTCCGTTTATGTGTAATTTATATCTATGATCTAACCTACCCAATACGATGTCCTGGGTGAAGACATTGTCATTGTTGGCATAGATATTATGTGGAATTATAAATGCGGGATTGTAAAGTACACTTATTTGTAATTGTCAAGTATTCTTTATTCGCATTGCCACCCTGCTTAAGGACGGATGCAAATATAAATGTCAATGTAAACTAGTTCAAACCAACACAGCTAGAGACAAGAGTAGCGACTGCCATGTATGGCTGAAGATTAAGAGCTATGAAGTGTTACAAGAAGTGTGCACAGATCCAAAGACCATGCCTCATAAGTGTTGCAAAGTCAGATAAATGGCTCTCAAACGATCTTAAAAGTGTGCTATTTGACTATGGCAAGTATGAAAAGTATTTCTCACAAATCTGGGCAATTACTGAACAGTAAATATGCCAAATGTAGACTCAACAAAGCAGCACTGTTAGGCAAGTTGTGTAAAAATGATATTTGGCAATCATACAAGGCATAGCCAGGGCCGCGAGCCTTGAGAAACAGTTCCCGGACACACATTCAATTATAATTATAATTATAGTTGGGCAAAATGTGAGATGAACAAGCGGATATAGAGTGAAGTTACTGGCATATGTGAAAAATGCATTTCGCTGCCATGCTGGGCATAGCCTGAGGGAACAGAGGGAATATTACAAACATCTATGACTATGATCCATAAGTAAGAAATAAAATTTAAAAGCCAGTCTTGCGCAGTTACGCAAGAATGAAAACAAGGAAAGAAATTATAGAAAGAGAGAGACAGAAAAAAAGACAACAGAATCAATCATTGAGGCTCTTTATGGATAGCTCTGGACACTGAACTGGGGTGTATTTATACTGCGCCACCTGTGGGCATGAAAGTACACTAAAGACACAGGCCAGGAGACTGTGATGGAAGTAGGGAGACAGAGAGGGGTGTATTAATAAAACAAAATAACTTGAGTCCCCCCCACAGTACCAGACAAATTATTTATGGAGGGTTTCTCTCTCACAGGAGTAAGGTAAAGACCCAGAAAGATAAACATACTCTGAGACACACATATCAGTAATAATGTACTGATATACAAAGACACAAAATACAGCCCTTTCAAAACTCAAAAGAAAAGTTGCTTCCTTGCATACCAACCAAACTATAATTCATACACTTGCACAACACTTGCCCTTGTTTTTTCATAATTGCCCCAGTATCATCTTATGACCGCGGTTTCGATTTTGAGCGAGTCCACAGTGTGAACTGTTCACGCACTGCAGTCTCACGCGTACAGCTGTCTGTCAGCCGATCTTTTCCCTCCCCTTTCCTCCATTAACCTCTCTGATGGAACATACTCCCCTGTTCCCTTTTGTCTTTCCCTTTGTCTTTATTTCCCTCCCTCTCCCTGCTTCAGAGCTGATCAGGGCGGAGCGGCTGCAGGTTCGAGACGTGACCTCTAGCAGCGCGGTCCTGCAGTGGCGGCCTGTCTTGAGCGGGGGCACAGGCTTCTACGACATTCGCTTCGGGCCGTTCGGAACAGGAGGAGGGGGAGAGGGGGGTCACGGCACCAGCACCAGCACCAGTGGCGGTCAGTTCCGCCGGATGTTCCGCCCAGGCGACTCCACCTGGGCCGAGCTGACGGACCTGCAGCAGGACACCACCTACACCGCCACACTGGTGCCCGAATCCAACCTGGACTTCCTGAAGCCCCTGTCCGTCACCTTCACTACTCTGCCTGGTGAGGCGGTGGGGGGGTGTCTTCAAAAACAAACAAAAAAGTCCAAGGGGCGAAAAAATACAGTATATACATATATACAGTGCATCCGGAAAGTATTCACAGCGCTTCACTTTTTCCACATTTTGTTCTGTTACAGCTTTATTCTAAAATTGATTAAATTCTTTTTTTTCCCTCAGAATTCTACACACAATACCCCATAATGACAAAGTGAAAAAAGTTTTTTAGAAATTTTTGCAAATGTATTCAAAATAAAAAATGAAAATATCACATGTACATAAGTATTCACACCGTTTGCTATGACACTCAAAATTGAGCCCAGGTGCATCCTGTTTCCACTGATCATCCTTGAGATGTTTCTAGAACTTCATTGGAGTCCACCTGTGGTAAATTCAATTGATTGGACATGATTTGGAAAGGCACACACCTGTCTATATAAGGTCCCACAGTTGACAGTGCATGTCAGAGTTAAAACCAAGCCATGAAGTCCTAGGAACTCTCCATAGACCTTTATGGTAGTGGCTAGACGGAAGCTACTTCTGAGTGAAAGGCATATGACAGCCCACCTGGAGTTTGCCAAATGGTACTTAAAGGACTCTAAGAGCATCAGCAAAAAGATTATCCGGTCTGATGAGACACAAATTGAACTTTTTGGCCTGAATGCCAAGTGCTACCATAAAGGTCTGATTGATGGAGTGCTGCAGAGATGTTTGTCCTTCTACCAGGTTCTCCCATCGCTGCAGAGGAACTCTGAAGAGTGGCCATTGGGTTCTTGGTCACCTCCCTGACCATGTCCCTTCTTGCCCGGTTACTTAGTTTGGCCAGACGGCCAGCTCTAAGAAGAGTTGTGGTGGTTCCAAACTTATTCCATTTCACAATGATGGAGCCCACTGTTCTCCTGGGTGCTTTCAATGCTTTAGCAATGTTTTTATACCCTTCCCCAGATCTATGCCTCAACACAATTCTATCTCGGAGGTCTATGGAGAGTTCCTAGGACTTCATGGCTTGGTTTTTACTCTGACAGGCACTGTCAAGTGTGGGACCTTACATAGACAGGTGTGTGCCTTTCCAAATCATGTCCAATCAATTGAATTTACCACAGGTGGACTCCAATGAAGTTCTATAAACATCTCAAGGATGATCAGTGGAAACAGGATGCACCTGGGCTCAATTTTGAGTGTCATAGCAAACGGTGTGAATACTTATGTACATGTGATATTTTCGTTTTTTATTTTTAATACATTTGCAAAAATTTCTAAAAAACTTTTTTCACTTTGTCATTATGGGGTATTGTGTGTAGAATTCTGAGAAAAAATGAATTTAATCCATTTTGGAATAAAGCTGTAACAACAAAATGTGGAAAAAGTGAAGCGCTGTGAATACTTTCCGGATGCACTGTACGTTTATTTTGTAAGGATGTTATTTTGAGAAGGGAGACCTTGCCAGGACAAGCTCAGCAGAACAGAGGAGGGCAAAGTACAAACATCAAGACCAAACAAGAATCTAAATAGCATACAGTCAAGGGACACCATTCCGTAAAAGCAAAGTTATGCTGTGCAAGTAAAAACCAGAATGATTTACAGACACGGGGCCGTGGTGTACACTCAATATCCTTTTGTTTCAGCTCAGGTTGTTTTGATTACTTACTTAATTGGTGGGTAGTGTGGCATAGTTGTCAAGGACGCAAAGGTTGCTGGTTAAAATGCCAGGTGGGGCATTACTCTTGTACCCTCGAGCAAGGTACTTTGGCCAAATTGCTTCTCTAATATACTGATCAGCCTGAAGAAGACTGCCTGCTAAGCAAATAAAAAATGAGCAATTAATTGGAGCCATAGATCAGATAGGAACTCAATGGCAGCTATAAAAACCTTCTGGGCTGTGGACCTCCTGGACCTGAAGCTAACCACAGCATTAGGTGCTGGATCTTTTGGCTCAACTAACAATTTTGTCAACCAAAAACTCATTTTTCTGCCTCTCTCTCTTGATGTGCCGTCACTTCTTGCTTCCTCTTTCATCAGTCTTTTTAAAGTGTTTTATCTCTCCGCCCCTCCAGAGGTGCTGAGTCCCACCATGGTCACGGTCTCGGAGTCGAGCGCCAGTAGTGTGACAGTGAGCTGGGGGCCGCTGCAGCCAAACTCGGTGCGGAGGTACCAGGTTGAGTATGGCTCCCTCCCCAGGGGCGAGGTCCAGATCGTCACTGCGGGTCCAGACCAGAACTCCATGGTCCTGTACCACCTGCGGGCCGACACTGACTACCTGATCACAGTCAGCGCGCTGCACTCCTCTGGCAAGGAGAGGGCAATGTCCATCAGGGTGTGCACTCAAGAGGGTGAGCGTCACAGACAGACTGACACTCCCAAACAGGCTGTTCGATCCTGAACTCATCCTAGATTGGTGAGTCTCCGGAGCTCTGAAATCTCTCTCTCTCTCTCTTGCTGTCTCAGAACTCCCTGCCCTAAAAGATCTGGAGCTGACGACAGTGGGGAGCCACGCGGTCCAGGTCAGCTGGAGGGGTGGTGTGGAGGGGTTACGGGGGTACTGGGTGAGCTGGGAAGAGGGCGGTGGATTCTCTGGCCACACCTCCTCCCTCTACCTGCCCCCGAGCTCCCTCTCCACACTGCTCACCCACCTGCCCCCCACCAGCCGCATCTGCGTCTCACCCGTATACAGAACGGCCCGCGGGGAGGGACTGTGCTGCACTGCACAGACTTACTCAGGTAAGATATTCATACCTGAGCTCGGGTAAGACGCACGCATACACACCTATCTTTTTTTTACTGTGATGTCAGTGCTGTATTTTTCGACTTGCTGCCTATTTGCTGTAATTCTGTCTGTTCTATACCTATTATTGTTGCCCTTTGAGGTTTGTTTAATGTGTTATGTCTTTTTATCCTTGAAAATCACACAGATAAACAATTTGAATATATTGAATATATATTACCTCCATGCAGTGGTGGGTGTATGATTTTTCATCTGAGAGAAAGCAAATGTGTTTATCATGTATGTGTTTTTATCTTATTTTAGTGTTCCTGTATTGTTTCTTTTATACAGCCTTCTTTGCCTTCTTGATCTTTATCAAGGGTCTGAATCATTTTGGAGGGTACTGTATTTCTGTAACCAATCACTGTTACACCTCCACCTCTACCTCCCCCTCTCCCCATTCCCTCTCTGGTAGATGCTGAGCCCTGGGGCTACAGCTCATATACTTCTGCCTGACCGCACAGGAGATTGACTGCCAGGGTGCTGTGGAAGAACAAGTAGACAAAGTGCCAAAGGGCAGAAGCTGAAATGGAGGACAGTCAGCTCCCTCTCCTTACTGCAGAACCTCCCTCCCTACCCCACAAGTCCCATCGCACCTTCGCTTTCTTTCAAACCTTCGAGTGATCAAAGATCAAAGTCGTCATTAAAAAGACAAGCACTCAAATCGCTGAGCTTCAAAACACATATGCACACAGTTGCACACCCATTGCAAGCAGAGAACGCAGTCGGGCAAATTTAATTTTCTGTTCTTAATGACATTACGGAAATAGGGTTTTCTCAAGGCACTTAAAGTTAACTTTATTGTCCTGTATGGGGGATAATGCGTGTGACAAGAGACTCTGGTATGAATACTGTATGGTTGCTCCTGGAGAGCAACACCTCTGCGACAGGGGGACCTGTTCTCTCACAAACAACACTGAACCTATCAATAGGAGTAGTATCTTTACTCTTGACTGCATTCAATGGTGTACGCTGCACACCAACGTTTTTAAACTGTAGTCTTAAAAGACATGTGTTAAAAGGTAATGACTAAGATTAGTGAAAATGTTTTGGTGTCTGCTGCCCTCCTGTGGCAACAAGGAGGTAGTTCTGTGGACCATTTTTCTACAGATATATTTTTTTAATTACATTTGGATTAAAAGCACTAATAGATAGGTATGCATATGAATATTAATAGAAATATTTGAAACAGAACACTAACTATTAATTTTTTTTATCTCAGACGAAATATTTTATTTAGATTTGTATATGTATGTTATTGTTTTGTGCTGTTTGGGTGTTTGTGTGAAGGCAATAAAAACATATGTGACAATTGTGGTTGAGAAATTTGAATTATTTCTGAAATGATACTCGTTTAGAACGTCAGCCCTTCTTCTTTCATAAGCCCACAGATCCTTTTCCTGTACATTTATGGGCTTCATCTAGTAATGCTAGAAACAGTCCTTAGCCAAAGAGATGTCATCTGCCTGACTAGATCCAGGCCATTCGAGGAGAGTCCCCCAAATGTTTAATTATCACCTTACATACACATTACACAAATGTGACCACAAGAAGCAGACACAAATATAGGTGCTGGCTGCACCTGTAGTCAGAGATGGGCAGTATTTCTGTTACTTGTATTTGAAATATGTATTTCAATTACTTGTGAGTATTTTGTAATTTGTATTTGACAGGGCTGAAAAAATTCAAATGTAATTTGTAACAAGATACTTTAGGGTGGAGTAATTTTGTATTTTCAAAATACTCAAAATACTTTATCCATGATTCAAACAACATAAAAAAGAACAACAGTACACTTAGACACACTCACACAGTGATTTTTAGACCTGCTCTCTGTCGGTTGGACAAGGCAGTGAATGCATGCACATGCATATCTGGTCGCAGGCAGCTATTGAGAATTCGGCGCTTGTTTTCACACAAGCCTACTCACAGTATTCTAAGTGGCATTTTGAGAAATCGTGATTTAGAAAAGTTAGAAAAGACGATTTCTCAAAATGCCACTTTGTGACTCCAGAAACACTCGCTAGCATGTAGCCTACAATTCATGCTGATTTGTTTGTAAGTTTGTACTGTACTATTTTCAGTATTTTTCTTTTATATACAAATAGCATCAAAGATAAGAAATTGGTTGTCAATAGCCCAAACAACCAAAATGGAGGGAGTAATGTGGGCAAACTAATTAGGAGACGCTAAAGATGTGATTGTGCCTCTAACACTTAACACACGGCGATAGCCTATGTGATTTTGTCTTTTTGCTCATATTCATAGAGAAAGGCAGCCACCTATTCATATGTTGGCCTATGATAGCCAATTGGAGACAAGTTTTTTTATCTGATACATTTTCTGGCACCAGTATTTTGTATTTTGATCTGATACATTTATTTGAGGGGTATTTTGTATTTTGTAACAAGATACATTTTGATGTATCTTTGCCCATCTCTGCCTGTAGTCACAAACTGGCCAACTGACTCAATGGATTTTTTATTAATTGTTTTACCCGGCACAGTCAATTGAATGACTGCGGTCAAGCTATCCGCACCTCAGAAATGAGTCTGTCAGCACATGACATTTTCATACGCATCATTATATAGCCCGTTGAGAACCGTGTACTGTGAACAGGGGAATGATCGATCTTTCTATATATTTCCTTTTAAATACGCGTAAGCGTACGTAAGATGACTGCCACGCGTATCCTGCAGTCGCTGGGTTCGTCCCTTGTGCACGTCTTCAAGAATTTAACGTTACGTGTAAGTCAGGTGCAATACCGACAATAAGTAAGAAAGCGGAGGGTGATTGCAAGCTGTTCTGCTTCACCCACTGGCTCACTGTGCGTGTTTTGATGTGTAATGAGCGGGGACACCCCACGAAGTAAGTCATCAAATGTCCTGGCCAACATATGGAAATACTGATGATGCTTTTCATCGTCAATTTCTCTCATCGGTAGAATGAGAGAAACATACTCTCCGTCTTTACGCCAGATACATTTAATGGTCTAATACCCTCTATACCATATCCGTTGTTTAGTTTAGTTCAGCTTATTTGACATTTACCTTTTAAAAAAAAAAAAGACAATATATGGTTACATCCCGATGTACATGTTGGCGCCGCTGCCGCTGTTTCTGCCGTCTTCTCAAGATACACATAAAAACAACCTTGTTGTGCAGAATCGGAAGTACTGTAGTTATCAAGGTATGCCGGCGAGAGACAACTTTGTTTCGGCTCTGACCTGCCCCCTAGTGGGTATAGCTTTTAAACACCCAGACAGACAAAAGGTATGCAGTGGAGTATTGAACAATGCTGCTCGCGTTGGGTACGTGTACGCGCAAGCGTGATTAAGTGAAGTAAATTTAAGCCCTTACTTTTATTACATGACCAGGAGGAAGAGTTCGAAAAATGTGTTCGTGAAAGTATGTGATGGCATATAAAGAAAAAAATATTAATTTGTTTATTTAAAAATACTGGAATTGTGTCACACCATTTATAATGAAACACAATTGTATGTTGTACGCAATTTTTTAAATCCCAATAGGAAAACTCATTGGGAATATTTCTTCCGGCACGATTCTCAACGGAAGTTTCGTCACACCTCGGGTCTCTCGGTTTGTATTGGCTGAAAGAATACAATTTATGGAACATTGTAGCCAATCATATTCGATCTGAGCCCTACGAGAGGCGACTTTAAATGGTTGTCTATCCAATAGAAAACCAGCAGACAGGAAGTCACCGCTTTGACGAAGCCTGGCCCTTTCCTGGTCGCATGCTGCCGACAACAGAAGTTATTATGGCTCCTGGAGAACTAAGGATTCCTGGCGAAGCGGAGGAAGGTATTCTAATTGGCGATAAAAGGTACTCTGGAGTGAATTTGACGCTGGATAACTGTATGCTGCCTCCAGAACAGCTGGAACGAAGTCCCTCGGCAGAGCAGGGACTTCCGCCACATACGGAGGAGCAGCTCCGGACGCAGGGCTGCGAGCTGATACAGGCCGCAGGGATACTGCTAAGATTGCCACAGGTCAGTGGACTTAGATGGCCAGTAACTTTTACCGAAAGGAAGGTGGAGAGGTAGATATATCCAGTAAAAAGCAGTGGTTGTAGAGGGAAGGGAAGATTCACAGGAGTTGTGAGACAATAGCTAGCGTTAGCAATAGCAAGATAAATTGCGAATGACAGGGCAATGGACCAGTCTGTATTAATGTACACGTTTCTTTTGTCTCCAACAGGTTGCCATGGCTACTGGACAGATTCTGTTCCAGAGGTTCTTTTATTGTAAGTCCTTCATCAGGCACTGTGCAGAGGTGAGGACACACAACAACATCACTGTCACCGTATCACAAATCTGTCCCTCTAAAGCTTAGGTCTCTTGTAGTTTGTTCTATTTTTTTGTAGGCCCTGTCACCAAGTTAAGGGTACTGAGGATACAATTGCAATTTACAATTGAGCCACTTGGCAGATGCCTTTGTGAAAAGGGACTTACAGAAGGGCATTAAAATGGCTAGAGAATCATCGCTAAGTGCTATAGATCAGTAAGCTACAGTCAGTAGGATAATAGGACCGTTTTTGTTTTTAATCCATGGCACCCAGTAGCCACAAATCCTAAATCGATCTCATGCACTGCTTTTGTTTTGTGTTTTTAAAGAAATCCCACTCTTGGCCTGATGGTAGCCTTTTCTTCTATTTGACGGGGAAAGTCTCTTCATTTGCTGTCCATCTCTTGCTGACCTGTGATATTTTCTGCTCTGCTTTTTTCTCATGTGCCCCGCCCCGCCCCCCCTTCTGTGCTCCCCACCCTTTCTGGCCTCAGACAGTGGCTATGGCCTGCGTCCATCTGGCCTCCAAGATTGAGGAGGAGCCGCGAAGGGTCCGAGACGTCCTCAATGTTTTCCACCGCCTGAAGCATAGCAAGGGGAGCAGGTAAGGCAGGCAGGCAAGCACTCCGACAAGTTTAGATCACAGCTTAACCGTCAACCTGTAACCCACACCGCCTTCTGTCCCTGCCAGGACGTTCCTGGCCCTCCCGCTGGACGCTAACTACATCAGTATGAAGAGTCAGGTGATCAAGGCAGAGAGAAGGGTCCTGAAGGAACTGGGTTTCTGTGTGCATGTCAAACACCCACACAAGGTGAGCAGCACTGACATGCTTGCCATTTTTACTTCCTTTTACTGCCTATCGATTTACACCTATAGTTGTATCTGTAGGTCAACACACTTTACTTCCTTATTCAAATGCATATGAAGTTAAGTTCTTGTGTGATGTTACCACAGTTGCCCTGCCGCTGCTGCTGAATGACTGAAGCTAAGCAGGTGTGGACTTGGTTAATACTTGGATGGGAGACTCCTGGGGAAATTAAGATGCTACTGGAAGTGATGTTGGTGGGCCAGTAGGGGGCAGTCTTGCCTCTGGACCAGATGAAACCCCAATGCCCCAGTGTAGTTATGGGGGCGCTAAACCAAGGTACTGACTCATTTTATAACCATGTTCACCGTTTCAGATCATTGTGATGTACCTGCAAGTGCTGGAGTGTGAGAAGAATACTAAGCTGGTGCAGATGGCGTGGTGAGTTTTCTGTCTGTTGCTGTCCATCCATCCCTCTCAAAAACCATTCAGCTGATTTTCATCTCTCTTTCTCTTTAAATACATGACATTAAAAATCTATAGACCGTCAACCGTCTCCAATTATATTAGGGGCAAGTGCTGCTTAAAGCACAAGCTGTCACTCATGAGAGTCAACATCCTCAGTCAGTGGTGCACAAACATTTTGCACAGCGCCCCCCACGTTGGCAGTATTGTCAGTACGCCCCAATTACAGCCTTTTTTGCTCATCTTTGTCAAGGGTGTGAATCATCTTGGAGTTGACTATCTCTAAAAACATTCAAATGTGTAAACTAACGTAACTGAGACAGAATATATACTATATACTGTATATGTAATATACATGTGGTAGACAAAATAAGAGACCCCAAACAATATATGATTATTTATGAACTAATAATGAATTTGGCTGCGCTTTGCTTCCATAATAGCTTCAGTCCTTTTTGGAATGTTATTATACAAGTTTTCAACTGTCTCTAGTCTCTCTCTCTCTCTGGGATGTTGGACCATTCTTAAAAAAAGGAAAGCCCCCAGTTCTTTGAGAGACGAAGGTTGTGGAAATCTACTCTGCACTCTACGTTCCAGTACTTCCCATAAAGTTTTGTTGATGTCTAGATCTGGTGTTTGGGGAGGCCATGGAATGTGTTTGACTTCATCGTGGTGTTCAGTAAACCATTTTAGAATCTGTTTAACAGTGTGGGGGCGTTATTGTCTTGGAATATGGGTCCGGGATCTTGAGGAAACAATGTTTGCAACATTTCCTTGGAGAGTAATAATCGGGATGGCTTCCTACACCATAACAGATTCGCCACCATGTATAACAATTGGGAACAGCCCTACCATGAATATCCGCTTTGTGAAGCTCACAACGTACCGTTTTTGTTGAGGTTAGGTCACGGAGGTGTAGTGGTCTATCCCTGTCGGTGAGCTTCGACTTGCGAGCACTGTTCCTCTTTCCTGATGCAGTTTTTCCTTGTTTGGTGTATGCCGTCGTGATTTTCGACACTGCTCCCTGACACATTACATTAGCTGTTTCTGTGACTGACACGCCTGTAATTTAGGCGTGCATGTGACTATTTGACCTTTTTCAAAATCTCATGTTGCTTTAGAAACTTGCATATTAAAGTGTTGATTTTAAAACATCTTCTATAGCAGAAACATCTTGGCAATTAATATTGGCATTAATATGAAACAACTTTTTATTTGCGATTTATTTACCTCAAAACACAAGGCTCAGTTTTTATTCATACCCTTGATAAAGATGAACAAAAGATATCATATAAAATATACTGAGTAATAAGGCATATTTTATGCTCAGAAAATTCTGAAAATTATATTCTTTAATAATAATGCATTGGCACAATTGAACGGTTCACAAATTATAATTTTTCCCCAGAAAATATACAAATATTCACACCTGTTATCAGTACTTTGTGGTTCCTCCCTTGGCCATTATAACAGCAAGTAGTCACCTTCTGTAGTGTCGTACAAGGTTATGGAACTTCTTGGGGGGGATCCTCAACCATTCCTCCATGCAGAATTGTTCTAGTTCCTTCAGATTCTTGGGTTGATGTTTGTGGACTGTTTTGAGTTCAAACCACAAATGTTCAATTGGATTCAGGTCTGGAGACTGATATGGCCACATCAGGACATTGATCTTGTGCTCTGTCTACCATTTCTTAGTTGCTTTAGACGTATGTTTGGGATCATTGTCTTGTTGGAAGGTCCATCTGCGGCCAAGGTGTAGCTCGCTGGAAGAGGGAGCAAGGTTTTTGTACAAAATATTTAAATATTATTTGAAACCCGCGTCTCTACCAGACCGGCCCTGGTCGTCAGCCCGAACGGAGGCGGCATTTGGCTGTCCGCTTCCGGGGAAGGGGGGAGGGAGAGCCGGCACGAGTCCGCCGAGGAGAAGGTTAAGGAGTCCGTGGAAGAATTCCCGTCTCGAAAAAGAGGCGGGAACACTCGGCCAGGAATGTGTCTCGCTCCCGGAGGACGGGCGACGGACTCGTGAGGGTGGGGAATTGAAGTAAATAGAGGGTTTTATTGGCAACAAAATTGGGAGCAAAAACGGGAAAAAATCGGAAATAAATGTATTTAAAAAAAGATATATATATATATTTAAATATTACCTGCATTCTTTGGATGCCAAACATAACGCTGACGTGCATGTCCAAAAAGCTTGATTCGGCCACAAGACACGGTTCCAATTGTAGTTCAGATATAGTTTGATGAATTCATCAAACTCCTGGCTGTGGAGAGACACAAAAACAAAGCAATTAAGAAAAATGGTAGTATGGTCTCCTCATGTGTTACCTCGTGTAAAATAACGGGACAAATTAATAATTAATGAGAAAAGCTAATAAAAGTTAAAGAACCTGCTGTCATTAGCATTGATCATTAATGGACTCCCCTCGCTCAATTCAATGACAATTTAGCGACCGGTGCATTTCACAAATCTTGTTAACTGCATAACATTAAAATGCATACTTCTCATCTCCCCTGTTTTTGTGATTACTGGATATAACATTTCCTGAACCTTACTGGTTGAGGTCTGAGCGAACGGTCATCAAAGCACATGTTTGTAAAAACTCTTATTAGCTTGCAAACAAGTGTGACAAAGCTTTGACGGCCCTCCGCTGTGCTTTCTGCTCACTGCCTAGTTTCCGCTGCATTGCCCTGTAACGCAAGTTCCACATGCTACTGTCCACGTGGCAGTTTAGACCTGACATCAAACCGATTAAAATGCACACGGTACCGATCTAAACATTATTTTATGCCAACTGCAGTTAGCTTTTTAAATCGGTATATACCCTAAGCTACCCGCTGTGATATGGGGCGGGTGGGTGAGAGATGGATGGCTACATCCATGCTATGCCGCTATACGATTCTTAAGTTATTACCCTGCATGTAACATCAATTCTGTCATTGTCGATTCTAGTCCATGTCATTTTTATGACGTGCTGCAAAGCAAATGTCCTATCGAGACGATAAAGGCTTACGCTGCTCCCTCTCTCTCTCTCTCCCCCCCCCTCTCCCTCTCTCCCTTTCCCTCTCTCAGGAACTACATGAACGACAGTCTCCGAACGGATGTGTTCCTTCGGTTCAGTGCAGAGACTGTGGCTTGTGCCTGCATCTACCTGTCTGCCCGAACGCTGCAGGTAACATGACACCTTTCAATACTCAGGGGAGCCCGCGCCCCCTCTCACCCACCCACACACCTGACCCCCAGGCGATGGAAGCGAAGACGTCAGAGAAGCAGACTGGCACGGCTCCACAGTGAACCGGTCTCTCCTTTGGTCCCCACAGATCCCGCTGCCCGACCAGCCCCCGTGGTTCTGGCTGTTTGGGGCCACGGAGGAGGACTTGCGGGAGATCTGCCATCGCATCCTGAGGCTCTACACCCTGCCCCGGGTGCCCCTGTCCAGACTGCAGCAGCTTGTGAACGAGTGCCAGCAAGTGCTGGATTCCACCCGCGGGAAACCCGGGCTAGGAGGGGCACTGCTGCCAATGAATGGTACCCCCAGCCTGGACGCCCCCACCAGCTTTTCCCCTACATCGAAGACTGGTGAGGACCAGGGGTCCAGGGAATGTATAGAAAGTCTGATTGATTGACCTGTGCATTACACATAATAGCTTAACTAAGACTTAAATTACTTTCCTTGTAATCCATAAATCTGTGGCACACGGAATGCCTGTGTTACTAACACAGATGATTTCAAATGTATAAAAACAAACAAGTAAAAACATGTAATCTCAGTACCTTCGGTGCTGTCAATTTGACTCCTGATTCTGGTTACATTGTAACCCCTGGTTACATTCCCTCCCTCCCTCTCTCTCCCCCTTCTTCCCTCTCTCTCTCTCTCTCGGTCTCTCAGGGTCCCCTGCAAGTGCCCGTGTGACCCGGGGGTCTCCCCTGTCCCAGGTGGCCCTGAAAAAAGCCTGCCGAAAGCTCACCAACGGGGATGGGTAATGCCACGCCCCCAGCGACTTGTGTGATCTCTGATTTGCGCGACGCTGCCTGCATGCTTAATTTGCACCGAGCCATTTCAAATGACCGATGTCCGATTTCTGTGACCCCCTGTCTCTGCCCTCCCTTTCAGCAAAAGCAGACTGAGTCGCAGTGATGACAGAAGAGAAGGCCGCCTGGAGTCTCCCTCTCACAGTTCCAGACGCAGGTGTGAAGGGGTTAACGTGCAGTGAGTGATTTGAGGGGGGGGGGGCTGGTGGGAGAGAAAACGATGGAACGCTAGCGGTGGAAGTGTATGTTTTGGTGGCAGATTTAACTGCGATGTTAAGCAGGCTGGTTGGCGTGGCGCAGTCCCGCTAAAGCACTGGTTCCGTGTAGTGACATGCCCAGCTATCTAGCGTTGAATCGGGACCGCGACCCGAACAGACCGACTGACGGCCGCGTGCGTTCTCTCTCCCTCTCTCTCAGGCGCAGTCGGAGCGTCTCCTCCCCCACTCGCTCCCTCTCTCCCGTCCATCGCAGGAAGCCACCGGCGGACCGGGAGAGAGAGCGGGAGAGAGAGAGCGAGAGACGGAAGGAGAGGGAGAGAGAGCGGGAAAGGGGGAGGAAAGAAAAATACGCAGCGCATAGGAGATGATCACGAGGACGTCGACGATGGCAGTGGCGACGATGACGACGGAGGAAGAAGGGGGGAAAAAACAAAAAAACAATTACAGCTGGAAAATGTTCTGGACCAAACTCCCTCAAGTGAGCCATACCTTGTAATCTTTTCAATTCTCACCTTATCATGTTCACTTTCCTGGTTGGAATTATGTGCATTAATTACTGGGAGTGGTTGTCTGACAGTGCGCCATTAGTTACTGGCAGAAGTGAGAGCTTTGTGAATACACACAAGTGAATATAGAGACGTGCTGAACATTTTATTTTCACACTGCGATGTATTGGTAATCAGAGGATGAGTGCCTGCTCAAGATTTTTGGACTT
Organism: Aldrovandia affinis; assembly: GCA_029706075.1. NCBI lineage: Eukaryota > Metazoa > Chordata > Actinopteri > Notacanthiformes > Halosauridae > Aldrovandia > Aldrovandia affinis. The sequence goes on along the minus strand of JAINUG010000020.1, from coordinate 5,509,369 downwards.
TAATAAACAAAGATGGTTCAGGTTCAGGTTCGGGAGAGAGAGGTTGCTGAAGTTCATGAAGGCAACACCCCCCTTCAGTAACTCAAATAGTGGAAGGAGTTTCTTGGGGAGGCAGGGCCACAGTTTAAAAAATAAAAATAATGAAAGAAAAACCTTTTTGAGAATTGTTGAGTCAGTATTTTTAAATAAAGAAGATAATTTTTCAATGAGCCACTTGCTTTATCTTCCTTTTTTTGTTTATGAGAGTGTGTTATGTGAGTTAGCTATTTGGTTAAAAGTGCGATGGAGACTGTGAGTGGGGCAATAATTAGCAAATTTGTATCTCAGATTTAATTTTCAAATTTGTTTTGTGTGAACTTCAACCATCAAAGACGATGTCGAGACGAAGACTACATCCAAATCCAGCCCCTGTGCTCTCCCCCCCCCGCCCCTTGCCTTTGTGTACCCGCATGCAAATGTGCTTCCCATGCAAAATTAACTTCCAATACCCTCGCCCCTGATCCCTCCTCTGCGAGGGGCCCCTCCGTCCGTGCGATGTTGGCGATGCCTCGCACCAACGGGCACATGTAACGAGGGACAAGGGAGTGGTGTGGGACCTTCCAAAGTGGCCGTGTCACAAAAAGGTTTTTTTTCCCAAATGCTCGGTCTCATATTTTCACTTCCAATCCGATCCATTGTTTATTTTATTTTATTTTATTTTTTTAAACCCCGTTTTTCTCCCAATTTGGTAGCCAATGTCTCCCGCTGTGCTTAGTTCCCCTCAATCCCCTCCCTCGTAGTTCGCTGCCGTAGCCCTGTGACCGGCAGTGACAATGGCGAAGCGCTGCCTCCTCTCCGAGACTGCGCTCGTCGTGCTGTCGACTGTGATTCCGGTTTTCGAACCCTTTCGGGTCTCTTGTTGTGTCCCCTGGAGTCGGGAGGATGGAGGAAGCAGATTCCGTGCAGCAATTAATTGTGCTGCTAACGAGGTGTCGCAATTAGGGGACTGGGTGAAACCTGTGTTCCAGTAATGTGCATATTCAGCTCCCAGCAGGAACGGCGCTCTTGCTATGCCCCCTCCTCCTAACCCTCCCGTCTCCGCTGTCCCCCGTGGGCTTGGAACAGGGAGTTCAAAGTGCCGTTAGTCATCCTGTTAATTTGTTGCAGATGGGTATGCAGCAACCCTGTGGATCAGGTGACCATGACAATATACCACACTTCAGCCAATGGTTGGATGAACCAATCCGGGAGAGGCAGAATCTACCACTGGTGTCGTGATGGGGCTACTCATTTGTTTTGTCACTGAAAGGGGTCTTGTTCGGGACACAAGCACCAATAAAGTAGAAGTGGGCGTGTTTCGGCCACGAACAAAATACGGGTATAAATGGCGAATTTTCCACATCGACCGCGAAAGAGACCAAGGGACACGCGTGACTGTCAATAGGCCGTCGATATATTTGGATCGAACGGGCAGATGGTCGATTCAAGGCTATAAGACGGATGGAGAGAGCGGAGAAGAGGCCAATGTGACTGGAACCCATATGTAATGAGGGAGAAGTTAACTGCAGGTGCGACTAGGCTGAAGTGGTCTCTTTAACAGTGGACACTCGGGTCACCCTTCGTTCCGACACACGAAGCGCGATGGATCAAGACGCGATCGAGGCGGTCGGAATGGGGCTCCGTATGAATGTTTCCCCCTTGCAGACAGCGATCTACATCGTCCTGGTCTTTCTGGGCATCCTGGGAAACGGCATGGTGATCTGCGTGGTCGGCGAAAGCATCATCCGAGAAGGCGGAAGTGGAAAGGGCTCCGATATCATTTTGCTGAACATGGCATTTTCAAATCTTCTGGTGTCGCTGATGAGGAACTCGCTGCTGGTGCTGTCTGACTTGGGACTGGAGGTACGACCATGTTTATTGGGCTAAAGGGAGTTTTCCCCATTGCATTGAACTGTGCTATATTCGTAATTGTATTGAACGCAATGGATTGTGGTTAACAGACATGAATTACAGTTCTTGGCAACATTCTTCGAAAAGCATTAAGCTACTGTATTGCACTAAGCCCTGGCAGTGAAACGTAGTATCATATAATGCAGGGGTCCCCAACCCTGGTCCTGGAGGGCTACAGGGTCTGCTGGTTTTTGTTTTCACCTTAAAATCAACAGCCAGTTCAGACCCAGGAAGCCAGGTGAGGTGAGCTAACTGTGTGATCAACCTCTTTAATTGATCACTTAAGCGCTGAATGACAACGAAAACCAGCAGACCCTGTAGCCCTCCAGGACCAGGGTTGGCCACCCCTGATATAATGTATGCCATTTAGCAGACGCTGTTATCCAGAGCGATTTGCAGTAGTGAATGCATGCCTCTTTATATTTATGTGCTCTTTATGTAATGTTTTTCTTTCTTTTTAATATTACAATGAGTCATTGGTGGTATTGTATAAGCTGTTACATAAAAATCTTGAGCGCAGGAAAGGTTTCCTACTAAAAACCACAGTATATTCATCCCTCTTCCTCAGTGAATTTAGTCATTGAAAGGCTTTACGTCGTGCCTTGCCTCTTCCGCCTCACGCGTGCCTAGAGGTCCCCATCGCAAGCATCGGCAGTTTCTCTTCGTCTTTCACGTCAGTGATGCAACCGTCCTCTCGTCTCCCCCTTTCTCTCCAGTTGTACTCCTCCAAAGAGTGGTGCCGATTGTTGATGTGCACATGGGTGTGGCTCCGTTCCGTCAACGTGTGGTCAACGTTTTTCCTCAGCGCTTTCCACCTACAGACGCTGCGTCGTGTTGCCCCTTCTATTGGGCACCTGTATGGCCCCCGGGGGCCACCCAAACCCCTGATGGTGGGTTTGGGCCTCATCTGGACCCTCAACCTGCTGTACTCGCTGCCTGCTTTTATCTACTCCACCAGTGGTGACAGGAACAGCACTGAGGTGGGTGTTCGGAACAGGTCTGTGGGCCATGACTAGTGCAGAAGGCTGAAGTGCCATTCCCCTCGCGAGGCTGAGTACATTTACTATACAGAAAATTACATGGGTCTAGCAGGCAAATTGATCGTTTTAATGACGACACGGGTCATCGTTTTCCAGTAGCTAAAACGGTAACAGCGATTTTCAACAGCTGCGACCTCTGAATAACAATGTGTCATGTCTTGATGCCTTTTGTTTTCATACAGCTGTGTGCAGTCAGTCATTCTGTAAATGAGGGACCTGGCTTTGCTGAAGCCAACGGTGCTCAGAAACTGTCAAAGTTACGGTTAACGAAGAGTGATGTGTGCGATGATCTTGTTGATGGTCCACGCTATTAATATCCAACAAATGATTTGTAAAGCTCAGAACAGCCTTTGACGGCGCAGGAATCGAATCCTGAGAACAGGAAAATAAGCTTGCTCAGACTGAGCTCAGACCTTCAACAAATGTTTTTGCTTTATTTAGAAAGCTGCTGTTTATATCATTCTTCACCGTGAGGTGCAAATGGCCTTCACTGATTTGTTTTCTCGCCCTCATCTGTCCACATTAGACATTGATGTTGATTAGCAGTACAACACGCCCCCTGCTGGGCTGTGTGTGGAATTTCCCCTCCCCGTACGGCGGCCTGGCCTACGCCACCATCTCCATGGTGATCCACGAGACGCTGCCCATCATCCTAATGTCCATCACAAACCTGGGCTCCCTGTACACGCTCTATGCTCACGGACGCACGCGCAACACCAGCCACTTGACGCAACATGCCCCGGTGTTTCGCAGGGTCCCAGCTGAGAGGCGAGCTGCCAAGGTGAGCAAAAAGGAAACGGGGCCCCCGAATGTTAGCCAGGGTGCCAGGTACCAAGATCTGTTGTCCAAGCCAATTCGATCTGTGAGACCTGAAGGGACCAGTGCATCAGACTGTCTCAATAAGATTCAGGTTCACATATTCTTTACAGACATGGCTATACCTGAACATGCATTGCCAATGCAAATCATTTGTTAAAACACAAAGATAGCAAAAGTTAGAAGCTGAAAACGAATTTGAATGCATTGACATGAATAGTAGCAATGTGTTAATTATGAATGATAACTCATGCGCGGTGTGCAATATATGCACAGTTTTGGTAAATCCCCCAGGCAATGGCAAGCTGCTACATATTGGGCAGCCAGTGGTGCTATTGGTCTTAAAAACGGATGATTTTGTTGTCCATTGATTTCTTGTAAATCTCCCTCTCTCGTTACAGGTGATTCTGGCTCTCATCATGTTGTTCATTGTGTCCTGGGGGACTAGCATCATCTCTGTAAACTACTTCAATTATAACCGTGGTTCCTCAGCAGAGTTTCTCCTTGTTGTGGCACGCTTTGCCAACACGGCCTTTGTTGCCCTGTCACCCATGGTCCTGGCCATTGGGCACCGGCGCCTGCGGGCTGTAATCAAGTCTGTAATCATGCACTGACGAGGGCTGCGTTCATGTGCTTTATTTTTGATCGCAACAAGAGGACCATTCTGATGATTTCCGGTCGGGATCAAATAAAAGAATTTCACCAAAACTCCCAACTCCAAATGAATTTCTGAAAAGCTCATTTTATTCTACGCACCAAGAACCAAATGCACATAGGCCCAAGTGATTGTTGATTATAGTGAAGCTTGAAGCTTGATTATCCTGTGATGTAAGGAATGTCTGTTGGAATACCACTAAAATATTTGAGTATTTGGAATATTTCCCAACATACATTTTGTAGTAAAAAATGTTTTGTCAATTTATATTCAAAAATGGATTTAATTTATTAAATGATTCACGTCACAATGAGGTGTTGATCCTGAACTCAGGTCTCAAAGCAAGAAAAAACCCAATTCCAGAGGTGCCAGCATGCTCTGGCACAAAATAAGCACTGGTAAGTAGGCAAACTGAAATGAATAGTGTTGAATTGGCTACTCCTGGAAAAACTGGAAAAAAATAATTGATTCTCTCTTTCAGTTAAGTAACAGAATTAACACTATATTGAGATGTGCCATGTGTCCTGTGATGTTCACAGGATGTTGACATGTAATTTGTTGTACGTCGCTCTGGATAAGAGTGTCTGCCAAATGCCTGTAATGTAATGTAATGTAATGTAATGGTGAGGGAACAGTTCATCGGTTGAGAACATTGAAGATATTTCTACTGAACATGCTGAAATGTTCTCTTAATAGATCCATTATTGCACTAAACAAACATTTGAGTGGTAGGTCTAATCTTTTTAAAAGTCTTTAAACTAGGTTTGTTAACTGGTACATTACTCTTCTCCCTCAAAAGTCCCTACAGAAAATGCAGTGCCTTATTTTAAAATGCCATAATTAATATAGCAACAAATGGATATGTAAAAACGCAATGTTATTGATTTGTTGCGTTTTCCATTTTTCTGTTTTAACCCACAAAAGCTTCCTAAATGTCACCTTGATGTCTTTGTGTCTCGTAAATGAGTTCCAAGTTTTCAGCTGACAAAGACTGCATGTTCTGCTTTGTTCCTTTGCAAAGCACAAACAAGCAAAACATGTATAACAAAAAATATGCAGCTATAGAAGAGGCTTTCGTAGGAATAAACTATCACAATACTTAATTTTTGGAGGGTGGCTGTTATGTCTTGATAGTGTACACTAATTTTATGTTTACTCCCAACTGCACATACAGGTAACTGCCTAAATAAAGAAAACCACAAGTCACCAGAACAGCTTCAATGTGCCTTTGCATAGATTCTACAAGTGTCTGGAACACTATTGGAGGAATGCCACACCATACCTCCATGAGAAATCCCATTGAAATTGCCAGGCAGATATGAAGCTCCACAACTGATTGTTCCATTTTTGTACAACCCTGGAACAGGGGCATGTATTACCAAATAAATAATGGCATGAGATCATAAATACAAAATATTGTACAGGCTGAATAATTTATTAATATCCCACTTCACTCCAAAAAATAGAACTTTTTTTTTTCTTTCTGTGCAAATAATAGTCTCAAACCAGAACAGCAGATAATGGCCCAAAATGGCATGCAGTTTACAAAACTATTAGAAAAATAAATAAAATAAAATGAAACTTAAAGTCCCACGTGTTCTGCTTCTGGTTCATTTCACATTCATTTTGCTGGGTTCATACCATGTACCATCCAACAATCAAATCAACGAAACATTTCAGAAAAAGGGTCTGCCCGCACATGTCTGTCAAATGGCTTGCCTCTGTGGCAGAAATATTTCACCCCCACACAATTCTGCCAATAAGCACAGCTTTCAGCTCTGTGAATAACTAAAACTACACCCCCTTCCTGCCCACACAAGTTTTTCAGAAACGTGTGATAATTATATACTCCGTTAGAAGCAAAAACTAGTCCTAACCCGACCGATTAGCGGTTAGCGGTTAAAATGCTCAAATGGCATGTGCTCAATGTTCCCTTCTAGATGCTCAGTTTGTTTAAGGCTGGTACCAGAGTCAATGATTCTGACTGGTTCTGGTTCTGGTCCTGTGGAGTTCTCCTCTGTGGGATCTTCAGTCTCTGCTGTTCCTTCCTCTGTTTGCTCACTACCTGGGAGGGACAGGCCGTGCGAGAAAAAGAAAATCATTCCTTTCAATCAACAAATTTGGGTGCATGTTAATCAGAACGCTGATGCAAATGATGACTTGCAGTGTGTGTTTTGGTGCCAAATTGCTGTGTATAAATATAATTTGCTTCCTATATCATGATTTATTATTCTGTGTGCCAGGTTTAAATGAATGAATGCATATAAATGTAAAAAGGGAAAACAAAAGACTTTAAATTAAATATAATAATCATACATGTTTAAATATATGTACACTACCGGTCAAAAGTTTTAGAACACCCCCATTTTCCAGTACATTCTTCCTCTACTACATCCAAAGGACCTGCCCATTTCTCACTCCCTTGTTGGACCAGCTACAAGCCCATATAGACTACCAGTCAAAAGTTTTAGAACACCCCCATTTTCGGCTCACAGGACGACAGCTTCAAGCACAGCACTGGTCGAAGTAAGGAAGTCTCAGTTTCAACTGTGAAGAGAAGACTTCGAGCTGCAGGTTTGACAGGTCGAGTGGCAGTAAGAAAGCCATTGCTAAGATGGCAAATTAAGAAAAAGAGGCTTGCCTGGGCCATGAAGCACCGCCAGTGGACAACTGAGGACTGGAAGAAGGTCTTATGGACTGCTGAATCAAAATTTGAAATCTTGACATTTTGAAAGGTTTTTGTAGGCCGTCGAGTAGGCGAAAGGATGGTTCCTCAGTGTGTGACACCAACTGTCAAACATGGAGGAGGAAGTGTGATGGTCTGGGGCTCTTTTGCTGGATCCAGAGTCGGCGACTTGCACAGAGTGACTGTTAACCCATTACTTGTTCCCTGAAAAGGGCCAACTCTGAAATGTACATTATTTTTCAGTTTTTGGTAACCTAAACTTTTTTTTTTTTTTACCTCTGGCAGTTTACCGCTTGAACTGCTTAAATTTCAGTAAAAACTGGAAAATGGGGTGTTCTAAAATGTAGTTTACCAAAACCGGTAGTGTAGGTGTAATTAACTGTAAGCCTGTGATATTGTTCAACCAATCACAGCACAACTGATGTATAACTGATATTGAGATCAGATATTTCAGGGCTATGCTGCAACATACAAAATATTGACAAAAATATCTTTATTTTAAAAGTAAAAAAATATTTTACTTTCTCATCACTCAAACCCTCATGAAGTATGCATTCTACAAATGTCACTTCCTGAACCAGGAAGACTGCAGTTTGGCATAATTTGCACTACAGAAGTCAATATGCACCGTGGTTCTGCGCAAGGTGCAGCCCTCTGATGGCTTGCCACGACTGTAGTCTGTTGGTGTGGCAGGGCCAAAGAGGCGTCTGCCTGTTCCAGACTCCTCCCACAGGGAGGCGTATGACACGATTGGTAGCTCATATCCATCCGACTCCAGGAAGCAGTGTGGCTTAGCAGCCCTTAGCCGCTGGCTGCCCTCTCCTTGACCTGAGGGAGGCAGCACTGAATCAACAAACAAAGCTCAACAACCAGTATGTGTGCACAGATCCAGGGAAGTGGTCAAGTTGTCTGACCAGAGGGATTCTGGAGTACAAGTCGGCGCAGGATCGGATCGTCGTCATCGGAATGGATGGGAGGGGAGTCATTCTGTCTGCACCTCCGTCTGCCTCCTGGCTGCCAGGACTCACACTGACCCTTTGACCAGTTCAGATTCTGTAGAATTTGAAATGACAGAGAGAAAAAACAGTGTGACAAACCCATATCACTCCTGTTTGTAGCTAACCATAACTAACATACAAAACAGAAAAAAGTAGGACTTTAAACATACTGCAACATAAAGTTCAAAATGAACTAATTCAGAAGAGGTTTCAAGATATAAAGCCCTCCAGACCTCAATGCGCAGCTGGGAGGGGCTCTCAGAGTTGTCTCCAACTGGCCGGACACTGTCGTAATGGTCACCATAGCGATAGGCAACATGAAGCTCTCGACTCACAGGTTTCTCTGAGCCATTTATCTGACAGTGACATATGGACAAAGGCAGAATCACATTTGGGACATTCAATACATGTTGCTTTCTTTCTGTTTCTACCGTACTGCTCTGACATTAGAAAATCTGTACCAGCTTTCTATTCGGTGAAACTAAGCAAGACCAAGAGAAAGTATACAAAACAGGTTGAAGATATGAATTAATCTTTGTTTTCGCTGTTATGTTGAAATCTCCTGTACAGGAAAATATGAAATGTGGCAATAAAACTAATACTTGATAAACCTATTAAATATAATAAAAGAACCATAACTGAGAATGATGGAAATGAGAACTCGTAATCACCTCCCACAGAGGAGTGTTGAGCTGGTGGATAATGACGCGCAGCTGATGGCTGCGAGCGAATGCCACAATTGCATCATTGCCTGCAAAGGTCCCGGGTTGAGACAGGTTTGCCACTGTGGGGAGGGAAACAAAAAAGGAGTGACCATGTTTTTCATTTGCAGTCCCCTCAACTCCCCCTTTGTTCACCCTCTTACTTTCCACCAGACCTCAACACGTTTGTCCTTAAATAGCTCCCTTCTATAAATACACGGGGAAACGGGAAACTGAAACATAACTTCAGAGACAAAACACAATTTCAAAGCCATTCATTTTCAATGGGACACAAATTTTCCTTCATCATATCGAAGAAAGTAACAGTTAAAACGCTGACAAAGTGCTTGGGGGCTGTTCTTCGAATTATTTGCTCTTAAACACCCGCTTTCTTTAAGGAATCGTGCAATCACCGTAAAAGTAAAACGCCTAAATATTGAACTACAACTTCCATGAGAGTGCAAGGTTTCAAATGATTCATAATAAAGCAAATAATTCAAGGAACATCCGCAAAACATTTCTTCAACATTTTTATCTTGCAGACGCCTCATTGGCCCTGCCACACCAACAGACTACAGTCGTGGCAAGCCATCAGAGGGCTGCACCTTGTGCAGTTATCTTCAATATGATGAAGGACAGTTTGCACGTCATTGGAAATGCATTGATTCCAAAACGCCACTTTGTCCTGGGGGTTATATATCTTGGGCTGTTGATAAGGACTTGCCAACATCTATTTCCCCTCTATCTATTTCCATGTCGTTTTTGATACTCATCTCTCCCTCCCTCCCCTTCACTCTCATTTTCATCCCTCTCTTCCACCCCCCACCCCCTTACAATACTCTGTGAAGGGCATGTCATCCTCTACAAATGGCTCAAAGTCCTGTCGGTGAGCTTGCATGTATTGCACAATCTCCTGACGCAGCTGCAGGTGTCCCCTGGAGTGACCTTCCAGTTGATCCCCCAGGGCTCGGAACAGACAGTTCCTGAGGGCGGATAAAAAGGGGAGGGAGGGGTATACAATAATAAAGCACACACAAATGCAGAGGGAATCAAACAATGACACTCTTACTTAACCTCTCACCCATCTCCGGGCACCTCTCTCAGTTTGAGACCAAGGGCTTGCAGTTGATTGTTAAAGCTGGAAAATTTCCTGCCGAATTCCTCTCCCTGAGGGCGATTTCTCCGATCGTTAGCCACCGCCCTGCGAGCCGCTTTCTCATCCTGCTTGCTCTCCGCATCGCCCTTCTTGTTCCCCTGTATCAGCTTTCCGAACTTCCTGGACATGGGCATGCGCTGGCGGGCTGACTCACTGACAGACCATTTACACGGAAGACAACCCAGAACAGACTCACTCACTCACACGCACTTATAATGCATGTAATGAAAATAACTGGTTTTTGTAAAGGGTTGAGAGAGAGAGAGAGAGAGAGAGAGAGAGAAAGAGAAAGGAAAGGGGGGGGGAGGGTTTATTGGTCAACAATTATGCAGGACACAACAGTAAGTGGTGACACAAATAATGTCAGTCTTCAATATGAAACAATTTAATTAAAATGTGATTATTCTGAACAAAAATACAAGTTTGACTACCTTACTTATTACATTTAGTTTTATAGTGTAACTTTTATATTTACATCGCACAGTTCAAAAACGTAATTTCACTGCAACAGACTAAATCAAATCTAAGGTTACCATATGGACTATGTATGGATACAATCGTGAAACGCAACCAGAAGCCCTTGGCGGCACCAGAATACCTGCTGTGCCTTACACAACGAAATAACGTCGTTACCAGCAAAATTATGAAGCTAGCCACCTTACGTTCTCCGATTCAATATCAGAGCCAGTTAGATAAAGTTACATAAACAGTTAGGCCAGGTAAATCTCGGTCTGTGCATTATCTAACGGTACGTTAGTAGTTAGGTGGCACCTAACTAAGTAGTTTGCAAGCTAACAATCCAAGTCGTTGGTAGTTAAGTTAGCAAGCGACGTTCGCCAACGTTCATGTATAACGTTATAACGTATGCACACGGTAGGTTAGGGGTGTACATTTAGCCAAGAACAAGTTAGACAGGTAAACATAGTTTTAACAGCTAAATGACTAAATACTTTCATCATTTCAAGGACGTAGATCTATGGCTGCAGCTAACGGTTGTTTTAGGACAGCCCCTGCGGACTTGCTATCGACTGCCTTGGTAAACGTAACCCTAGGCACAGCTAGCTAACGTTAATGATCGCTTGTTGCTATTTATCACAAGATAGCAAACCGGCTAATCTGTGGTTACACAAATCAACCAAGGTAACGTTAAAGCATACAAAATACCTTCGTCTTGGTGTAGCTGACAATGATAGTGACATTAAATTGTTATTTGAAAAATCCGTAAATAAACTGAACAATCGAATTCTGATGTGTCAGTTCGTTTCACGAGCGGTTCCACTCTAACGTTACTGTACAGTACTGCAGCTCCGCTTCCGCCTTCCGGGTTGATTTCAAGCTCGGTACGGCAGCCTTCTCACCCAAAAGTTATTTTTTTCAGTTTAGTGTGCTCCGATAAATTCTTTTTTTTTAACCTTTCGAGTCATATATTGATACTCGATTAAATTATATTTGCCATTTATGGCAACGAAGACAAAACACATTTATTATCATTTATAATATAATTTATTGGTTGATTGAAATCCAAATGTAACAGTTCTCATTCACAAGCACACACACACACACACACACACACACACACACAAACACACAGGCACACACAAATACATGCATACATGTTATTAGCCATTACTTCCTTCCCCTTCCCTCTCCCCAACTCTTATGATTTTGTCCACTCCCCTCCCAATCACAGTCTCCTTCTTAAATCCATCTTTTCCTCCTCCCGATTGTAACTTATTGCCATTAGTCCCTGAGGCTTTCTTCTCTGCACTTGCTCCCTTCTTATGAACCACCCTAAGGATCATGCCTTTAATTTTCCTCCTCAGTTTCCCGTGCCCCAACGCCACCAGCATGGGGCTGAAGCCCACAAAGAGGGAGGCTGAGAAGTGAGCCACCGTCAGCAGGCCCTCGGCGTGGTGCCCGCCGTCGTGGTTGTAGTACGTCACTGCTGCCACCTGCAGAGCCCAGCAGACCACGAAGAGAGTGACAAGGGACATAATCACGTGGCCGGCCTTACGCTCACTGGCCACGTGCCTGTCCAGCTCCCCGTGCGTTCCGCTGGCCTCGGCGCTGGACGTGACGGCGCGGATATGCTTGCCCAGCGCGTGGAGCGTGACCAGGTTGGTTCCCACCATGAGCACTAGGGGGGCCACCTCGTTGAAGGCCAGGGAGGTGGAGGCAAAGGCAGCGCCCTGCCGCACGGAGGGGAACTCCCACACGCAGCCGAGTAGGGGGCGGGTGGTGCAGCTGATCACCATGAGCTCCACCGTGGCGTTGCCGTGCACGTGCGTGGTGTAGACCAGTGCCGGGATGGAGAAGGCCAAGTTGACCCCCCAGACAAGTGCCAGGGCCACCCAGACACGATGTCGCTCGCGCTGCTGTGCCAAGGGACCCATCGCCATGTGCTGCCTCCTTAGGGTGATACAGTGGAAGGCGCTGAGAGCCAGGGTGACCCAGCAGCCCACTGCCCGCCACCACACCCACAGCAGCATGAAGAGCCGGCACCAGCCCGGCGACAGAGTCACCTCCAGGCCCAAGTCTGACACAAAGATGGGCACTGTACGGAAGAGCGAGGTCAGCAGGTTGGCAAGGCACAGGTTGACCAGGATGGCATCAGAGGGAGGCAGGCGATGAGAAGGACTTTCCAGGGCTGTCTGAAACACCTGGGAGACAAGAATAGAAGTGTGAAATTATAAGGAAAAAGGTGTCAGGAAGAGGAAGGCAAGTATATATATAGAGGATATGGGGGAGCACAATGGACACATGACCACAAATGTATAACACACAGTAGAGGAAGGTTGTTGGTGGGTGGGGGTAGAGATCTGTTAACCTTTTCACAGGTAGAAAATCCAGCAGAATAAGAGGGAAGTAAAGAACCAAGATTTAATAAAGTTTAGGAAACAAAAACCCATAATGTAGTCCTGCTTAAATATACAACATGCAAAATTCAAACAAAATAGAGAACACCTTCGTGCACAACCAACCCAAAAAGTGGGTGTTGTGTTGAAAGAGGTACAGAACAAGTCTGAAACAATGTAAAGCCTTCTGTGGCGCTCACAGTGAAAACCTAAAACGAACAAAAATACGTGACCCAGCTCTTTAGACTGGCACACAAAGGACTTGGTGTTTAGATCAGAAGATGATGATCCATGATTAGGTATGATTAGGTATCTGTGTTGTATTTTATTTTTAATTGTAATGGCCAAAAATTTTAATAGTATCAATTTTTACTGTCAGTGCCACAGAGCATACCATAGGCAATGTAAAAATGCAAAGGAGCTGTGCACTCTCAACTCATATTCATTTATGTAAACAAGGCATGGTACACAGGAAATGTGCCCCTCAAGGTGGACTCTCTGTACATTCAACAATCATAGTTCGCGCAAGAGGTCAGTGCTGTAATACAGTGATAGACATTGTTGTCTATCAGCTGCATACCATACCTGCAACACTGGGAAGGAAAAGGTTAGGAATTTTTTGTATTTTTTTTTTTTAATGAGGAGTAGGCAGGGATACATATACAAGAAGTGTTGAGCAAGTAGGCAGTGGTGATGACAATTGGGTAGATGTACAGAATTTCAATGTAAAGGCTGGAGAACAGAAAAACAAACCTCAGAATGCAATAAACACTGGTAGTGAAACCAGTGTTACCCTGTGGAGAGGGAGTTTTAGTTCTTGTTTTTTTTTAATTATAACTGAAAATTCAAAATTCAAAACATTTGTCAACTGGGAGGCAATGAATTTAACAAAAAAGACCAGTCAAGCAGCATAATTCTGTAAATTATCAAAGGGACAGTGTGTACAAAGGGTGATCAACATCACAGTAATCAAAGCAAAAAATAAAGAAATTACTAGACTTTGTATATTATCATTATTATTTTTATGAAAACATTGACAGAAGGACAGATTCTATTAATATTGTACATTAAGAACAGGGAGGTGTCATCCCTTCTTTTTAGCTCAGAGGGATGGGAAGATAATGAAAACTATGAAATTATAACTTATGAATAACAAATTAATAACAGTTAATATTAATGTCATGAATTATATTATTTACCATATTGAAATAACCAAAATCAGAGGTTGTCTCCTGTGCATTGTAATGTCTGTATGTGTTCTGCAGAATATCACTTCCCTTGTCTTAGTATTCCATGTACAGTACAGCATGTACATGAATGTTGCACATATAAACTGAATCGATAAATGACATCACCAAAAGGCTAATCATTATTCATCAATTATCCTTAAATCACCATTGTTTTATACTATTTTTTATGTTTTATTTTATATTTTTATTGTTTTGAGTATATACATACACAATACACACCAGTTATATAAGGACATGCTACGTAAAATTCATTCATATCTATCTATAAGTCTTACCACATGGATGACAAGCATATTTCCCAAAATCCCTGAAAACACCAAGAGCCCAAACAGAACGGCATCCACAGTCAGGAGCTCTGGCATCGCTCTATCCTGACAGAGTCGCAGTGGGGTCTGGAATTGATCGTTTCTGCCGAAAGGTCATTGTGTGTGTGAAAGGTCTCTCAATCAATGCATGGCCCCTTTTTATCAGCTTGTCACTGTATAGAGGTCTCTCTCCCTGTCCCTCTTGCTTTGTCTTGTTTTATTACCCCCCACATCCTGCATGCACCCCACTGCTGATTTGATTTCTCTTTAGGGTCCATTTCACCCAGAATTGGTCACCTGGCAACCCCACCTTCATTTTCCCAGGTATGCACATTTTCCACACTGATGGCTGTACAGGTACAGTTTGACTGAGCCATACCATCAGCTCAATAAACATTATCATTGCAGTTATCTTAACTGTCATTTGACATTGACCTTCCTCTGAAGGAAGTTCAATCTCATCATATTAATAAAATGCATAGCCAGCTCCAACTGGCAGAGACTGCAAAATAAAACAAAAGCCACAATATAGGATAATATTAATATCAAACTCAAAAGTGGTTAATCACCATTACATTTAATTGACAAAGTATATAAAAAAATCCCAAACTAAAAACATCTTGCAACTAGCTGTATGATTTCAGAAGATGAGTAATTTAATATTGTTACGTTTGTTATGGAACATTCACCTTCTCTCCTTAAATCAAGCATAATAGGGAACAAGAAAAACTGTAAATGTAACATTTGTGTACTTGGCCTTGTCCTAACCCTCAATATTTAACATATTTGTATACTTCCGTGGCATGCATTCCCTTAAAATGCAGTATGGATATAATGTGTGCATTAATTGTGAAGGTACATGCTAGGCCAGGGCAGGGTAATGCTGTCTGTATGATATTGTTCTCCTCTGTCACACTTTCCCCCCTCATTGTCAGGAGAGTAAGGGACCCCTGTTCTCTCAGACACTTTTCATCACCATTCTAACTTTGCTTTCAATTGATAAATTCATTAAGACAAAAGGAAATTATGGACCAGTGAGATGCATCAGCAGTCTTGTTAATTAGGATTTCTGGGTGTGTGTCCTAAGAGTCTTATTAAACCCTTCAACGAACTCAGCGCTTTCCGATAATGAAAGATATCTGACTAATGTCCACGGATGTTGCTTGCTCCTGCACTTGTTTGCCGTTTGTTTACCCGCTGGGGACTGTGGTAATCACAATTTTAAATAACTAAGAATGATAGCAGTGGTGGCTAGCCAACAAATAAAAGAATAAGGCTCATTACTGACACAGGCTCTCTGCCACATTACTGGGTTATCTGGCTTTCTGTCTTCATTATTTTAAATAATAAAAGTCAGAAAAAGAAATTAGTAGTAAAACAGTAGCTTCCTTTTGGTTTTTTTGCTTTTGTTCACGTTAATGCTAATGTACACTTGTATGCTTCGGATTTGTCACGGATTGCACCTCTTGTCTATTTTACTCCACAATTCTATTTATTTATTTGTTTAGATCAGCTACATTAACACATGTATCTGGATTGATTCCACTATTAACAATTGGAATGAACTTATTACAAATTAAACCAGAGGGAGAGGGGTCAGGTAAAGGAATAAAGACCCAAGAGAGTCTGGGGAAAACAAAGGGTAAGAAAAAAACAGAAAGAAATTGATGCTCTGCAAGCAGTCCTGGGTAAGGGATTCTGCCAAATCAATAAATATATACATTACATTCGTCTTATTACAATCCCTTAGAGGAGGGATAATGTTCATTCCACTTCATTTTGATTCTTAGAAGCAAAGCATTTTATATCGGGGTGCAAACATTTGTCCATTATAAGGAATTAACAACATTTATCGTTGCACATGATCTCACTTGCAAAAGAAATTAGGTCACTGAGAGAACAATTGTGTTGTTCAGGGAAATAAGAAGAAGAAAAAAGCAGCACAGGAAAATGTTTAATTGTGTGCCAGAGCCCCTAGTGTGGATTTATATGGCCAGTGATTATTTTGCTTTCACCTCATTAATACAAGGAAATGCTGTGCATCTTAAAGGAAAACTAAACCATTAATTTAACCTGTGGAACCAACATTGACATTAACAATGAGTAATGACAACCATCAGTCGAGCTGGTGGATGAGGCCGAATGCTGCAGTCAGACAACACTTCACCACCAGAGGGTGCTGCTGTCAGTCAGCACCACATCACATCATTGCTGGTGCTACCAAAAACATCACTCATGTCCTGCAAAGTAACAAAGATGATTTTTTTTTTTTCAAACACGGGCTGTACATATGCTGTGTAGCACACAAAGTTCTGTAAACCATCAGTACACACACACACACACACACACACACATCAACAGTGAGTTGTGAAATATTTGAGCTGCATGATATGAAGTCATTATTTCAGTTGGTTTGCTGGTAATCTGCATATGAGCCAATTTAATATATCTAATGTATTGTATATGTCGTTCACACATAGTTGGTTTGTGGTTTCATATTGTGTATCACTATGTCTGTCTATGTCTTGCAACATTCTTCATACCCTTCATACCCCTACCAATGCGAACATTATCACATAATTGAAACGAATACCTTATTAACTCAAATACGGTAAGTACAAAAGTTAAGCTGTACAATGACTGCATTCAAGAGTTATACTACATACACTATGTTTATTGGTACACTTTAGAATTACAAATGTAAGTTTAGGTAGTAGATATTAAATGTTGCAGCTTAAAAAAATGAAAGATTATAAACATATTAACACATAC
Organism: Aldrovandia affinis; assembly: GCA_029706075.1. Lineage (NCBI taxonomy): Eukaryota > Metazoa > Chordata > Actinopteri > Notacanthiformes > Halosauridae > Aldrovandia > Aldrovandia affinis. The sequence goes on along the minus strand of JAINUG010000020.1, from coordinate 5,492,206 downwards.
ACAGTGGGTATAAATAGTATTCACCCCTTTGGCATTTCTCACATTTTATTTTCTTACTTTGTGGAAACAAAATTGATTTAATTGGGATTTCTTGCCACTAATAAACACCAAATGATGTCAAATAAAACAACAATTCTAAAGCCTTTTCTGAATTAATTACAAATACAAATTGGACAATAATTCATTACATAAGTATTCACACCCCCTGACTTAATACTTGGTAGAAGCACCTTTAGCTGCAATTACAGCTGTGAGTCTATTTGAGTATGTCTCAACCAGCTCTGCACATCTGGATATTGCAATTTTCAAACATTCTTCTTTACAAAATTGCTTGAGCTCCATCAGGTTGGATGGGGATCTGTGATGAACAGCAATTTTCAAATCTTTCCACAGATCCTCAGTAAGGTTGAGGTCTCTGCTTTGACTGGGCCGATACCCACTGTAAATAAATAAATAGAGAAAGAAACCCTGTAACTTGAACAGTTTTAGAAGATTCATTATTATACAATTCAGCTCAAACTTCCCACACAGACATCCACAGTACCTTAAGGTTGTGTGGCTTTTGGAGACTAACCTGTGTTGTCCATTATGTACTGTATTACAGTCATGGGTGAAGGAAATGAAGAGGGGAATTAGACAGGCAATGTCTGCCAGTCCAACATTCCCTAAAGCCACATTCTGTAGAAGGTATACTCAGACACAGACACACTAATTCATTAACATTCTGCAAAATAATACATTTCTCAAACTGGATGATTGACTCTTGGATTTCCATAGGACTCAATGAAGTGGCACTGTGATTCAACTGGGTTTGGGTGACTCTGCACTCCCTGGATCCCATACTGTAGGTTGATAGTCATGTCCATTTTTTTTTTTGAAGGTTTACTTCACTACACAATTGAAAATGTAATTAAATATTGGTGAAATGTATACAGCTTTTGGCCTGAAGTCCTGTCAAAAGCATTATATAAATATAAAACCTGCCACAAGGGCCAGCTAATAACAGAAGACTGATACAACCATTCAAAGATGAGTTTGTCAAATTGTATTCCAAAATAATCACTGTCCCCTCTTTAGACAGTTTAAAATAAATAAAATGTTACATCCCATTCAATTGTTTATTTGCTACTTTATCCAAAGAGTTCCATAGCATCTGTCATACAAGACAGACATATTGAAGGCTACTTAATGTATAAGCAGAAAGATCAACTGCTGTTCTGCTACTTCCACTATTATCTGACCCAAATCTTTAGGTGTCGCAGTCTGCCCTAAATAGCTCATGACTCATTAAGTGCTAGCGAGAAAAGCGATTGTGGATATAAGTAAGGCCGGTCTATCATTCAAAGTAGTTATGTGTGCACAAGAGTATAAGTCTGTTAGCGTCTGTTGGATGTTTTTAATGTCTTGCAATCCCACCTCACAGAAATAGTCAATAATTGTAGCTACTTGAGTAGACTGACGTCATTGTGGCGGAAGTTGCAGAGATGACGGGCAGCACCGCAGGGGAGCAGCGAGGAGACAGTGGAAGGAGAGTGGAGAGGGAAAAGGGAGAGGGGAGAAGAGCGGCATGACTCATGTAATTGACTGTTGATGACTTCAAACATCGAGACACTCCATGTACAGACACAGGCACACATTCTCTCACGACAACCATCCGAAGGGGCCAGACAGAAAGACGAGTGATTAAAAAAACTCGCATATCCGCGCGACACACGTAAGCTGATAAATTGTTGTTTTTATAACCGTGGTATCATTGAAGTGTTGATATTATTTACGCTTGCTATTAATGTATTCGTGTTTTTGTTATTTCTGTTCTTTTTGGAGAAGCATGGTCGAGAAGGGATTAGCTTCATCTGTAGTCTCGATTTGATGTTGTTCTTAGTTGAAAGCGTGTTGAAAGTGTACATGGATTTTTTGAGGTTTGTGCCGTTGCTGAAATTCCTGCTCATTCATTTTTTTCATGCCAGGTGAGATGGCTTGGGTGCGGGGAGAGGATTGTGTACGTGTCCAGTATTGTCGCAGCGTGCCCTTGCGCTGTTAGCCAGAAGATGTGTTGCCGGGGGTCTTCAGTCGTAGCGCTTGACCGTGCATGGATGTATTACCGCAGCCACGCTCGTGCCTCTGTGTTCGTCACATTTCATCTGGATCTCCGGCGACTCTGACGACGCTGCCTCTCTATTTTGTACACTGCATGCTGGCGGTGGGTTGGTAGGAGAGGGCGCAATGCCAGGTCAGCTGCGGACGGCTCTACTCGCATGTGCTGCGCTGCTGCTGGGCTTGTGTCAGGACTGTGCAGGACTCCATGGCCGGACCCACCGGGTCCAAGAGTCTTTCACATCACCATTATCAGGTGAAGGAGCGGGACGAGATAGAGGAGTGTCCCTAGACCCCCAAGACTACCACTCTAATTATAGTAAAAATATTAATGATGACATTAACATCGGCCCGACTCTGCCAAAGTACCAGGGAAACTTCAGTCATAACGACCCCAGAGCCACAAACAATAAAAACACCACCAGCATCAATGGCTCTGCGACTGTGAAAAGACCAGGCTTTACTGTTAGCGGGGAGGAGCAGGGTGCGGACAGTGGGGCACCTCTGGTCTGTGCATACAAGGTGTTGGAGACAGGAGGCAGGGATAAGCTATGTTTCCGGGCCATACAGCACAGGTTTGAGTGCCAGAGCGGGGAGTGTCAGCAGGTGAGGTCTCCAGGGGGACAGCTGGTGGCCAACGTGCTGACCAATGGCAGCGTGCTAATACAGTGGGGGCTTGAGAGAGGGCAGAAGCTTGAGCAGCCACAAGAGGCCGGGCAAAGAGGAGTACGGGTTCATCGGATAGCAGAGGAGCAGGGAGGTCTGGATGCTACAATAGCAGGAGCAACGAGTGAGAGGAGACAGAAACCTGCCTGGGGAGAAACGTTGGAGTACACGGAGAAGAGGAAGGGCTTTAATTTGACTACTCCGTTCAGGGCTGGGCCCAAAGGACGTGTCCAGCAGGGGGGGTTTGGGCTGAGCTGCTGGTGGAATGGCAGCTACACACAGTTTGAATGCGCTGGCGTGCTCCTTGGTGCCAGCTGCAGGGACTACTTGCTGAATGAGCTGCACGAGAACGTCCCTTACCGCATCTGCCTGCGTCCCCTTCTGCATCAGGCCCCCCCTGGTGGCAGTGGCCATGGCGACGACCCTGGGGAATGCGTGGAGTTCACTGTCTCGCCCTTGGGGATGCAGGACATTGTGATCGCCATGACAACTGTGGGAGGGGCCATCTGTGTGATGCTGGTCATCATCTGCCTGCTGGTCGCTTATATCACAGAAAATATTATGAGCCCTGCTACACAGCATACACATACTGCGCCACGCACTCAGCTTACAGCCCGCACGCACTCCCACCTCTAAGGGAATCATTTCACACACACATAAACACAGACCACACAAATTGTACATCTTCAGAGAGTATAATGAGCAAAGCCAGGCAACACAGACATCACGCCACACATACACACACACCACCAAGACTTCTGTTCTGCATAGGACTTCTATGAGTGTGCATATTTGTGTGTTTGTTTTCTCACCGTGTATACATCTGTCAAACAAGCTGTTCCCCAATGTTAGCTGTATTAGGATACCATGTCATATAGGTAGACAGCCACATTAGAACTTAGATAGAAACATAACTTAGAGTGACTTAGAAACAAATAGATGTATAAAAAAACCTAGTATAATGAATTTGTGAATATAGACTGATAAATAAGTTGTACTGATATGTTAGCTAGACAGGTCCAGCTCAGAGTAGACCCTGGACTTTTTACAAAGATTAGCTACGATTAGCTATAATAGGTAGTGATAGGTAGAGTAGACTCTATAGCACTCATTCACACCAAATGTAGATAACAGTCTGGAACTATATCCCTATACCCTCTTATTAACACCCAAACCTAGACCTTCACACTAATATAAAAAGAAGATTAAAAATAAACTGAATGGAAACAATGTAGACAAGCCTTACCTTTCACAACAATGTTTACGTAGCTATATTGTTCTACTTACTGTACACTGCTGTATGTAAACCTAGGCTGGTCTGCAGTCTGTGCAATACTGTTCTATACTTCTGTATTGTGAATACCTCTCACAATGAATAAAAGTTGCAGAGAAAACAGGTTACAGTGTGTGCTGTTTCTCCTATTGTATATTTATGTTCATTTTACTAGAGTGCTCCAAAACGACAATTTATATTTCTACAATTGTGAAGTGATTTTTTGTAATGGCTAAGACACCATTAAAAAGGAGCACATTCTTGTGCTATTAACACAAAAAATAAACCATTCACACCAGTACCAGTCACCCAGGCAAAATCCCAGATTTTTTGGGTCTAAGTTTGAATGCAAAACAAAATGTGTTTTTCAAGTATTTTGACCATATGCTGAATGCAAGGTCTGTTACAAATAGAGGCTATATTATTCATTAGTTAACGCATATCACTGAATACATGCTCTAATGAATGCTCAAATGAATATTGCATTAAAATGACTGAATCTTTTTATATTCTGAATTTTTCAGTATATAGACATAGACAGTATATGGACATAATCCAAGGAGCACATTCATCTGAAGATAACAGATGAAACCGTACATTTTTGTATTGACTGCTGCCTTGAGATGTAGGCTACAGCACAGGCTATTTATGTGTAACTGTTGCAGCATTTAGACCCATGAATACTGATGAGATGGGTAGAGCAAGAGGAGAAAGTGACAGAATATGCATCGTTTATCTGGTAACACATTGTTTCAGTGAAAACCACAACTGTATCTTTTGAAATACAATAGGAATAGAGCCATTAAACCTGACTGTGTATGGTCTATTAAGTCACATTATCAATACATGCAAAGCGCTTGCACTGACATCAAGGCATTTACCTTTTATATTTACCACATGGCCTTTGACATCTTCACCAACACAAGACTCTACATGCACATTAAGTTACATATCATAAAGACTGCATGGAGTCCACAATCGTTCTCAGTTAGAATAATCATAAATACATGTATTTCTGTTCTTATGCAGAAAGAGGGAAATCTAAGATGTTTCAAAGCTGGATATGTCCAGTTATATAGTCAGGGCCAATCTCTCTCAGGAGCTGGACCAGCAAGAAATTGTGTCACTGATCATCGTATTATATACTGTTGTAACTGTGGGAAAGTATTATTTGGTTGTTCACATAGATTCCACAGTCACTCAATTGTATTAACCCTCTGTATCTTCCAAAAGGGCTAAATATGTCATCTGAACACATTCAATTGTGAAATACTGGTATTGTGCACAACATGGAATACAGCAATCATCATTGTAGATTTTTCTGTTTCAGAGTGACAATACAAGTGCCTAGGAAATAAATATTCACTGTGCTTTTCACCAATGTATTACTGTGAACACTAAACAGGCAGATATTTCACTATTTAATTGTATTATGATTAGAATGTAGATTACATATTAAATAAATACATGGAGTTTCCCAAAGCCAGATTACTCCAGGCCTACTTTCGTTTTCATTAAATATGTAGTAGTTTTAGGTTTTTGTATAACTCCTTCACATCGACGTACAGTTCATAAAAAAACCGAAGATTTATAAACATAAATATACAGTATGCTTAAATTGCAGGCACATTATAATATATGCAGAAATTATTGCGGTTTCACTTCAATATTGCAAACATTTTGAGTGTATTAACTTTTGAAGCTTAGACGTTTCTAGATAATACTCATTTTAAGAGTATTTTTAATGCAGCATTTGACTTTAGTCAAATCTGGCAACAAATATTATGACATAACCATGTTGCACGAGTCTGTAAATCTCAAACGATGCTATCCAAATTAGGACTTCGGAAAAACTCACTGAACGACTCAACGAATGATTAGCAGATAAATCACGATGATGCATTTGAGCCAATCACAGTCAAACCTGTTTAGCGTAGGTGGATTTAAAAAAAATCACCAAGTGGTGGATAAAAACAAGAGTCCTTTACTGTGATTGGTCTCCACAGTACTTGCATGCCGGCAAAGCCCCGCCCCTCTTTGTGAGCGACGTTTTGTCCTTAAATACCTCCCGCCATTTTGAAGTTCACGTCTTCGTATCGAAGAGGAGTACTGCGTCGGCTTCGAATATTAAATATACTTAAAATCACTGTATTGCGCACTTTATAGCAAAGGGACAGTTTGATGTTGAATATTGAATAGTTTTCGATTTCGGCGAATTTCCCCACTGGTTTTTTCCAATTTGTAGCTTTATCAGTCGGGAGAAACGTTATGCCGAGTCACCCGCTACGCGTGGCGGTTGTGTGCTCGAGCAACCAGAACCGCAGTATGGAGGCGCACAATATTCTCAGGTAACGGTACAACACTAGCTAGAACTAAACTCCAAAAGGGCCGTGGTAGGTAACGCTCTCAGATGTTTCCTACTGACCGGCTATAACTTGTTAGATAAACAGTGAGCTCGACAACGTTAACCGTGCTGGTTAGCTAACAAGGAACAGCTGCTACTCATATTTATTTTGTTAGGCAACTTGGCTAACAGTCGTTAACTAGGTCTTCATACATATAACCACATCTACTGAGCAAATTTCCTTGCCGTTTATGCGAATTGAGGGCAACCGTGTAAGTAGGTTGCAGTCGTGTTTGGCAGCTACCTGGAACCAACGCGCCGTGAATGTGCGATACTCGGATCATACCCGGAAATCCTCAAGTAATCGAAGACGACCAACTTCAATAAACTCGTATACAAATATATCAGACTCTTTAGCGAGATTCCGTTCTCATCCGTTTTTTTGCTGATTGATAATTAACGTTATGGACTTGTCTTAGTAGCTAGATGACACAATATTTTGCTAGAAGTTGTCCTTTAGGATAACGTTAATCGAGCAAGAATAGTTTGCGATTAGTGACGTCGTTAACGTCTCAACACGAATATCTACGCCGGTCGACTAACTTAACGTTATTCACTAACGTTTATCTTAGTTTTCGCTAATGAATAGGGCTATTGAAAATTGTAGTAATCGATAATACTGCATAAGGACAGCAGTCAAATTAACGTTAGACAAAATAACCTGATACTGTGTGGATAGCTGCTCTGCCGTGTTAAGTTATCGCCGAAGCCTTGCTTGTAATCCTCAAGTGGCTGTTTATTTCATTGTTAAAATTACAATACAAGTGAATATGATGTGTACTATGTATGCCTGAATGCTTGAAATGCTTTAAAATGCAAGGTCAGAGTATGTATAGTCTGTCATTGAGTGTGCTGAATTAGTTTGGGAGAGGGATGAGAGCAACACCTCTGACTTTAACTGTCTTGCTTGCGCAATAGCATCTACCATTGGCATATAACCAACCGCAAATCAACCAGAGGATACATAGAACATGAGTATAAATGTCACTGACTTTCTCAATCTCTCCTCCCCCTTGTTTTTCTTTGTTCCTGCTATTGATGTCTCTCTTTCTGCCCCCCCCTTCCCTGTCTTCATCACTGCATCCTGTCTTTCCTACCCTCTTGTCACTGCAGCAAGCGTGGTTTCGAAGTGCGGTCGTTTGGGACCGGGACCCATGTGAAGCTGCCAGGCCCAGCGCCAGACAAGCCCAACGTGTACGACTTCAAAACCACTTATGAGCAGATGTACAACGACTTAGTCCGCAAGGACAAGGAACTGTATCCCCTACACTTCACAAACACACACAATATATACAATAGCGCCATAGTGTACAGCAGGGTTACTCAAATCACGGTCCTCGTAGGCCGAGCACTGCTGTTTTCCCACACTTTCTTTACCTGGGAGTCGGGTGTGAAGACACTGGCCAATCATTTGCCCTAATTGTTCAATTAACTACCTGAGAGGAAGGAAAACTAGCACCAAATTTGGATTCATGGGCCAAATTTGACCAACTATGGTGTAGAGGGCAAACCAAAACGGGCCAGTATTAAAAGTGCTATTACCAGGGGTGCACATAAGTGGTACGCCAGTACACTTTTGCGTCCTCAAACGTTAATTGCGTCCTCAAAACATTAATTGCATGCCAAACAAGACGACAAACTAGTGATGGTCTGATCAAACTTAAAGTTGCGTATGTTTCAAAAGTTTGTGGTCTTGCTTGGTATGCAATTAACGTTTGAGAACGCAAATGCGTACTGGCGTACCACTTATGTGCACCACTGGCTATTACGTCATTCACAAAGCACAGCAGTACTTTTTAAGTTCAACAAATCCCTTTTACTTAGAGGAGAGGGAAGAGCCTGGGTTGAGGGTGCCAAGATGCACTTTGAAGATTGGGATTTTCAGTCTGTCAAAAGATGGCCAGTGGTTCTGCTTTTCTGATTGATGTAGGTAGCTCTTTTTGACCAGTGGGGGGCAAGAATTGAGATGTGCATCTCCAAAGAGGAGGAACTGCTAGATGACCAGAAGCTGCAGAGGTTTGGCACGAGTGTACGATTGATAATATCCTGTAGATAAGGGGGAGCCATCTCTGTTGATGCTTGGTAGGCCTCAACCAGAGTTTTTAATCTAATTTGTGCCATGACCGGTACATAATAGAGGGACATGAGTAGCGGTAAAACTTGAATATTTCGGTAGGTTGTAGATGATTCGAGCAGCAACATTCTGATTAAGCTGAAGATGTCTCATGGCACAGGGAGGCCAGCAGTATTAGGCCAGAGGGCCATCCGGGCCTGAGAACATGCACTACTGGTCAAAAGTTTTAGAACACCCCCATTTTCTAGTTTTTACTGAAATGTAAGCAGTTCAAGCCCAGTGAATAACCTGAAATGGTACAAAGGTAAGAGGTAAAAAAAAAAAAAAAAAGTTTAGGTTACCAAAAACTGAAAAATTATGTCAATTTCTAAAAGTTCTAAGTTCTAAAAAAAATTAAAATAAAAAAGGGAACAAGTAATGGGTTAACAGTCACTCTGTACAAGTCGCCGACTCTGGATCCAGCAAAAGAGCCCCAGACCGTCACGCTTCCTCCTCCATGTTTGACAGTTGGTGTCACACACTGAGGAACCATCCTTTCGCCTACTCGACGGCGTACAAAAACCCTGCGTGATGAACCTAAGACTTCAAGCTAACCTAAGATTTTGATTCATCGGTCCATAAGACCTTCCAGTCTTCGGTAGTCCACTGGCGGTGCTTCATGCCCCAGGCAAGCCTCTTTTTCTTATTTTGCCATCTTAGCAATGGCTTTCTTGCTGCCAATTGACCTGTCAAACCTGCAGCTCGAAGTCTTCTCTTCACAGTTGAAACTGAGACTTCCTTACTTCGACTAGTGTTAAGCTGTGCTTGAAGCTGTTCTGTGAGCTGCCTATCACGCAAGCTGTTGACTCTCAGAAACTTCTGATTTTGTTGTGGCTTTGGGTCTGCCAGACCTCTTCCTGTCAGAGTTTCCTCCAGTTTCCAAGTGCCTTTTGGTGTAGGAAACTACTCACTGCCAAAAATTTACATTATTTTTCTGTTTTTGGTAACCTAACTTTTTATTTGTATTTATTAATTTATTTTTGCCTCTGGCAGTTTACTGCTTACCTTTGTACCATTTCAGGTTATTCACTGGACTTGAATTGCTTAAATTTCAGTAAAAACTGGAAAATGGCGGTGTTCTAAAACTTTTGACTGGTAGTCTATATGGGCTTGTAGCTGGTCCAACAAGGGGCTGAGAAATGGGCAGGTCCTTTGGATGTAGTAGAGGAAGAATGTACGGCTCCAGGCCACTTACATTATCAGTGAATGTTATGAAGTCATGGTAACTAGTGCTGGATCTTTCCAAAGTGTGCTGGAACAGAGGAGGTTTGGAAAATGGAGAGGTAAGATGAAAAAAAACAAGTATATCTTAATTTCAGGTAAAATAACTTCTAACAACCCTTTTTGTTTAGGAACCCCACTGACCCTAACACATGCAATTTAATTGAGTACATCTTGAGGGTAATTGGGTAATATTCTCAAGATATATTAGTTCTGTACCTTTGTACTGTTCGGCATGACAATAATAGTTTGCCACCACTGGGGGGCAGCATTGGATAGGTACTGGGAACTAGACAGAAAGGGATCAGAAAATTGCAGATTCAAATTCACTTGTTCACTTGATAAGGTTCCTTCATTTAAATAGCATCTATAAATGTGCAACTATATAAATGGCTGGAATGTGTAATGTCACAACCCGGGCTACATCTCTGCTTCAACAAATAAAACATCAAAATTATTATATGTCTGCAAATTGCAAGTCAGCACGCATGCCGGGTAGCCCATGCTGCACTATGGATTGTGATCTTGGACAACATTTAACTTATCATTGCACAAATGCATGTGAAGTAGCAGTTAACATGCCTATTGTGACTAATCAGCTAGTTCCCCAATTTGTTAAAATTGTAATGTGAGTGTAAGACATTGCTGTTAGTTATAGGACAGACTAAAAGTTTGGTAGTTAAGTTGAAAACGTAGACTTGGTGCAAAATGGAACCTTGTAAGCCATATTGAAAGATATCGCTATCCGTTTCATAGTCATAGTTTTATAGTCGTTTTAATCATCTCGAATGCGCTGGGAAAGTTAAGCTGGCGCATCCTTATCAACAGGCCTGGTAACCGGAATTTCCGTGATGAAACTGCAATCTGCAAGCCATTAATTTCCGAAGAGACGCAAACTTTCCATCATATTTAAGAAAATAACAATTGATAAGCAAACCCTTTTATTAATAAATTGGGCCATTTATGTAAAAGGTAGCAAATTAAACTACAACTGCAGCTCCCATGTGCTCTCTTGGGAGTTGTAGTTCAATGTTAATTTAGGTGTTTTACTTTTACTGTGCTTCTTTAATGAAAGGGGTTGATTATCAGCAAATAATTCAAAGAACAGCCCCCAAGCATATTGTCAGTGTTTTAATTGTTACTTCCTTCAATATTATGAAGGAAAGGTTGCATCCCATTGAAAATGAATGGGTTCAATACGCAACCAGCATATTGCAGCATATCAAAACTGTTATTGTGCTATTGCATGTAGAAGTGATACGTTTGAAAACGTCCCCTCACATTTCATTCAAAGACATTGCTCAGGTATTGCTTAAAACACATGGCCAGTATTGTCTTGTGGACATTGTCCTGTAGAAGGGTTATGCTGCTGTCACAGCATGGCAAAATGTGCCCTCTACAGCTAATGATGCGTATATGCGCAAACGACTATGGCGTTTGTCCATGTATGTATGTATGTATGCATGCATGTTCACAAACACTGTATTGCTTTGAATGTGGTGGTTTGTGGGACTGGATAACTTTATTACTGAGGTCAAATGAAAAAAGTAATCTGACCTCTAGTAAAGTTGATGTGATGCTGTAATTTACCAGGGAAAAAGCTAAGAAGACCAAATATACCAGCCCATTGTATGCTTTCACATACACATTCTATACGTATATGGTTCTGTGTGGCTCAGTAGGTAGAGCTTGGCGTTGGCAACGCTTGGGTTGTGGGTTCAATTCCCACTGGGACCATATACTGAAAAATTTATGCATTCACTACGGTAAGTCACTTTGGATAAAAGCATCTGCTAAATGTCATATATATATATATATATATATATACACACACGTAATGTAACATATGCCATTTAGCAGACGCTTTTATCCAAAGCGACTTATTTGACTTCATTCAACTGTGAAACAGTTGTTTGAATTCAAACTTTTGCAATGACGGACGGATGGCTGATCTTGCAATTTGTAGAACATTTCTGGCCTTTCAGCTGTAAATCAGGCAAAGAGCGAAAAGACTAAACGAAATGCGAATCTCACGGTCACTGTACACATCAGGTGTGGCTAATTACACGATTCATGCAATTGTGAAATGAGCTACTTGCACTATTAGTTTGACATGTACATGGCATTTACGATATCAACATTTTTAGAACACTAGTTCTTAAATATATAATTACGTCATACAGTGACTAGCTGGGTTGATGGTGTGCTTGGATGGTAGTGATCTGTGTGAACGAGCAACCGTGACTTGTGCACATGCATCCCAGGACTGACTGTGTCTCCTTAGTCATGTCATCGTTGTCCTCCTTTCTAGTCTGCGTGCAAATCGCCAGCCCACATTCACCTCCTCTGCTTATCTTCCATGTCTTTCTCTCCCTGCACACTGGTGGGTGAGAGTGATGTGTGGAGGAGTGGGTTAAGAGTGAGCGCTAGCCCCCGCACCAAGAGGCTGATCCGGCAGGGCAGTTAACCGCCAGCATCTCTACCCTGAATGCAGAAAACGGCGGGTAGACGGATTTATCCTGCGGCTTCCTCGAAAAGACATGAGCAATGCGCGTAGGCCCCCGGAGCCCCACCTGTGCTACATTCACACAGGAAAGGGTGGATGTATGAAATCATGGAACTCTGGAATGCCTCTTGTTTTGGGAAGATGCTCGTGGAAATTTTGGGACAAATTGAAGTGGACGGGGGCATGGCATGCAGTTTATGGTATTAAAATGCGTTGGTGTATGGTTTGTGTATTTTTAACAGGGCTTTGACGTAAGGGAAGCTGCTTGAGAGCGGTCTGAAGTGCTGCAAGGAGTTTGTGGTTTTTAAGATCGACGCGCGTCTGAGCTGAGTGTTGCCACGTCTCTCGGAACAATAAAACCACTGAACGATTTCACTTCGCGTTTTTTTCTTTGCCCCTCGAATCGAATCGTTGAAGAATTTGATTTGTTTGCAAGAAATTCAGAGTTTATTAAGTGGAGCACCATTGGAACCTTGTTCCCATTCACATTATTGTAAGTGCCCAAACTCACTCCACATATCTCCGATACATTTTTTGTTTGGTTGTGTTGGTAAATATCAAAGCCAATTTGGGATGAAACATCCATATGGACCCAAACCTTGAACCTTGTGAAGTAGAAAGTAGGGCTGATGTGGATTAATTTGGTGTTTTAATTTTTCCTAAAAGTATGCTAGAAAACAAAAAATTGGACTCTGGTTTCTGCCAGTTTTTAAATTAATAGTTTTTATAAGACCGTGTCCTTGGTGGTTCTTGGTATTTCAAACTTGAGAGGAGGACTAGGCCTAATGGTGATCTGTGACAGATGCAGACTGTTTACATTGACAGAATCCCCTGCCCATCATTCTTGAACACAATTGCTGGAACTTCTTCGCCTTTCCTGAATTGAGAGTGCTTAGTGTGGGGGGGAAAGCGAACAAAAGTTCCAATTAACAGTGTCACAAATAGCCGGTCGAGCGAAACATTTTCGTTGTTAACAAAAAGTGTTGAAACAAGTTATGTTTTTATGGTTTTTTCTCTCAAAAGATTGTTCATTTAGATTTGTATCTAGCTTGCAGCATGTCAATGTTTTTAGGCTTGATTCATTTTTCTATCCTCCCGGATGGTAATGTCAAATGATAATTGTGGGCTCGTCTCATCACTACAGTGTCCTCTGTGGGGAAAGTGCAAGCAAGCATACGCTCACCTAAGTGTCCCTCCAGCCGCAGTTTCTTTCACTCTGTAGCGAAAGCAGTTCACTTGTGCAGTCATTGTGTCCGAGCAGTAGATTTTATGTGCAGTTGGAGCAGCCAAACTGCAGTTGACCAGAGTCGCCGCTCTTGCTTAATGAGACAGGGACAATCCTGGACAACACTTCAGTCAGTTCTCCACTGCTCCGTGGGCCACAGTCCGGACTGGCATGAATACCAGGCCACGGGGCTTCTGGACAGCCCCCCTGTCAATGTTTTTTTTGCCAATCTGAGACGAGGTAGTTAAATCGTTTTTTTTTTAAAGCAAACCCCTTGCGAGATGTGTTTTTAGTAGCGAGCGTTGCTGTGATGCAGTGACGTGCCGGCAGGAACCTGTATGAGTGACTGGTCCGTTCAATCATGTATGGTCGTGCAAATTAATCTTCCAGCGCAAACCGTAAGAGAGAACTGATGAATTCAATTAAAATCAATCTTTCTTTACCCACTCCAGGGCTGCGTTGTGTTTTCTTGTTAGGATGGGGTATACGATTTCTTATGTCGAGCCAATAGACTGTTTTTTGTCCTAACTTGATTCCTGTTAAGTGACTAATTCGCAACAGCATTAATGTGGGTGACGGTAGTCTCTATTTAATTATGTTTTTTCACAGCATGGTTTTCATCTTTTCCAGCAATCATTTGTGCAGGCATTTTTAGTGGCACTAGGGAGCACTATGCTTTTTCTGTTCGTCAACGGTACACATGCTATAGTGCAGTCGCATAGCCTTTCTGTCAACTTTATCGTTTTTCTACACGCTAATCCTGCAGCTACGTGCATTTTAACTGTAGCCCTTGGCACTGAATAATTGCTGTGTCGTTTTTGGTCACTGGTTTGTGTTTCACGTCTTGCCTGTGTATTGGGATTGTGTTTGGGCTCCTTGACCGGCGTCTGGCTCAGATACACACAGAACGGAATCCTCCACATGCTCGATCGCAACAAGCGCATCAAGATCCGGCCTGAACGCTTTCAGAGTTGCAAGGACCAGTTCGACCTCGTCATCACCTGTGAGGAGAGAGTCTACGACCAAGTGCTAGAGGGTGAGGCAATGAGAAATTTGTCACAGTATTTGGCTTTTTCCTACAACAGGGTTCTGCTTTTGAGTGGGATTTACTGACCATAAAAAAAGTGTGATGAAATTTGAGCGATATGAGAACATATTATTGTTGGTCTCCATGCAATGTTTCTGGAAAATATATGGGAGAATGCAAATAAAAAATTGATCACACAAAAAAAAGCCATAAATTCCACTCTCTAATCCCTGCTGCAAGCGAATAATATCGGCCCTGGCGAGGTTTTAAGACTCATTCGAGTAAGAGATCCTGGGTTTGTCTCAAGTCAAATCTTTTCACCACGTTCCAAGCATCGGAGGTTTGAAGTAAACTGTCATAGTCAGCGCCCCTGTACGTTCCAGCTATAATTCAGCCTTCAGAGTCTGCAGAGTCTCTTTGCATTTAAATTCCGCCCGTAGGCTCTGCCTGGCACACTGTGATGATCAAGCCACTGACCTCGCCACCTTGTCTGCCCCCCTCCCAGACCTGAACTCCCGGGAACAGGAAACCTTTCAAACCGTTCACGTCATCAACGTGGACATTCAGGACAACCACGAGGAGGCGACACTGGGTGCCTTCCTCATCTGTGAACTCTGCCAGTGTGTAAGTGCACCTGTTCTATGTGACACCCTGCATGCACCGTCACGCAGGGTTCGAGTGATCGAGTGTGGATGCAGGCGATTTCTATTGTGTTTATGCCAATGCGCTTCATCCAGACCCCATGTACTGGACTTTATTCTCTCTGTGGCCATGTTGGACCGACGGCAAGGATCAGTAAAGCAACCGATTTCAACTGACTTGCTACACGCATTTATGTACATTTATAAAGGTGCTTTAGAGCAAGTGTGGGTGCTACCGGTTAACCTGTGTGCTCTTCTCCATTTTACCCAGACATTAAAAATGACTTTATTTCTAAAGTAAATAAAGTCTGGGTGAAATGGGGAAGAAGAGGCAAACGGGTTAACTGATAGGTCCCACACTTGCTCTGAAGTTGCTTCTTTGCGACCCCTAGCTATATTGCACAGTTTAATTTTGAGCATGTTCTGAATGAATTATATTGTAAAGAAGGGCTTTTGGACGGCACGTGTACTTAATGCACTCATTCCCATTGTCCAATGTGCAAAACTAGGCAAGAAAGTCTTGGAAATTAAATAGAAGAGGACTTTATTGGGAACACTGCTAAAAAAACATCAGCTAGCTGGCAAAGCAGTTTACTGTAGAGCAAGATGAAATGCTATACTGCTTCCAATTACTGTGTCCTGTACCTTGAAATGACTTTGGAATTTCATGCCCTTTTTTCCCCACTGGTCAATGTATTTGCAAATGAAAGGTGGAAGATCTTCAAAATGTCTTGGCCAACTAATGCATTTTATATGCTGCCATGTGCAAACCTTGCCTCCGTGTTCAGTATAGTGAGGCTCCCAGTTTGAGCAAGGTCTGGTCTGTTGTGTCTGCTTGGTAGGGTAGAAGCTTGTCTGTGTCTGGGAATACGTCTCTGTAAATGAGCAGTGGGGGGAGGGGGAGGGGTAGCTGAATTGATGTTTTTAATATCTCCCCCTCCGTCCCCCTCCCTCTGTCCCCGCTCTCAGATCCAGCACACAGACGACATGGAGAATGAGATGGACGAACTGCTGCAGGAGTTTGAGGAGAAGAGCAATCGGCCTTTCCTGCACACTGTCTGCTTCTATTGATTTGATGCTCCACAATCACATGGCTACGCACACAGCACAGAACACTGAGCCTGCTCCCGCTGCCCAGCGCACACCCTGATCTGCCGAAGACCCCCCCTCGTAGAATCCTGGCGCCTTACAATCACATTTCTGGCATTACCTCTTTGCTAAGAAACAGCTCGAGAACACCGACATGTGCATACGCTGTGACATCATTCCTAGCCATGTCATCTCTGCAGGGTTGTACAGAGTCTGGCCACATCAATACGTGGGCTACACACTCAATCTCACACACACACACACACACACACACACACACACACCACCAAGTCCCTCTTAAGTACGTGTGCAGACACACACACCCTCCCCCTCTCCAGTCGGTCAGGGTTGAGCAGACACCGAGGTGAACGTGTTCTGTCCTCTTCCCTCTGGTTAATCAGCAGGTCGTCCCTCTCTCTCCGTCTCCTTCCCCTCATGCCGAGATCGCCCCCGTCCAACTATAAAAACCACTGACCCATGCACCCTGCCCCTAAAGAAAACGTATCTTCACGTCAAAGTCAGTGCTACCACTGCACTCCTAATGTAAAGCTGAAGAAAAGGGGAGTGCTTTGATCTCTTGCACAGCTGTCATGGCAGAGCAACTAGGGCTTCAGTTCACCTTGAGATAATAGATTCAAGTGTGTCTGTGTGTGTGTGGTGTGTGGTGTGTGTGGGGTGGGGTGTTAATCCTATGTTTGATTTGTTTACATGTTCTTTGTTCTTTATTTGGAAAACAGTTGATGTTGAGTTGGAGGGACGAATTGGTGAGGCGCGTGTGAATGTTTGCAAGTGTGAAATGTGCGGGAAAGTGTATGTTCAACTTTACTAGTAATGAACAACCTTTAAAACCTCAAGGCTATAATCTCACCTTTATAATTACCATGATTTTGTTGAATTCTTATTATTTACAAATCTTTTCAAGAGATGATTGTTTTTTTTGTGTTTTTTTGTACATTTAAAATTGTTGAGCATTCTTGCAAGCAGTGAGGTAAAGTCCAGAGTGCCTGTTCTTCTGTCTGTAAATAATATAAGAATGAAATATGAATAAAAACAATCTCTAGGAACACATTTTAATTCAATGCTCCCCCCCCCACACACACACACACAAATTTAATATACACTGCATGAATAGGAACATCCTTATTCAGTGGATCAACCAATGCATTTTCATGCTTGACTGGGTTGAGGCCAACTGCCTTATGTTGAACTCTGGCCCAGCCTCCATATTAGTCCTTCCTATATTACATCTTCAGTAGTGCCATCCAACTAGAAATATTCAGTATGAGTCAGATGAAGCGGTCCTTAGCAACTAGATACTGAATGTCTGAAAACTACAGAAGAAAATACAAGACTAGGAGCTAGTTTTGTGAAATGTAAACATTTATAATGCAAAGAAACGTATTATACCAATGTGTCTGTTAGCATTTGAGACAACCTTTATGGTGATCTATTGAGTAAAGAAGTTGCAAGGATGCAGTTGCATTTGTCCGATTTTGACCTGTACATATGCTAGTTCTGTTAGAATGGCTGTCCGCTATGCAAGAGCTGTTCCATATCCACCACTCACAAGTTCAGGTGCGGAGTTAAAAAATATTCCTTTTAAGGTCTGAGTGTCATGCAAATTCCCACATAGGATACTTGAGTAATCTTTATTTTTATTTTTATTTTATTTTTTCCCCCCCCCCACTTGATATGAAGGCAATTCACACCCTTTACTGCAAGGTTTTCACACCTACTGTGATGCACCCCTAAAACGTTATGAAAAAAGTATACCTTTTCACTGGAATTAATTCAATATAAATCACCTAGAAAGAGTGTCACAAGTGAGTCACAATGCTCTACAAAACTGAAAATATTAAAATATGAGGCCTTGGTGAGAGGGGAAAGGTGTAAAGTAGAGAATAGGTTCTAGGACTGTGAGATTGACAATATATTTTATAAATGTGCACTTAACATGCAACTACACCACCCTATGGCCTTCTTATATGGAAGAGCTGATGCTAAGTGGGCCTGTGCTTTGATGGGAGATGGCCTGGGAAAACAGTTAGAGACGGTCTTCCCTTGGGATCAAATAAAATCTGGTGCAACGATGGGGACTGGTGTCGAAGGTCCATCTCAGATGAGAGGTGAAACCAAGGTCGCTACAGTGTTAATCAGAGGTCTTGTATAAAAGGCCCTTGGGCTGCCCTTTTGAGCACTGCAGATGTTTACTGGGTGATTCCTCCCCCGCAAGTCCCATGGCACTTATTGTAGTGAGTGAGTGACACGGGTGTCCTGATCAAATTCCTCTAAACCGGCTCTCTCAATCACCCTCCTTGCAGTTGATAATCCCTTGTATTTCCTACCCACACTAACTCCCAAGGTTATCACTTTAAATGAGAGTAGGTTACCAGTTGATGATCCTGGTTAAGTAAAGGTAAACAAATAATACAAATATTAAAAAATAAAATGGAAAAATCAACACAATGCAGAGAAAAGGCAGTAGGGTACCCAGGGAAACGGACAATGTATATGCTTATTTTTTGTGCAAAGTTGTTGCAAGATTACAGAGAATAATACATTATGATAATTATTATCCTTCATTTAACCAGATGGGTTAACAGACAACTCAATTGTCATTTGCAGTGACAACCTGAATCAAGGTGGGTAATTGCAAGTAGGTGTGTTATCCCCACTACAGCTGCAGCCTAGCAACTGTATGTGGGGATGATTAGGTGGCCAGATGTAGACAAGACGTTGGAGGGAATTTGACCAGAACATGGGTAAGCACCCCTACCACATTTGGAAAGTTACATGGGACATTTAATGACCTTGGCGAGTCAGGACCCCGGTTTAATGTCGCATCCAAAGGACGGCATCTTCTACGGAACATTTTGCATTGGGAGTCCTGTTGCCTTTTCATTACACAATTGGCCATTAACGTCGACCAAAATGGTTTCAGTCATAGGGTTTCCCCGTCTCATTATGTCGGAGCCACTGCTCCAGCTGCGCACCAAGTGTAGTCTTCTTACGCAATGACTGGGCAGCGCAGCTGGTACAGCAAAGAAAAGCAGACTGCAGAGTCTGCGCTCTCCCGAATTGACAGACGACATTACAGCAATGGGACTGGCGTACAAATACGATTATTTGTATTATATTACGAGTATTCCATATTTGGAAATGAATAGAAAACGGGTTTAAGAAATACATTCATAATTGTCCCAATTTGAGGCCTTGAAATCACGTAATGTCCCTTTCAACTTCGTTGAACACTCAAAATATATATTATTTTTTTCTTTAAACGGATAGGCTAACTAAGGAAATAATTCCTATGAGCATCACAAAAATACCATGTCTGTTTTGAGACTTGAACAAACTGGATGTGATTGTGAGCCTATTAGTTAGGCCTATAAAACTACATTCGCGTGGCTGTGTTCTATGGTTTTATTAATGTGCTACATCACTGTAGGTTTTTCCATTTCAGTAGGTTATGCAAGCGAGAATGCGGGGAACAGGCTCCATTGTCGAAAAGCAATTACCTTTGCAATAATGCACCCATTTATTAAGCAATATTTAAATAGATGGTATGAGACACAGACTGTTCCCTAAAGAAACACCCTTCCCTACTTCTGTTCCTCTCTCCTCTGAGTGAATAAAACAGGCTGCAGCTAAGATGAGAATGACGTGAATAGGCTACTAGGAAATTGCATCGCATTCCTTAGCAACATAGCTACATCTCTAACGACTAACGTGCTACGTTATTGGTGACAGTCCGGCGCGGTGCCTGACTCCAGCGATGCTGATGAGAGAATAAATTATGCTGTTGAGGGGACGTCTATGACAACTGACGCCGTATTCCCCGCAATAGAATGAGAGTCATAATGACTTAACATCGATGGTTGTCTTTACCGACGAAAAGGGATCAATAAAATACAAATGAGTTCTGAAATACTCATAAGAACAATGCATTTAGAAGTCTTGATGCTTTCACTTGCGTTGATAAATTAATTTTAAAAATTCTTAAATCTCAACACTCAAAGAAAACGATTGATATGTATTGTAGATGTGCATGCCACAAGCACATATTTGATACGGGTTTTAACTACCGGATCAAGGAAAGTACCATAATAGATTAATGTACCTTTTACGGAGCTTGAGGCTATAAAACAGCGGCATCAACACACCTCACCTCTGTCCCTTCGAAGACCGGAGATGGGCAGTGTCTGATATTTTGCTATTTCTCGCATGAATATTTGCACAGGAAATAAACCAATAAACCAATAATGGCGTCTAGAGGGACGTTCGTATAAGATCGTTCCAAAGTCCCCAAGCTTTGGTCCTTCGGTCTGTCCTCCGAAACCTCAGTTCATTTTTCTTCCGTGTGTTTGATGGAGCAATCGGTATGTAAGTGAATGGGCTGCTGTCGTATACACACGAAACCCAGCCCTGCTGAGTGGTGCAGCATACAAATCTGAACTGCAATGTCAGAGAGAGAGAGGGAGAGAGAGAGCGAGAGAGAATCGGTTTACCGGGTCACGCTTATCTGGAAAAGGTAGGATGGTGGGATCGCATCAATTTTCATTTCCTTTTTATTTATTTATTTGTACATAATATTTTGAAAGCTTAAAATAACAGCGCATCGTAACAGCCGAACGAGCTGCAATGCCAAACCAACTATGTGACCTTTGCTAACTGAAACGCAAATGCGCACGCACTGGTCGAAGACGCTCTCGGCTGTGATGGCGAGAATATGAAGATGGGCCATGGATATATGCGTGCTTCACGGCGCTGATGCAGCCGCCGTCGCCTGCTTTTGAGTGGACTGCAGGGAGGGAGGATCCGGTTCCGACTCGATCCAGCTGGCATTACTGTCTCCACTATAGAACCAGGGGAGAATAACGACAACCAGCTAACCGACACCCTTCTGCCTAAACCCAGTGAGAGGAGATGAACAGGAAAGTAGCTAATTATCTTATAGACAAATCGATGAATTGATGAATCAATCAATCAATCAATCAATCAATTAACTAAGCAGGGGTGTCTCGGACTCCTCGTCCACAGAGGGTAGGGGCAGACCGGGACAGAGCCGCGGCAATCTTGCGCTTTTCTCTCTCCTTCCTGAGATTTTCCGAACGGTCTTTGAGCACGGCGGAATAAATAATTATTACAGTGCCGATACAGGAGAGGAGGCCACCTTCCCCATCGCGGTTCTGTCGGGATCTGACAAGCAGAACTCGATACCATACTCAGTGCAGTTCTGTTGACTGGAGTATAATCGCCGCAGCGCCGGATTGGGATATAGGGAGAACTCTAAGTGCGTGTGTGATCTAGGGGAAAAAGGGGAGTGAGGGCCAGCTCAACCTTATGCCGCCAAGGAACGAACTCGGAGCTGGCGAGCCCAGGGGGACGGTGGGTCAGGTACAGTGAAGGAGTCTCAATGAGCGTCTTTTCCCCCGACGGAGTGTTTGTTCTGAGCCCAGCAAGATTATTTGGCTAGGCGCAGAGGGCGAGAAGGAGAAAGGAAGGCGAGTTTGGAAGTTTTGATGCATATGATCCCAACGACCATGATCTTTATGATTCTTGGGGCTTCTGTTGTAATGGTAAGCGGATTTTTAATTTTTTTTACCGTTACATCCCTATCACCTATTTGTCTGTGTAACGCTTAGGCTACCTATTTATACTTTTCTTTAAAATAATAGAAACCAAATGCAAATTTTTGCACATAAAACTGCCAGAGGAAAACTGCTGCAAAATACATGGATGCTTAGTGTACCCTGGTCAGACAAGAATAAGTTGTTAATGCTAAATCAACCAATAAGCCAATAACTAAACAGTTTCTTGGAGGGAGGGGGGTTACCAATGTTCATTTTTGATTAACTTTAATATTCTAATTGATAGTCAATGTTTAGGCTACCACAAACTGCTTTGCCAGGTCTTATAGCGGATGCTGTTGTCGGAATTTCCCGTTTTGTCCCAGTTGATTCGAATGGTTCTTTTCAGGCGATAGCGTGTTTAATGGACATGAACGCACTACTGGATCGCTTTCACAACTATATCTTACCACATTTACGAGGAGAGGACCGTGTCTGTCATTGCAACTGCGGAAGGTAAAAGAAACACACACAAGAGTGATTACGTTTCAAATATGACTAACATAAAAACACAAGTAAAACAGTATACATGCTTTATGCATGTAGTCTATGCATATGTATATATGCGCGCATGTGTGTATTACACAATATTCAAATGCATAACATTATCTGTGTTATTGAAATATTTCTGTCGCTGAAGATGTGCATACTTCATATCCCACATCAAAAACACACAGTTTTGATTCCAAATCTCGTGCTAGTCTATCATTTGTATTGGGTTCCTGCTTCTATTGGCCTTTACATGCGATATTATGTATATGGTCGTGGGGATATACGCCCTAATAAGAAATGGCTAACGCTTTGGGTTTGTTT
The DNA here is from genome assembly GCA_029706075.1 of Aldrovandia affinis. Classification (NCBI taxonomy): domain Eukaryota; kingdom Metazoa; phylum Chordata; class Actinopteri; order Notacanthiformes; family Halosauridae; genus Aldrovandia; species Aldrovandia affinis. Next base: position 5,469,504 of record JAINUG010000020.1, on the reverse strand, counting down.
TAGTGTCTACAGCAACAGAATTCTCATTGAGCTCACTGCATGACTCGAATACATTCCTCCGTATTAAGGTGTGTGTGTGTGTGTGAGAGAGAGAGAGACAGAGAGAGAGAGAGAGAAACGGAGAGATGAATCACTGTGAGGAAAAAACGACCATACGCATGAGATTTAAGGATACAATCCTTTATGTATGAGCATGTGGTGTGCTTGCTGAGATGTGGGGAAAGGAATGAGAGGGTGAGATGGATTGACTGCGAGGACCGTTATAGAGAAGAGGAGTGAATTCCCACTCCTATTTATCTACACCGAGCCATATAAGGGCTGAAGAAGAAAACAGAGTTAAAGATTGGGAGAATAGGCCGCTCAGCAGAAGTAGCCAGGAACGACACACACATTTTGCACCCCGAGAGAGAGAGCGAGAGCGCACGTGGGAGAGAGTGTGTAGGTATGTGTGCTTCTGTCTTATTTTGATCACAAAAAGTATTGGCATCCTTCCTTTTAAGCAGTGACATTCCGAAATATATTGACAAAATATATTTACTGCCTCCTAAACCATCCTTCTTTGTTTGCTAATCATTTTCTTATTTGTGTGTAGTGTGAAGGAGATGCCAATACTCCTGCCTCTGCGCGGAGGTGTCAACTTGTGATTATGAACCCACAAACACCTGCATGAATAAGGGTATGGGAAATATCCATACCTGCATGAATATACATTTGAAGAGTCCACATGGGGAAATCAAAACATTTTTTGGGGAGTTGAAATATTTAGCATCTCACAATTTGGGGATTGTTATTATTTTAGTTAATGCAATGTTCACCAGAGATTCCTAGATTCACTCCGTTGGAGCCCCTATTTGTGTTTTGAGAAGGTGGGGGTGTATTCATGTAAACAAAAAAATGCAATTCCCCAAAGTGTCATTTATTCTGCTACTGACAAACAAATTTCCCTGTGGGAATTAATAAAGTGTAATCTAATCTAATCTAATCTAATCTTATTTCTAGTACGAACTAGTCATTCGCCATGGTCTGCCCTTTAGGTTACATCGTGCATATATGTTTGGTGTGTTTATTGAAGGACTTGCTAATCAATGGGGTCCGATCTCAGGTAACTCATTTTAACGTGTTCTCCTTTAGAAAGTTGGTTGATTGATTGATTGATTGATTGATTGAGTAATTTATAGACAGACAGTATTACAGTGGAGCCTTGAATGTTGAGCGTGAACAGCTGAAGGAAGGAATGGCAAAGCAAACGATAGCGAGTCAGACCTGCACTCTTTTAAAATCAGCATACGGCTAAATTATGGAAGCATTTACTGTACATTCAAGTTTGCAGTCACCTTGACTGAATGGCTGACATGAATACGAGTCCACACACAGGGACTTTCAGTGATTGAAGCTTTGGGGTGCAATGTTGCCAGGAACTACAGTACACTATAAATGTGGATTTTATCCATAATATTCCATATGAAGTACTCTGCATTTGAACAAATAGATATGGAGCGTGCATAGTTTTTCACGTGAGACTGGTTTATTGGATCTGTGGACTCTTCAGTAGTATATGCAATGTGCATGCATCACATGTGCTCTAACTGGTTTACATCGCCTCTTCATTTATCCATCTGTATTGAAATCGCACACGTTTTTTTTCGTCATGCATCCTTTGGATAGCACTTGATTGATAATGCATGATTAGCCATGGATGGTTCATTGCCATGCTATAATCAGTCAGACTGAAAAGCTGTTAAGAATTTGCATGATTTGTTACCTTATGTTATTTGAAGTGTTATTGTTGTGTTATTTGACCATGTTTGGAGAACTCTGACTGCAGTGCCTTCAAACCCAGTATGTGCATCTATACTATATATATATATATATATATATATATATATATATATATATATATCTACATCTACCTATGCAATCGATATAAGACACTGTTCTTATGACTTATGGTTTGCAAAGCTTAATATTGTATTTTTTGCCAAAAATACATTGCTTTGTTCCTGACATGAACATTTTTTTTGCAAAAGTATATCCATTTGGCACATATTGGATCAGATTCTCCTGCTCATTTAAGCTTTCAGGGGGAACATCTGTCCCAGTCAACATACTGTGCATAGCTTTGCACAAAGATCTGCACAAACAGTAAATATAGCAGTGGCACTAAAGAGTGCCACACAGTTCTATTGAGAAGTACTGTTGTCTGTTGCCATATTTGCTGCATCTGCCAGAAGTGCGTGCACATAAACCAATTTTTTTCATTAAAAACTGGTTATGTTACAATTTAGAATTTTACTGTTGCTAGTCTTTGCTGGTTGTGCACGACACATAGTTCAAGAAACACATGTTATCTGCCAAGGAGACAAGTTTGTCCGGGTTTAAACCTCCTGAGAAATGCACGTCTCACTTCTTCTCATCCTTCTCCATTTGCTACCAATCTCAGCCCACATCTGGTTTAAAACACTAGCGTTGGTTTATCAGGTGGCCAGAGGAATAGCTCCCGACTACCTGCGAGCCCTTGTCAGAGTATATACCTCAGCTGGACCACTGCAATATTCTACCTTTGGTTGCCTGGAAGTTCAACACCTTTGACCTTAAAGGTCACACTACTCTCTTGCCTCTTCTCAACCCTGGCCCTACAGTGGTGGAATGAGCTGCCTCAGGACTGCTGTCACTGTCTGTCTTCAGGCATGGGCTGAAAACTCAACTCTTCAGACACTTTCTAACCTCTTAGACCTGAGATTATTCCTACTCATACCAATCGTGGAACTCAAGTTTCACCATAGTTATTTGCACTTGGTGTTGTCTGCCTGAATGGCTGTGGAAGTTACTTTGGATGCGTATCATCTTGTGGAGCTGATTCTGGGCACAAGGTTTGGCTGTGGTCTTCTGCCTCCCATGACTCCTTGGTGCACAGCAGGGGGAAGGATGCAGAGATGAAAATAAACGATATATCTCCTCCATGATAGGCCTCAGGCTGTAATGTTCCATAGGCCTTATGATACATGCTTGAAATATCCAACCTTCATGGGTTCCATTCGGGCTGTATCCTTTGTGAAGTACGTTTTAGAGGAATTGATTGGTTGAAAGGTCATAGGCTGGTTAAATTATTTATTTATTTCCTTGAACTACCCAATTTACCCTTGGTGTCATATAAGTCCTTTAGTACCCAGTGCAAAAGGTGCGCTGGATTTTGTCCTCTTGCTCTCAGTGATGTGATCCTCATTATTGGAGGGATTGTGCATGTAAGTCAGTGTTCATGAGAGAGATGAAGGGGGAGAGTGGCTGTAATAGGGAATTAGACACAGTATAGACACCTCACAAGTGTCCTTACATTGCTGAAATCTCAGGAGTTCTCTCTCTCTCTCTCTCTCTCTCTCTCTCTCTCTCTCTCTCTCTCTCTGTCTGTCTGTTTCTGTCCATTTCTCCCTGTTCTTCCCTCCCTTTCAACCATTAACCTCTGAGTTGTGAGCAATGCCCAGTTACTAGTCTATGTAATTCAGACAGGTTGCCCCCCCCTTCTACTCCCATGGGGCAAAGAGCCCAGCTGTTAGAACAATGCACTACCCTCCTTACCCCAGAGCTCCAGCTGCCCCCCCCCAACACACACAAGCATGCACACACAAGCATACACACACTTACAACTCAGCCAGCGCAATGTCTTCACAAGTTGCAGCACAACAGAAACATTGATAATGTGTGCGAATTTTTCGTGCACTCACAAAAAAGATTCCCATCAGCACTCTGTAGAAGCAGCAGAGGTTGGCGGCACTGTGTAAAGATGTTCTCACTGTTTTTTATCCATTCATTCATTTGGTTTTGCCATTCATTTGCTTCAAAGGTATTGTTTAAAACCATTGTCCAATGTTGTTCTGTATTAGCCCACATGGTATGAAACCATGTAAACACACCCCAGAAATTATTAAAATGTGTGTGTGTGTGTGTGTGTTTGGAAGTAATTAAATGTCTCATTCACTTACTGTCTTCCCTCTCTCCCTCTTCCACTCCTTCTCTTCCATATTTTCCCCTGCTGGTGGTGTGTTTCCCTACCTCTACCCGTTACCCTCTTCCACACTCCACCTCTCCCCCCCCCCTCCCCACTGGGCCCAGGCACCATGTTCACTACGTGATCCCGTACGACGGAGAGCAGTCTCTGGTCGACTCCTCGGAGAACTACTTTGTGAGCGACAGCGTGACCAAGCAGGAGATGGACCTGATGTTGGGGCTGCTGCTGGGGTTCTGCATCAGCTGGCTGCTGCTGTGGCTGGACGGGGCTCTGCAGTGCGCCGTGAGGGCCTGGAGGGCCAGCCGCCTGTACGGTGAGTGGGCCAGGGCAGCGGCGTGTTTAGGGGGTGGCCTAGGGTGGCACGTGCTACCCCTGGAATCTGATTGGCCACCCCAGGTGCCACCCCAGATGCTAAACTATGATTGGCTATGTTGGTGCCACTCTGTTTTGTTGTGATTGGTATAGGTTTATTTATCTTTTAAATTAATGTAAGACACTGTAATGTTAGTAATTAAAGTAGATATGGGTAGTAGAGACAAAAATTGTAAATTAATGCTATTCCGTGCCCCCCGCCCCGATGTGCACATTTGTACTTCATGCCACCCCTACATAAGTCAGTGCCCCACTTGGGCCACCCCAGTCAAAACAGTCTGGACATGCCACTGGGCCAGGGGCAGGAGGGCCTCTGCAGGGTGCTGGGAGGGTCTGGGGGGTGTAGTACAGATCAGGAGGGGAGTGGATGCTGCAAAGGATGCAGAGGTGGAAGATTCCTCACGGAGCGGATTCTTTGAAGACACCGGAGGCGTAGGGAGATGGCAAAGATTGCACACAGAAAACAAATGAAGATAAGATACCCCTGGGGAGTTTCTGAAGTTTTGGATACATCGTGTAATGTCTGCTTTTATTCAAAACTAAAATGATGTGCTAGTTCATTAATCTGTTTTAATTGAAGCTTTTGAAGTACTTACACTCCCAAGAGTAAGTGTGAAATTGCAACGACAACGACGTACTTTCAACGGGCAAAAATGGACAGGCGTTGTTCCAGAATATTCTATAAGTGCTTTATAAGGTTCCGATCTGGAGTGTGAGAAGGCAATGGCATATGGATAATGTCAGCTCCTCAAACCAATGGGCATTGTTATCTTGAAAAAAACACCTCTCTCTGCAGGAAATAAATACTTTAACCTGAAGATCACTCGGTACCATTAAGTAATGTTTGACATCAACCTTGCCAAAAAAATTAATAATAATTAAGCACCTCCCATTACTTCCGCAGAGGCTGAACAAAATACACTACCAGTCAAAAGTTTGAGTACACCTTCCATCTGGACTATGGCTAATCGGGCACTCCTTCATTCTTCAGCAAGATAACGACCCGAAACACACCTTGAAGTTGTGCAAGAACTACCTGGTGAAGGAGGAACGTGAAGGACAACTCAAACTGATGACCTGGCCTGCCCAGTGTCCAGACCTCAATCCCATAGAAATTGTATGCGACAAACTGGACAGAAGAGGCAAAGCAAAGCAACCCACAAGTTTCTCTGGGAATTGCTGCAGGAGAGCTGGGAAGACATATCGGGTGATTTCCTGCTGAAACTTATTAACCGAATGGCCCGTGTTTGTGAGGCTGTTATCACGGCAAAGGGTGGCAATTTTGAGGAATCCAAGATTCAATTTTCAATATAATTTTCTTGAACATTTCTTTGATGTTCATTTTGTTCATTGTTACATGTGTTTTTTGTCATTTTATAGTATTTACAGAAATGTATACGGTGTAAAGCATTGTGAGAATTATGAGATAAACATAGTTTCCAGCAGGTGTACTCAAACCTTTGACCGGTAGTGTATATGATTTACTAAATCAAACTCTCTGCTTGTCAATCCCTGTCTCCATCCCTGTTCAGTCCTGTAAGACCATGCATCAACACCTTCTTGTTAATGATCTTGTCAATATACCGCAAAAATATTTCGTTGCAGGTAGGCGGAAAGAAATTATTTCTTAAGTTTACTTAAAACAGTTGGTTTCAAAAATGATTTATCAAATGTATATACTTTGTCTATTACTTTTGGTACATTTAGTTTAGCTTGACGCTATCTGATACTTCACTAGCTATTGTCTAGCTTGAAGATTGCAACTAGCTGGGTCGTTTGTTACTAGTTAGGCTAGATTACATGAGTGGTTAATCATGCTGGTGGAGGTAGCCATTAGCTAGTGAATTGATATTGTATATACGTTAGTGCCCTTGTGAGCTAAAAAGTAGCCTTGGTCCACATATCAGTGATTTGTAGGAGAAATAGAGAAATAGGAGAGCCCTCCCATCCTCTTGCAAAGTCCTGAACTTCAGCAAAGACAGACCGAGACATGAGACAGACAGCTACCCCAAATCCATAGTGCCAATCTACAGATAGGGAACTGCAGAAAGCTGGACTGTAAGGCAATCAGTAAATGGTAAGATACTTGCCATTCAATACTTGCCATTCATCTTATTAATTTTTTCCAAGGAGTATAATGCCCTTCCTCAGCAGAAATGTTAATGAGAGGAGGACAGCATATAGTTCAGCAAAGACAGGCATGATACAAACAGCTTCTCCAGGTCCAGAGTCAGAATTCACAGACAGCAAACGCCCATGAGCCGCACTGTTAGGCAGTCATTGAAAGGCATTGCCACATGCCGCTGAACTCTCAACTACTCCTCTAAGATGCACAGACACAAGAGCATCCTCTGCCGTTCCCTGTCCACGGAATTCCGCCATCCCCTCGGCAAGTGTAACTCCCGTGCTGCTGTAGCTCTGGCTTTCCCTCCTTCAGAAAGGAGAAGTGGGACTGCTCATAAGAGCGCCTCTGTGATTAACAGCTGTGGCTAATGTTAGCCTGCGCCGCAGGGCAGAGGAATGCACGTGCAGGAGAAGGGGCTCATTAACGGGCGGTAATAAGACACAGTCTCGACGCAGCCGCTATAAGCTAAACATCTTTGAGTGTAAATGTGCCCCCTTAGCCCCCAGGGGGTGATGAGAGACATCTGTGTGATACGTGGGGCAAGAAACATTACACGTGAGATGTGATGAGGAAGAGGGCTGAGGCGAGGAGGAAGGCAGAGCAAACATTCGCTTCCTAATAGAGTTACCGGTGGCAGACCTGGGCCCGTATGTACAAAGATTCTAAGACTAGGAGTGCTGATCTAGGGTCAGTTTAGCCTTTCAGCTCATAATGGATTTGGTTAGGATATGGACAGGGGAAATCTGATCCTAGATCAGCACTCCTACTAGAATCTTAGTACATACGGCCCCTGGACAAGGACACTGGTCATTAAGCCTTGAATACACCAAGCTGACTCATTGTGACATGCACACTCTCTCTCACACACACACACACACACACACACACACACAAGCACACACAGACAGAATAGCACTTTCACTTTTCTTCCTTTAATTGATGAACCCTTTCTGCCTCGTTGATTTACCATGGGAAAATAGTGATTGTGAGCAGGGAAGCACAAAGAGCACCGCTTCACGTGACAGAAGACATTCCTCAAAGCGTTTCTTCACATCCCAACAACCTGTCAGTTTTTCATGTCTGCCATAGAAATATTGTATTTGCTGTGAAGGATAGATGCGCTCCGATTCCAATTCTTTTCAGCCGACTTCAACGTCGACATGAGTCATTAGCCCTTGAAGTAGCCCCGAGGAAGCAAGCATTGGAAAAGGATGAAAAATGAATGATAGAACGACATGCTTTTCTTTAACCGCGTACACATTTGTGTCCTGTCCGTGCCTACGTTACTATTGTGTGTAACGTGAGGTTTTGTCATGTTTACTGCAGGCGGTATCACAAGTATTTACAGTCACAGATGCACACTCTCTCAGATATTCACTCTCACAGATGCACGCCCTCACTGGTACAAGCTCACATTTTACATTTTCATTTTACATTTCCACTTCCACTTTCACTCCAAGATTCCCTTTTCCCTCACCCCCCACCTCTCTTTCTCTCTCCCTATCCCTTTCTGTAAAATACATATTTTATTATTTATTATTATTCAAATATGAAATATTTTAAAGTAACTTAAAATATAAAATATAATAAAATCAACAGTGGGCAACTTGCATTCCGGGCGAATGCTTTTACCGTTACACCACCTGAGACCCCTCCACATGAGCAACACTTGCTTCAGTGGATACAGGGAAAAACATTTCTCTTCCTCCTTTTTCTCATCCATCTCAAATGCAGTACACCCCCCACCGCTTCTCTGCATTCCATTACAATTTAATTCAATTCCGTCTAGCTAGTCTTCTTCTCTGGTCTTCTATGTCTGTCAAATTCAAATACAGAATGAGCTTCATCGGCTTGAGGAGGTTGTCTCTCCCTCTTTGCGTCTCTCTCTCTCTCTCCTCTCCTCTCTTCTACTCTTCGTTCTCTCTCCATACATCGTGTCCTTACCCTTCAAATCAGTCCTCCCGGATCACATATCCATTCACAGCTATAAATAACTCTCCACAGTGTGTCTGTGCTGTTTAGGGCTCTCCCCCTGCTGTCCTTCCCTCCCTCCTAGTCTCCCTGGCTGCAGCCCACCCCCAACCCCCCCCCCACTCTCTGGTATTAGGCCTTCCCGTTTCACACAGAATCAAAATCTTGTCGTCTGAAAAAGAAATAGCCTTCCACTTGTTATATAGACATGTGACAGGGCAGCAGGAAATACGGAACGCAGAGCTGCAAATGACTCCGATGAGAAGGAAACGGTGAGAGCTGAAACAAATGAGAGACAGAATGGGGGTCGTGAATGTAGGGCAGGGACACACAGCCAGGGACGTGCACACACACACACACACACACACACACGCACGTATGAGCACACATACACACGCACAGATAGACACAGACACGCCGCATGTGCACAGGAGGTGAGCTCTTCGCCTCAGACAGAATGAGAGCGAGAGCGGAGTAGGCTGTGAGAGATGGGAAGAGAAAGGCATTGCAATTCCCGGCGCGCCTTGACAACATCGGTTCTTTCTCCTTTTCGGTCACCCATCCCTATATCTCACTCCCTCACTTTCTTCTCTCCCCTCTTTCTTCCTCTCTCCCTCCATCCCTTTGATTTCTCGCAGATACCCCCTCCTGGTCGTGGCTCCCGCGGTTCTGCAACCTGCGGGATCTGCGCAGACGCGCGCAGCTGAGGCAGCTGGAGGACTCCAGCGGGAACATGGTGCACATCAAGCAGAAGCTGTACCACAACGGCCACCCCAGCCCGCGTCACCTCTGAGACTCTCGCCCCCGACCCAGCCCCCCCCCCCCCCCCCCCATCACTCGAGAGACTCCTGACAGCAGCTGCCCCAAACTGCCCCCTCCTCCCAGCCACTGCCCGAGAGACTCTCTGCATCAGCTGCCCTGCCCCGGCCCAGTCCTCGCTGTCTCTGAGACGCCCCTCGACACCCACCTAAAACCCTCCAAGAGGAGAACAAACTGTTAAGTCATTCTCGTTCCCCAAAACCCTTAACTTTTGTCTGTACATCTTGCTTGGGGTATTCCTTTTTGACAAGGGGTTTTGTGTACAGGGAAACATTTTGTTTGTGTCTGTTTGTTGAAACTTGGCATGCTCAGTTTTGGGTGGGATTGGATGGAGAAGGATTGGGGTTTTCTTTTTTTTGGGGGGGGGGGGGTAAAAGCAGGAGGCATAAGAAATCGGGGGGTATTTAGAGCTTGGCTGGGTTTGGGGTTTTGTGACGATAGTTAGAGATTGCTGCTTATGTAAATAGACCTATAAATATGGTTTCATGGGGAAGTAATGGTTCGGGATAGGTGTTCCAATGGGAGTGAGGTTGGGGGGGCGCAGGGGGGTTGGGGGGTTGGGGACTGTGGCTGATGGATTGCATGGACAGACAGAAACGATTGAGGGAGAGTGAGAAAGGACAAGGAGAGGACAGAGAAAGAGAACGGAGGAACAATGGACAACAGGCCTGACTGCTACACAATGCGGATTGACCGGCTTTGTTACTTAGTTCATTAATTAGATAATGACTGAATGTATTGATTTTATGTGTGGGAAGGTAGGAGGGGGAAGAGGATGGGTGCAGGGTATGGATTAGGACTTCCTGCGCTGTGGTGAGGGCCTATGTTCAATTCTGCAGTGGAAGTCGGCTCTGTCAGATTAGGGTTCTGGTAGGGGAGAATTCAGGGTGTTCAGTGCTTGGATCCAGTGCGGATACTTGCTGCCTGTGAGGTACACATACACCTACCTGCCAGCAGAGGGAGCTGTAGAGCCCTGTTATTGCCCTTGTACCTTCCCATGCAAATTCAGCCCTAAGACCAACCACTTGACGAGTGGTGTAAAAGAGGGGGGTAAAGGTGTATTTAATGGGCAAGAGTGGGAGGACGGCTGTGTTCGCGCAGTCTGACCAAAGAGTGGTCTTCACGGCCAGTTCTGTCTGGCCAATTTGACTTCCGTCTTCTTCATCAGCAGTGAGAAAAGACCAAATGAATGTTTATCAAGAATGGTTCTGCGGTCATCCCGCCCACTGTACTGTTAGTCGTTGCGAGCACCGCTCCAATCGTCTTTAAAAATGTCTTTGGCGTATAAAGAATAAAATCACTGGGGCATTATAAGAGACAAAGTAAAATTTCAATGACACTTTTATTGACGCAAACAAGGTACCAGTATATAGACCGTTAACACCCCCCTCGACCTTGAAAATAAAATTAACCATGAAAATAAAACAGAGAAGCCATGTGATTTTGTGTGACTTCTTTGCCATTGGACAAAATCTGTTTGGGGCGTTCTGGTCGCGTTACTTCCCGCGGAACAGCTGTGGCCTTTAAGTGGTTGGCCCTACGAAAACACGGCCAGCTTCACTCCTTTCCCGGGGGTATTAATATTGGCGGGGGAATGAGGGAGACAGTGGACCCTTTGTGATCCTGAACTGTGCGATACAGAGAGGAGCTATAGAGAAGAGAGACATAGAGGTGTGTATTGGTCTTCCTGCCTGTCTTATCTTGTCTGCCTGTGTGTGTGCCCATATTGAAGAACCACAGATTAGAACCATACTGAAATAGCGGAATAGCTCTATTTCAGGGGATAACCGTATGTATATAAAACAAACACAGACAGAAATATATTCGAAAAGAAATAGGTTGTTATTAAATCATTTAATTTGATGCACTTCATTATCGAACTGTACAGGTATTGAAATAACACCGTTGGCGTGATCAGATGCTCGATAATGATCCAGACATGGATACTTGGTTCCAATGTATGGGCGCAAATGTCCGTGCATGACTAGCGTGTATGTGTTCTGGGGGCTGGAGTAACATCGGCCCCTCCCTCCCCCTCCAGCAGATGTGTTAGTGTTTGTGTCTCCGCGTGAGGTGGAGGGGGATCGGACCGGACCCCGACCAGCTTGGAGCCCTGCCCCCCTCCCTCAATCTCGCCCCCTCTTCCTACCCTGGCCCCTTTCCCTCCCTCCCTCCCTCCCTGTCCAGACATTGCTGTTGTGAAGATAAAAATGTCTGTGTTTTATTAAAAGTGCCATTGGCGTACAACAGTGACTCCCTTTTGAGCGTGTCCTTCCTTCGCTGTCCAAATGCTCTCACACACACACACACACACACACGACAACGCAACCATGCACAAAGCACAAGACGACTACTGCAGTCATGACTAGAAGAGATGGAATTTATAGGATCACAATATGCTTGTGGTTGACCAGACATAAAAATGCATTGTTCTTGCAAATTATATCATTCCGAGAGTACATTCTTGGAAAAATAATTACCAAAGCGAATGTTACAGCAAAAAAAAAAAAAAAAAAAAAAAAGTGTTAATACAAATCGTAAAAAATCGATAGAAGTTAAACAACAATAATCGAAATATGTCGTGACCACTGAAATAATGTGTCTACATATGCCATTTTGGCATTAGGACCACAAAAACTGTACAGCAGTATTGTTCTGACAGTAGCACATGAGTCCGATAGAGAAAAATAGTGCAGGCTTGCCCAGATCGTAAAATTACGAAATGTAAATCTTCAGTCATTCGTATAAAAAAGACCTTACAAAAAAAGGAAATACACAACCGTGCTTTACGACAGCTTCATTCGCGTGTAACATTTCTACGGTTAAATATTCTAAACGATTATAATTCCTGAAGCGGCAAGTGGGCGAGAGGAGATGCCACAAACCCGGGGCACAGCAGACGTACTCTCTTGGGTAAGGGTGACAGGACACGCGTTACTGGATAAGAATAACCCTACAGCGAAATCAAAGGCAAGCAGAATGACGCATTGTAATGTTCTGAGCAGGGATAGAAGTTCACTCCTTTTAAAGGCGATGCTGCTGCTGCTCATCCACCGTTACACTTACGAATACGAGATTTGGCACTCCGACACCGGATATATGCTGGTCATAATCCTTTAACTCCACTGGCTCCGTGGACGCACGCTGCTCTTCATTCTGCTGATGGGTGGCTAGGGGAGTACAACCTGAGGCCTTCCATTTTATAGCCTTTCAAATGAATTGCCAGTATTCCTTCATCATTACATCCATAAACCTAAAATCTGGCATACATATTGAGCTTCTTCCCCTCTGTGGATTTCTTACTCGTTTATTTATGTATTTGTGTGTGTGCGTGCGTGCACCACCTTTGAATCCAGAAACACCTCCGTGCTGATCCCTGAACATTAAGGTATACGTCACCCTGTAGGTTTAGTGCAAGCAGGTCGTGGCTTCCCATCGATTTGTACGTTACAAATGAACGTATGGATTGAAAACAAACACCGAGTATTTTTTCAAGACTTTCCGACACAGGTGTCTGTGCAAATTTATATTTATAAAAAAAATATTTATATTTATTAATTTTAGCAAACAGTAGGCAACCACATCATTTGCCAGACCCCCCCCATGCAGTCCTGAAAAGGTATATAAATCCTTCAATTTAAATGTTATCGTTAATTTGAAACCATAGCATGAATGATTGGACACTCTACAGCTCTAGCTGTATACTACTCTAGTCTTACCAAAGACAGTGTTTTTGAGTTCTGTCTGCAACGTGAATAAGGGTGCATTGTACAGTTTTAAGCATGATTTTTTTTTTGTATAAACATTGAACTAATGTGTTTCTGACACTTGACATCAGGGCCTCTGGGGATACATGGAGGCTTCCTTAAAAAAAGTGAAATGTTTTATTGAAACCATACTTCTCTGGCTTCTTCAGTCCCCCCCTCCCCCACCCCCACTCTTCTTTTCAGACGCATGCACGCAGGCACACACACACACACGCACGCTCCATGCTTTCAGTCAGTAACAGTCACTCTTAATCCCTCTCTTCCTTCCTCTGAACTTGAACCCCAGACAGACAGAAACTATTGAGACGGTAACAGGCGTGTCGTTTAATTGCAATCCCTTAAGAGCGCCTGTGAACCATACCGCTCTCTCAGACAGGTGTTCCATCCTTGGGTGGGACATCTACCCTGGCTTTACTCCCACTTTCGGGACCCCCCTCCGGGGCCGGTGACACGTCATCCTGGGGAAGGGCGGCCCCTGCCCCGTTTTTGCCCTGCTCTTCCGCGGTTAGGGTTGCCTCCTTGTTGCCCCCAACTTTTGCCCCCTCGGCAGGTGGAGGAGTGCCGTTCAGGGCCGCCTTCTTGCGCGCGCCGCCCTCCAGCTTACCCTCCGGGGTCCCCTCCTGAGCCGCGGGGACTTCGACCTTGTCCTCCCGCGGCAGAGTGTCCGCCTTGCGGGCCAGCAGCGGGGCGCCATCCCGGGGCAGCGCGAATCCCGTCTTTCCAGCCCCCTCCTGCGCTGCTGCGACGGCGCCCTCCTTGTGAAGCCAGTCCATCTTCTGGAGGTGCTGGCCAATGGCGTCCTCAACCCGCGTGTCAATCATGGCCTCGGTCAGAACCCCGTCCTCTGAGGAGTAAGCTGCCGCCTGAAGGGGGGGGCAGTCAAACGGTCAATCATACGAAGCGCATTCACGAAAGATACGCCACCCTCGATGTGCGTTTTATAAAGATGAGGAAAAAGGAAAAAAAAAGGATTCGAAACGTTTCGGCGTTACGCCTTCTTCACTGAATGGCGTTACTCTGCGCAGTCTGTGCACCGAACGTTAAAACATCAACACAGGTGCACAAGTTAATGAGAGAGGGATTGCCATTATTTCGTTCAAAATTTCTCTTCCCATGTGAATTTTCCTGGAACACTCACCTGCCAGGCAACACCCAGTTTGGAAATCTCTCTTCCCGACATGCCTTCAATGCGGCCAGCAATCTCAGAGCATTTCTGCCCGTAGTCAAACTGCGCCAACTTCATCCTCCTGCAGGGGGACACAGAGCAGGGAGAGCTCGTCACACACCGGCCTACAGACCTCTTCCACAACACCATGCCAGAATACCATCATTAATGGCAATAATACAAGTCCAAGCCGAACAAGTCCCGTGCATCATTTGTCAACCCTTTGTACAAGCGGCTATCACTGTATTGCCCTCAGAGTAGGGCACATTTTATTTTTATTTTTTAAAGCTATTTATTTCACAAACGTTGCGATAGATTTTTGTGCGTCTTTATCCTGTCACAAGCTGCTTACGGGATGATACGAGGTGAGCAATGGCGATTCCAAAATAATTTTCTATTTCTGGAAATAGGAGTACGAGGGTGACTGAATGAGAAGGTTTTGGACAATGTGAGTTGCTGATCCAAGAGTATTTCAGAGCAGAATAAGGCATAATATCTGGGTCACACCAGCAGGGAGAGACCAGGACGACCCCGGCAATCAGTCCCAGTTCCTCGTCTAGTAGCGCTCTGGCGTACCACAGGGTGCAAAACGTACGTAGCTTGGCCCAGTTTGCCGCCGTGTACTGTGGCTAGGTTGAACTCACTGTCTCCCCCCGGTGGCCGGCTCCAGCACGTATTTGTCGAAGTAAAGCCGCACCAGTCTCTCCCGCTCCTCCGGCCCAGGTAGTGCGAAGTTCACGATCTCGTCGATACGGTCATTTATCGCCCAGTCAAACTGCTCCGGCTGATTACTGGCCAGCACCAGCATGAACCTGGGAGAGCGGGAATTCATATCTTAATACCACAGACACAACTGACACACAGTGCCCATATCCATGCCCCAAATGAAAAGCAAACCAAAAAAATCATCTGAACTTTTGGAGAGAAAAACAATTATTAAATTAAATTAATTGAGAAGTGTACTTCTACTTTGGTTTAGCTTCTGCAGCGTGGGCACTGTGAATTTTGAATTTGAACAAGCAGAAAAGACAACCACCATATAGAGCCAAATATAATGAATAACACACTAGTCAAATTATAATTGCCCTCAATGAGTCAATGACAAGATCATGATACACTGGCAACACTTTGTGGCACTGACCCAATTTCACAATTACGCCACACTACAAACAATGCATTGTACGGTGGGATCGATGGGGGTCGACTTGAGAGACGTTATGTTGCTGATGCGGAGGTGGCTGCTGTGGTAGGACTGAGGGGGAGCTACGTTGGAGGTGTGACTTTTTGCTGGAAGTGAAGGAGCACTCATCATTATGCACAGGAAAAGCAAGCAGCAATGCCAATGTCTTAATGATGTGAACATGAAGACTCTGGTGAAGAATAACAGCGAGATGCCGTATAAACTGGCTGGAGCAGGTCTCTTTATCCATGCACCACAGTACGGGGCGTCTCCAGCAGGAAGTCACACTCCCTCGTCGTACCACAGCATTGCCCTATTGATCCCACCGTGCAAATCGTTGTTTGTCACATAATCCTGAAACGGGTTCATTGTTTCTTGCAACGGTTGCCGGCAATAGTCTTTTGATGCAAAGGTGCAATAACCTGGAACAATCATCTTAACATTGCTTTAGAATCGTTCTCTCTCAACACCTACAAGAACTTAAGGACCTGTCTGTTTAACCAAGTCAGCAATTAGGCTACAATGCACACACACACACACACACACACGCATGCTCGCATTTATATGCATGCGCGCACACACCAACTCAAACGTGCGCACACACACACACACACACACACACACACACACACACACACACACACACACACACACACACACACACACAAACACACAAACACACAAACACAAACACACTTCATAAATTTTTTGTTGCTTGTTGATTTTTTCGTTTTGTTTGCCTGTTTGCTTTGTTTTCATTGATGAGGGTGAGGCATCACATAAGCCCCTCTGGGTTTCTAGCCCCATCCTGCACTGTTTATGTGATTATATTTTTTATTTTTCTGGTATGTCCTCTGTATTTAAACCAGTGTACAAATAAATAAACTAAATAAAATTGTCAACTATATAAGAATGTTGGACCACCAACATTCTATAGTGATGGCTCTCTCAAAATATTTGAACCAATCAGAGCACATGATACAGTTGAAGTCTAAATCATGTGATTGGTATCTGCGCTCTGATAGGAGGGTTCCCCAAAATATTTATCTTAAGGGTATAGGGATGGGCGCAGTACACATCAAAAACAATTCCGGTTTAAGATGGGTTACACAGAAATTAAATGTAACTCATAATTTTCAACAGAAAACTGCATTACATCGTTAAAAAAAAAATTGGAATGATGTGCGCAGGAGATCTAAAAGGGCTGATGGAAATACGCAGCAAGATGAGCTGGCCAAGTGAGCGGAGGTAAAGCAAAAGCACAAAGAATGGAGAAAACTCTGAAATGCATACTATTGGTTTCATTCTGTTTTTTTTACATTTTAATTTAGTAATAGCAATGAATGATATAGTGCCAGTTAACCGTGGTTAATAGCCCAACATTCCACAATGTAGACGTATACTAAAATGTGCCCAAACACCCATCCCCATAAGGGTGCTGCTGACCAGGTTTTGACAGATCTTGACAAGTTGACACTATATTTATTTATTTTTATTTTGTTTCAGATTTTTTTCTCCCGTTTTTCTCCCAATTTGGTAGCCAATTACACCCGCTATTTTCAAGTCAATCCCCTCCCTCATAATGTGAGTTCGCTGCCATAGCCCTAAGAGCGGTAGTAACAAGGGCGAAGCATCGTCTCCTCCGAGACGCCATGTCGTAGACCGCAACCCGGTACTACAGAACCACTCCTGTGCGCAGTGAACGCCCTGTCGGCTTCCCTCCCCCCTCCCTGGGGCGGGCAGCCAATCGCCACCCCCGGTGGCACTCTGGCGCGGCCGGTGGAATCGAACCCCGGTCGCCGTGGCCAGCGCCGGACCAGTCGAAAACCACTGGACCACGCGGGAGGCTACAAGTTGACGCTTCTTAATATAAAAGAATGAGGCAATGATTGCTGGCAACAATGATTGGCAGAAGAAGAAAAAATGGCAGTGTATAAGAGTAAGTAAATGTGGACTGACTTGTTACTCTGCTCTCCTGTGCGATAGAGGAATGCGTTTAAAGTGGCTCTGAGCTCCTCACTGATCTTCTCCTGTGAAATATAAAACCACACAGACATCACTACACAAATCTCTCTCTCACACACACGCGCACGCACACACACACACACGCACACACACACACACAAGCGCACAGTCTCTGGACATTATGCACACGCAGACTCACAGTGGATCTCTTGCGAAGGAATGCATCGGCTTCGTCTACGAAGAGCAGCAGACTGTGTGAGAGAGGAAATTGGGGGTCAGACAGTGTGAGGCTGTAATCTCATTTCTTTAAAAAAAATTTACATGCTACGCTTATGAAATAATATATTATAATATATGCCATTTAGCAGACGCTTTTATCCAAAGCGACTTACAGTAGTGAATGCACACATTTTTCAGTATATGTGGTCCCAGTGGGAAATGGATTTACTTTTCTTTTTATTTGTGGTGGTGAAAAGTTAAATGAAAATGTTAAACGTGCGTTTTTCTGCACCCGGTTGAACCGTTTAACAGTTCATCTTTGTCATGGTGGACATGAAAGTTAAGTTAAATTCAAAGTTAAATTCTGAGGAGGGGGCACGGTTAGCATTATTGGGCAGCACCGTTCCACTGGGTGTATTCCGTACAGCCGCGGCGGCTAGTGTTGGCCCAGTCGAAGACCTTGTGCATGGCGGTCACACCATCGCGTCCCATGGGCGACACGTCTCCGCCTGTCATGATCGCATAATCCATCCCAGAATGCATTGCCAGCTTCTGCTCAACACAGAAAAGTCACATGCAATGCACAACGCATGAGAAATACAAGAGTGCACCTTTTAACAATACGATCATTCATGAATCATTCGCAAATGAGTTCAGAGACAAAGCAAATGGTAATGAGCAAAACCTGGATTTTGTCAGGATACGTTTAAGGAAAACATTATGGGATAACTTGGGATGTGCTATCCCCTGTGATGGACCCGTGTGGATGCAGCTTTCACAGTAATGTTCTTATGAATTAATGTTGTTAAAAACGTGTGCTATGTGTTTAACAACATTAATTCATAAGAACATTACTGTAAAAGCGGCATACACAGGGGTCCACCAGGATGGAGCTTGAGAACCCCTGCTCTACTGTACCCAGATCAGTGCTCTTTCCTGACTGTGCATTTGTACATGTTTGGCCTGTTCCGCCATCTAGTGGTATATTCATATATTGCAGACATGCCCAAATGTAAGTGAGCCCAGAAAGCGTTAAGATATACAGTTTATATAGTATATACGGCTGTTATTGGCATAAAGTAAACGGTGGAGAAGAGTAAGATGCCCGAGTTACCGTAATGGACAGTTACTATCAGTCTAGTTCTGCATGTTATGCCAACAATGACAGCCTCTCAGAAAGAGATGCAGAGCAACAGTCCATTTCTTAACTTTAATTGAAAAAAACCCGGACAAAACTATTCTTTAAATGTGCCATTTATGTACACATCTGTTTGTTGCCTTGTCATAAAGCCTGTCACATTGTCTCATTCTGCCGGCTGTAAATATCATAGAATATTATTCGAAGATTGTTATCATTAGAAGATTGTTTTGAATCAGCGCGGTAGAGCCCTACCTTGGCAAAGAGAGTCTTGCCGGTTCCAGGCGGGCCATACATGAGGATGTTCCGGTACAGCCCACGGTTCTGCCGTGTGTTCCGCGTTGCTATGGCAACGTCACGCACTCGCTCCTCCAGGGCGGGCTGCGCAAGGGGCACAATGATAAACATGCCGCAGATATGAATATGGCCATTTTACAATACATTTCTAATGTTTCAATTGCAGTCCTACATTAGTGATGAAACTATGCATGTGTGGCGTCATCTGTGTTTTGCCTGTGCACCTGCAAGGTGTTGCAAGTCATGTCACCGTGCGGTTTGTAGCCCAGTTATGACTGTGCTGGGTATTATTAGTTGCTTGTTTGTGCTACAGTTGAGCTATGCTGTACTTGTCTAGAGGGGCATTGACTGTTGTCTTGTTGTGATGTTGTGTAGCTGTGTAGTGTCTGTACAGAGTTGGGTATTCGTAGTTGTGATATTGTGTAGCTGTGTAGTGTACAGAGCAGACACTCACACTGAGCACCACTCCCTCCAGTGCATCCTGGGGCTTGCTGGACAAACGCTTCGCTATCTGAGGGATAGAGGAAGAGCCAAACCGTCACCAGCGTTCGAGACACATTCCGCTGAGCTCATCACAATGACTTTAGCACCCAAACCCAAGGACGCTTTACTCCCTCGGAGATCGGGCACACTGTCCTACCTTTATTGGGTGCTTGATGGCCTCGGCTACCGTAATCCTGGACGTCTCTCTGACCAGCGCCGGCTTTCCCAGACGAGCCTCAATATAGCGCCCTGCCACAGCTGTGGCGTTCCGCGCGGAGTACACGCCCACGGCCAGCAGGGACAGCCCGACGACCTGTGAGGGGGCAGCTCGTGTCACTACTCCGCCCTTGGGGTGCGGTGGCATGGACAACGTGGTAACATGAACAGAAAAAGATAAGTACATCACTTAATAACCATGTTCGGACAGCAGGGGTAAGAGCTCTCTTACTGTCACTGTGACTTTGTCCCAGTCAGACACGAAGGCATGGAAGCCCTCCCCAAACACTGCGCCCGCAGTCCTGAGGACAGAGACAAACAGACCCGGTCAATCAGCCAATCAGGCCAAAGGCCAATCAGCTCCTGATCCACTCCCTCTCTGCTCGGCCCCTAATTGCAGATCAGGTGACCGTCCGGAATAGCTAGCATTACAATAAGGCAGGTACACATACATGCTACTAAAATATAGAAAGATGCAAATATCCCTGACAATTTAAATAAGAGAAGCAACTCATATTAAGATGTTATATGAATCTGAGCCATCCATTCCTAGTGGAGTAATCCCAAGTACAGTACCATATAAAAGTATGATTATGCATGCAGACCCATGTAGGGCCTGGTTACATTATTCATTTGCTTCGCAAAGAAGGTGACAAACACTTATACTTTTACAAATAAACGGTTCGTGCAGACAGATGATTAATGAAGCTAATCAGAATAAGTGCCTTGCTCAAGGGCCCAGCCCAGTACCCGCAAGCTTCCCATTTTAACATTTTAGCCATTTAGCAGACGCTCTTATCCAGATCGACTTACACAGTTACATTTATTTTCATACAATCCATTTATACAGCTGGATATTTTACTGAAGCGATTCAGGTTAAATACCTTGCTCAAGGTTACAACAGCAGTGCCCCCACCTGGAAATTGAACCTGCAACCTTTGCGTTACAAGCTCAGCTCCCTAACCATTATACTACACTGCCGAAACAAGCCTGATGTTCAGTTATGTATTTACACGACTATAATTATTTACTACTACTGTTCTAGTAGTAAGTCACACTGGATAAGGATGTCCACTAAGTAAATAAGTAATGTCATTGAACAGCCTATTTATCCTTAGGTGAAATGGGAATCGAACCAGCAACCTCTGAGTTACAAGCCCAGTTCCTTAACCATTACACTACACTGCTGCCCGTTACAGACCCAGCCCCTGCCCCTGCCCCTGCCCCTGCCCCACTTATTTTCCCCTCTTCCCGTCTCCCCCTCACCGGATGGTCTCCAGGACAGTCTGCCTGTGCTCGGCCGCCTTCAGCCGGATCTGTTCGCGAATGATGTCGGCATTCTCCCGCTCCACGCGGCCGCGGGCCTTGTACTCCGCCTCCACGCGCAGAAGCTCGTTCTTGTGACGGAGCTCCATCTCGTGCTCAATGGTCGCTGGTGGGGCGGACAGGAGGCAACAGTCGCAGTTAAACGGAGGCTCGTATGCGCCAATCCGCGCCACGCACAATCTCTTAAGAGGCTCTTGTGTGGCTCAGTCGGTAGAGTATGGCGTTGGCAACGCTTAGGCTGTGGGTTCAAATCCCGCTGGGACCACATACACTGAAAAAATGTATGCATTCACTACTGTAAGTCGCTTTGGATAAAAGCGTCTGCTAAATGGCAGGGAATTCTGCTAAATGGCAGGAAATCAGAATACCACCATAGACAGACTAAAAAGGAACTGAAAGGGATATGGTAAACTGTATTAGAATGAATTTAATGATAGAGTGATCAAATTCTCGATGCTATGCATAGGACAGTCTATCTATTTTCTGTGGATACACCTTCATAGATTACCCATTGTGTCAGCATGAAAAGATGGCATACCTTTCCTTATAGCCTCCTGTTTCAGCACAGATTCCTCCTGTTTGCGCAGATTCTCCTCATTCAGGGATTGCTACAGACACAGAAAAGTGACGTCAGGGGGCCTGGCTGGGAGTGGCACCGGGGGCGGCAATTGGCTGTCCGCCCCAGGGAGGGGGGAGGGAAGCCGACAAGACGTTCGCTGCGCACAGGAGTGGCTCTGTGGTGCCGGAGTTACGGTCGACAGCATGACGAGTGCCGTCTCGGAAGAGACGATACTTCGCCTTTGTCACTGCCGGTCACAGGGCTACGGCAGCGAACTACGAGGGAGGGATTGACCTAGAAATAGCGGGTGTAATTGGCTACCAAATTGGGAGAAAAACAAAAAGTGATGTCAGGCAGATGCAGACATCATTTCACGAGTTGTATTCTCTTGATTTTATTTTTTTGTTTCAGATTTTATCCCATTTTCTCCCAATTTGGTAGCCAATTAGACCTGCTATTTTTTTTAATGTCAATCCCCCCCTAGTAATGCGAGTTCGCTGCCGTAGTCCTGCGACCAGTAGTGACGAAGGCGAAGTAACGCCTCTTCCGAGGCGGCACTCGCCAAGCCGTCGACCGTAAACCCGGTACTACAGGGCCACTCTTATGCGCAGCGAACGTCATGTCGGCTTCCCTCCCTCCTCCCTGGGGCGGACAGCCAATCGCCGCCCCTGTAATTAAGCAGACTCTGGCGAGACGGGGAATTGAACCCCGGTCTCTGGGGCCAGCGTCGGATGTTGTAACCACTGGGCCACGCAGGAGACCTTTCTCTTGATTTTAATGGTAACATGGCTTGCTCATAATTTACAACGCCCATTTCAGCCTAAAAAATATATTAAATATTACATACATATTATATTATATACGTAATTTATAAAAGATGTAGAAATCACCTGTTGTCTTAGTTGGTCCTCGTACCTTTGTCTGGCCAACTGGTCTTGGTACTTTGCCCTCTAGGGGTGGTAGAATGAAACAATCGTTAGCTCTCCCTTGCCCAGTCTGAGATGTATTCAGAAGGATTAGACATCTAGTAAGCAAACAGTCTAGTAAATACTGCTTCACTTTCATTGGCACCGCCACCTCACCGCATGATGTTGCTTTGTTTCCTCTGTAACCGTTTTTCTCCTCTCATCGCCCTGAATACGAATTTGGTCACCTTTCAGCTGTTCCAAAGCGGCCTCATATTCCTGTGGAAGAAAAAAACAAAAAAAACAAAGAAAGGACTTAAAAGGCGACCAATACATTTTACCACTTTAAGATAAACACATCAGAGCGAGAGATGGTGGACTATTGTTAATAAACAGACACAGAACACATTTTCAGAGAAAATAGATAGCCAGAGGATGGACAGGGATAGGGCAGGTCATGACACTTATGTGTTGCGTGTACACAACACTCTAGCTCATTTACACCCAAAAGCACTTTAGAGTTAGATCCTTTACCCTGTAATAGGATATTGTCAGAACAAACTGCTGGAGCAATGACAAATTATTTTGGGCTCAGATAGGTAAAGACACAAAATTCAAAAGGTCCCATCGCTCCATTTTTGGTACCAGGCCCTAAATCACAAACTCACAAGCGAGACATCACTGGTCCATTACATGGGATAATATAATACACTACAAGACAGAGACAGAGACAGAGACAGAGACAGAGACAGAGACAGAGACAGAGACAGAGACAGAGACGACAGAGACAGAGACAGAGACGACAGAGACAGAGACGACAGAGACAGAGACAGAGACAGAGACAGACAGAAAGAAAAGCATGGGGCATAGATACAGAGCTCAAGCTGAGACAGATCTACAGGGACAGGCAGTTGGCAAAAACAAAAGGGTCCCAAGTCCAACCTTTATTTTACTCTGATGCTCCATCTGCACAGATTGCTCTTGCATGCGCGCGAGGTCCAACGCCTCTTTTGCATGGCCTGCAGGAGAACGTCAAGCTTGTTATAAGCGCCGGCATTCACGTTCACAGAAATACATTCATATATAATATTCCCAATCAAATCAACAATTCAGCTTACCAACTAGCTGTTAATCGAAATGTATGGTGCAAAGATAAAACATTAATTTCGTCCAGATAAGGTCAGCTAAGAACTGTGGTAGTGACAGTTCAGCGTTCCTGAATGACCTTTGAACCTTTCACCTTGGATAACCTGTCGCTGTACGCTCTACCTACATCACACTTAACCGTATCGATGCGGACTAGCTAAACAAGAATGCCACACAAGGAAATATATCGGTACTTTATTTGAAACAAAAACCCACGGCCCGTGGGATATAGCTAGATACGTTCTAATATAACGTTACGTCTCCCCTCGCATCTCAGTCATTCATTCATTCTACCCTACTACACATGTGAAACACACCGTAGTGTTACACAGTGGGTTTACAGCATCCATTCCGGGACTTGGTATATTCTTCGCTCGAAATCTCCCTCGCCCAGTTCCAAGATTTTTTAAATTCGCTGACGGTGCTTACGCGATTTATCGAGGTCCTTTGCCGCTTGGGCCGCTCGCTCCAGACCGGTTGGATCGAAGTTACTCCATTTGTCCTTGGGTTTATCCCCGCCACTTCCTCCAGAACTCCCTGCCGGTGGTGGAGGTGGTGGTGGAATTGGAAGACCCAGGGATGGGTCGGATTGCCCCTTGTTCAACCCGAACAGCCAGGACATGTTTTGGCAGTTTCAAATATTGTCAGCCTGGTTCGCCGCCGGTACTCCTCGGATACAAGCTCACTATGACAGAGGATTTCTGACACACACCGCTACCGCTACACTCGTGTCACGTTGCCGCTATTTGCGCATGTGCGTAAGGGAAGCCTTTAACCTTAAATGAAACTCTTCCACTTGATTGGCTACAAAAATTGCATACATATTCCTATTGGTTTTCCTTTTAAATCGTATATGTAGCCACACCCACTAAATAAATGTGGTGGCCGCACTGGGATAAAAATAGGAACTTCTTATAAATCATCATTGGAAACGCGAGTCTTGCAATAGAAAATGCTCGATTACATCACATTGCGTGCTCCTACGGTGGCCAAGAGATGCGGAGAGGTGACTAAAATGAGCGCAGACTATAACATAACGGTTGATTTTTAATAATACATGTTTGTGACCTTTACTGGTGTTTGTAGTAAATAGAACAGAAGCCTTGCTAAGTTGTGAGAGCTCACTTTTAATCTAAAATTATTATTGGTTAAAAATAATGTACTTATCTGCTGCATACATTTCTATAATTACTGTTATACTGTCTCAGCATGCTTTTTAAAAACAACTTCCTGCATTGAGGGCTGCATATTCCAGAACAACTACTCTTTATTCTGTATGAGCAGCCTCTTCCATCTATTTGTGATCATTCTGTACATATCTCTGAACTACAACTGCAGAAGCAATCACAATCATCTGGCACCAACCGAAAACATGCTTGAACTGACCCATTCTGTGCCTATCACCCCAGTACCTGATTGCTCCAACCCATTCATGGAGTTTGATGTAGTGGTGTTGCTTTGATTTTTCCTCACGGTGTGTACTGTATGTTAGTATGATGTAATAGAGCTATTGTACGTTTTTGGAGCAGTGTGAATGTTAGTATGATGTAGTAGTAATAATGATAATTGAATATATATCATTTACATTTCATGGATCTTAGTGTTTTTACAGTAAGGGGGGTGGGAGGGATCATCTCAACCACCATTTACATTTACATTACATTACATTTTAAGCATTTAGCAGACGCTCTTATCCAGAGCGACTTACAAGATGTGCATTAATACATGGTAAGAACAATCATAGTTTACGCACGAGATCACCAATGTGTAGCATCCACCCAAGTGATGCAAAGCAGCCATTTTGCACCTGAATGAAAACCACACATCAATAAATGCGAAGAGAGAGATGGATTTACTTATAGATTAACCTGGAGGATAATTAGATGGCAAGATTGAGACAGACTGGGGATTTTGCACAGACATGGCACTAGCATATCTTCTATGCTTTGTGATAAGCGCAATTCCTACTTATTATCTGTAAATGCACTCTTCATATGCTAAAAATTTGAATAATGAACAATAGCTTAATTCTAAAACAAAACAGATCAGTTTTGTGTAGGTTTTCCCATGATACATCCTCAATTCTCAATATATTTTTTACTGAAAAAATTGGTACAGTAATTGATTTCAAAATAATAATTTCATAAGAAAACAGATTTTATTGACGGCTTGAACATGCTTGAGTCATTCAAAGGAAAGCAAGTGCACGGGTGTTTATATCGAAATCAAAACACAGTACAAAAAATGTAAATGGCCAGACAGACATCACAGGTAAAATGTAATATAGTCTCCTCTGAAATTCTACCTCATTACCAGCGTCCCTGAATATCACTGTCCACGAGTGGGTGATTAAGGACAGTCAGGGTGCACCTGATTGACCAATGCTGAAGGAAGGAAAATTCCAGCCCCCCCATTCCACCTCTGGTTGCATCCTACAGAGGTGACGTTCCACCGCAGTTGTGCATAACCGACCAGGGTGGACAGTGAAAGAAGGAACTCGGTACAACTGGGAAATGAGGTAGGCTCACACTGTGGGCAGTTGACAGAGGAAAGGAAGGCAACTGCAATAAGGCAGCAGGGGGTTACAGGATCAGTGTGACTGGACAAAGCGAGAAAAGACCCCAGCTGGCTCTTTGCCATCGCCTAGTGCAGCTCGGAATCCCTCCTGTTGCCGTGCCCTGGCCAGTGCAGCAAGAGCAAGGAATGAGCGTGGCTCAGTTATGGCCAGGTCACACAGAACTCGCCTGTTCACCTGGACATTGCTCTGTGGGGGTGACAAGAGCAGAGGAAGAGAGCCAGTATCATTTCACAGATGCAATTTATGAAAGAGATAAATGATAGCAGTTTCAACACCTGAAATAAATGGGGGGAGGGGGTTACTGCTATGACAAGTTGGAACAAAATAGTGAGACACTACTGACCAGAACAAAGCAGTTCTTAATTGTTGTAATTATTAGCAATCATTTTTATTATAATCATTTTTAATGATATAAGCCCATGGTTTGGCATTCCCTGTCCGGTTCAGGAAAGATCAGCTACAGTATGAAACTGTGATTGGGCTGAGAACAGTATGGTGTACTGACCTTGACCAGGTTGTGAATGAGAACAGGATACTTCATGCCATGTTCCCGGGATGCGGCAGCAATGCGAGAAATCCACAGCTGGGAGAGATCAATTACAACTTATAGTAATCAATAACGATACAATTATTATTATTTTTTGTACAACTGTAGCTGACTGAATGCTCGAATAATATCCAATCGTCTCAGATCTATTGCAGCAACTAACAGTATTACAGTTGGTGTGATGACAGCCAGTGATTAACCATGCCTAACGTTACCTGTCGCATGCCACGCTTTTTAGCCTTGCGAGCTTTGGTGGCGTAGACAAACGCCCTGCGGACCGACCTCACTGCCAGGCTGAAGCACCGGTTTTTCCTACCCCGAAAGTGCTGAGGAAGAGGGGCACAGTAGTCAAGGGAAATTGGAGGAGAACATGAAAAGATAAAGAGGTGATGGGACATGGCTTTTAAAAGAAACAAAGCAATTCCTACTCAACTAGGTCCCTTTGACAATTTGGTAGCGTCCTATTACATACACTATTATCTTCTCGCCAATTAGCTAGAAAGCAAGCATAGCCTATGATTTCTCAAACAAAGCCACATGATTATGAAAACTAACATAGCAAGATAACGCTGTGTATCACTCATCTCACCCGTGCATTCTTCAAGACTTCTTGTACCCTCCAATATCGATCCGCTCCACGGCTGCGAATCCAGTTAGACAAAGTCAGGAATACCATCTTTTTTACTATTAGTATTAGTTAAATTTACGTCCCGTTTTTCTTTTATTATCACGCTTTGTACATTGACCTCTATATGATTTCAGCTACAACACCACTGCACTAAAGAAACGTTGCCATCTTAATAGCGACGGCATGTAAGAGTGACGTCAGGTATAAACGTCATCGGCCGGACAGGGGTTTCTGGGAGAGCGGAAGAGCAGAAAGGTCAGACAGGTTCATGGTGTTCAAGATGTCGGTCGTGTGTTTCTCCTTGAGCCGCTGTGGCGCAGTAGCGCTACGTTCTCCTGCTGGGATTGTGGTAAGGCCGGATAGTCTGAAACAAGGAATCTGGGTTTATGAGCTAAGAAGAAATACAGTTGATACGCGTGAGTGTCATGTAAACAAGAGGAAACGAGACACGGAATTTTGTGTCTTCGTCATTGAGATTTTGCTAGCTGCTAAGGACTGTAGTTTAGCTTGCTCTATGTTAGCCGCAGTGAGTCTAAACGTCGGTTAGCTGCCACGACTGTGTTGACCGGACTAAGGAAAATTTGTTTGTAAATTTGATTGCTGTCACTAATCGTACAGTTAAGATTATATCGCAAATGTAGCTGTCTTGCTAAATTAGCTAGCTTGCCACTGTCAATTTGAACGAATTTCAATCGTTCTTATTCCAACTAGCTAGCCAGCCTTGCTAGCTGCCTAAAGGTGACCTAGCGATAACCAGCAGCTTGTTAGATAGCGTTACATAGCTAGGGTCACGCGCTCTAAATTAGTTTGCTGCTACTTGATTAACGCTAGCTAGCTAACCAGCGGTGGTTTCCAAAATCATTTGGACGAACTACCTTGCTAGAGAACTAGGTAACTAATGACACCCTATAATGACACACTATAAGGTCGATGTTTGCGAGGGTGTTGGCCAGCTAACCCTTATGTAGTTTAGATAAGGATTGTGTACTGTTAACTTGCTCTTCGCTAACTACCTGTCTTGACTAGTGGTAGCGAACATTAAATTAGCTAACCCCCATCTGTCAAATACTTAATTTGCACTGCAAATCCGAATGGCCAGGAGGTATTGCTAGCTAGATGTATAATTAAAGCTATAGTTGGCTAACTAGCTGGCTGTGGTGCACACAGACAGGAATGGATGTATTCGATCAGTTGTTCCAGACCTTGGTCCTGGGGACTCACTGTGTATCCCTATTGATCAATTTAGGCTGTTGAAAACGTGTGTAAGTTCTACCACCATTCTTTCTTTAGACTTATTTTAACACAAAATAAGGCTCATCGCATTGCCGATTTCTCTGTAATTGAACCATCCCACAAATGGTTTAGTTTAATTGTCCAGGTGTCCACATTCAGAACATTATATTATTAATTTATCTGAGTGATTTAAAGCTCAGGGATGTGAATATGGGACATTTATTTATACTTTACGCTGCCTTTTACCGTTATCAAATCTGTCCTGACGGTAACCGTCCCTGCTAGTTCCATAGCAAGCCAGATACATTTGTCTGATGTTGTGCGTTGACAGTTTAAGAGGTGTCAACTAAGTGCCATGGAGGGCGGCCATGTGTATACGTAACGTATTGTCACCGAAAGCTCTCGCTTCCTCTTCCAGGCGGTGCGGTTTGCTCAAACAGCAGCAGCCCCTGCGGCCCAGCCCAGAGTCAAGAAGTTCCAGATCTACCGATGGGACCCAGACACGGCCGGAGACAAGCCACGCATGCAGACCTACGATATCGACTTAAACGCGTGAGTGCAGGCACGGTGCGATGTCAGGGAGTACTTACTGAAGAGACATGTATTGTTTTCAATGGAAACCGTGTTTTTCATTTATATTGCGCCCCCCAACCAATAGTTACATCAGTGTTGTTCGTAATGGTTTAAGAGCACCAGAAAATGGCATTGTCACACGCCACGTGGCAATCCCTGAATGCGAACAGAGTAGTCTGGAGACGGACCAGATTTTTTTTCCTTCTCCCCCAGACAAGGAGAGACAGTGGGAGAGCAGGTTAACATATAACAAACACAAACAAACACCAAAATCGTCACCCTACTCGCCGCAAAGCTTTCGGGTAAAAACAACAAACTCAAAAAACAAGCTAAAATAATCGAAACTTACAGGACACCGCACCTCTTCCTCCGGAGTTCCCCTGGAACCTCCCCAGGCACACACATTTCCAGTGACCTTTCAAGTGCTTCCCACCCATGCATACTGAGACATTCGAACTTTGCCGTCCGAGTTCTCCAACCCATGCATACAGACACTCGCCACTCCCCACAGTGAGAGTTTTCTGGCAACCAGCCCCGAGACCCTCTCCACTCTTTCAGTGAGAGTTCTCAGGCCGTTGTCCAGAAACACTCTCCACTGCCCGAGTGCGAGTTCTCTTTCAATCACACCAAGGGCAAGAGGCGGACCCTCTTGCAGGGCACCCTCGCTCTCTTCCACCAATCACAAAGGAAGCACTCTACTCAGTCACTTTCGACAAACGCACACAAAACTCAACAAACATCACACATCCAACATCCAACATCAAACCTCAAACATTCCACAATACAACACGATACTATACGCGTGCACGCGCACACTCTCAACAATGACAAGACGAGACTAACTGTCAATACACACGCAAACAAAGACAAAAGACTAACTGATTCCCCACTTGCCCCACCTGCTCTTAAATAAGCTTACTTTCTGCCTGGCTCAGGTGGGACTCGTGAGGCAATCCCCCAATCACAATCACTCAACAACTGACAGACCACACCCACTCACATTCTCGAACAGACACCCAATCAGCCGATTGACTTTCATATCAATTAACTGATTGACACCAATTAAATAATAATTAAATCAACTATGGCCTTTGGAGCAACCTTCCGGGCGACAGTTCACTCTCACACCCTGTGAGAGTGCCAAACCTGCCCCCGGAAAGTCTCCCTGCTCCAAAGGCCTCCACCACATGCAAAACAAAGGCAACCATGCCACTCCCATGTGGCCGAGACCGACGTCCTCCACAGGCATCTTTTAATTTGAAGAGTACACTGGGTTTTTTTTTTGCATATTGTTTTCTCAGAAGGGAAACAATTTATGTATACATGGTTTTTTGGCGGGGCATTTTAGCAGACGCTATTATTCAGAGCGACTTAGAGTTTACATTTCTTTTACATATAATCCATTTATATAGCTGGATATTCTACTGAAGCAATTCATGTTAAGTACCTTGCTCAAGGGTACAACGGCAGTGCCCCACCAGGGAATTGAACCTGCAACCTTTGCATTACAAGCTCAGCTCCCTAACCATTGTACTACACTGCCGAAACAAGCCTGATGTTCAGTTATGTATTTACATGACTATAATTATTTACTACTACTGTTCTAGTAGTAAGTCACACTGGACAGCCTATTTAACAGCCTATTGAACAGCCTATTTATCCTTAGGTGAAATATGCATGCATCATACAAGTGTGCACATGGAACCTAACGAGTCTATCAGAGCAAAATTGCCTCCCATCATTGTCTTCACATGGTGCCATACTGATCTATGAGAGCAACATTAACAATAACACCTGGTCTGGAAGATCTCCCTGATGGACGGAAGTGCAAACCCAATTATTTTTTTCTGCTGTCCTCACGACTCTCTGGATGGCTTTTCTGTCCTTTGCAGTGATATTACCAAATCACAGTGGTTTAGAGACACCCTCTACGGTGCCACGATAAAAGTTCACAAGCCACTGTGTGCTTATGCCACATTTCCTCAGGCACCATAGAGGGTAGAGGTGTGCTTTCTTCAGCCTTATGGTTTCATTTCAGAGTAGTTTGACGAGTTATTGGAAGACATTTGTGAGATTATGTGGTGATATGGAAGTTTAGTCCCAGTCGTCTTTGGAAGGTTGTGAAATGGAGCATGGATGGTTTGAGACGAATGTAGAATCCAAAAATGAACACATTAAATGGAGAATTGTAGTATATTGTATGGCAGATAACCAGTGGGGAACCGTCCAGGCCTTCTAAGCCTTCACTGAAGGCCTAAGAAAAAATAATAGAATGAAAAAATGTAAAATCCATTAAATCAGCTTTTTTCTTTTGGTCGTCTCTGGGTATAACAATTTGGCTACAGTAACTGTGTCACCTTCAGCCTTCAGTAGCTGCATTGAAGGCCTCTGACATTCAATTGCATTAGGGC
The DNA here is from genome assembly GCA_029706075.1 of Aldrovandia affinis. Taxonomy (NCBI): domain Eukaryota; kingdom Metazoa; phylum Chordata; class Actinopteri; order Notacanthiformes; family Halosauridae; genus Aldrovandia; species Aldrovandia affinis. The sequence goes on along the minus strand of JAINUG010000020.1, from coordinate 5,437,877 downwards.
AGATTTATGGAATGAGAGGTGGATTAGCCAATCATATTTTGATTTGTTGTGGGTGGGACATTTTTTCAATACATTCCCGCCACTTCCGTGCCTTTGAGAAAGCCCTGGTATACGTCACTGACTATGAATAGATCGAAAAAAATGTCCAGATCTCCCCTTGACAGTAGCAGCGATTAAGCACCATATAGCTAGCTGGACAACAGTGATGTTTCGTGTCTGTATATTAGCTGTTTTTGGTATTTTGCTAATTAATTATCACTTTTTTTTTTTTCCCAACTCCCGAGTTAAAAACCCCCAAAAAACTAACACGTTAGTTTCAGTATCAGTATCGTTAGCTGTGACAGAAGCCCTAACAATGGAGGAGGACTGTATTGCTAATTTGTTAGCATCACATTTTTCAAGGCTGGGTTTTAATGAGAAACTGGAGATTGTCCAAAGAGGAAGGTCACCCCAGACTCGTGCAAGCTAGCAAGTCTTTTCAGAGGCATTTCCAAGCTAGCAATTACAATCGCTATCCATGGCTAGCTGGGAGCCTACGAATAGGCTGTACTGCTGGGATTGTCTGTTATTCAGCGCGGAGAAGGGGCCATGGGCCAGTGCTGGTTTCAACAACCTTAACAAAAGCAGCCCTGCGCCACCAAAGTACAGCTGGACACCTGCAAGCCACCATCTGACTGAAAACATTTGGAGATAAGAATAGATGTCCAGTTAAGTGAGCAGCACCGAAGAGAAACGCTAGCACACAATGAGAAGGTGAGACAGAATAGAGAAATTCTCAAACACCTCATTCACTCCGCTGTGTTTATGGGAAAGCAGGAGCTGCCATTTAGAGGACATGATGAGAACAAAGAGTGCTCTAACAGAGGGAATTATTTGGAGTTGCTTGACTTTTTGACCAAAGATGACAGCAATCTACGCTGCCATCTGACAACATCAAAAGTGTTCTCCGGCATGTCAAGTAAAATCTAAAACGACCTGATCAACGCGACTGCTGATGTTATAACAGATGCAATGAAAGAGGAGGCGAATAAGACACCGTGTGTAGCTGTTATGTTTGACGAGACAACAGACCTCAGTAATACAGCTCAAATGTCCCATGTGCTGCATTGCATTTCCGACAGTAGTGTGAAGGAAAGATTTTTCAGATTTGAAGATGTCACTGAGGACAAGTGGGCAGAGGCCATTGCAGTCCGCGTTATTGGGTTTTTGGAGGAGTGTGGATGCACAAGTCGTGACACAGTGCTATGACGGAGCCGCTGTTATGGCCTCTGGTTTACATGGAGTACAAGAGAGAGTGAAATAAACAATCCCACAGGCACTGTTCATTCATTGCTATGCACACAGGCTCAATTGAGTGGTTGCAAGGCGCTGCAAGGATGAGTGCAAGATGTTTTTTTTCACACCTCAATGGCCTAGCAGCTTTTTTCTTGAGGTCGCCTAAATGGGCAAAACTACTGGATGAGATATACCAGCGAAGGCTCCCCAGAGTAGCTCCAACGCGGTGGAACTTTAACATGCTTGGTCTGCACTGTGTCCGATAAGAGCGAGGAACTGAAAGCTCTTTGAATGGATTGTAGACCACCATGATGACTTTGATCACGACACCGTTCACAGCGCAAATGGATACACTACGCATCTGGTGATCTTTGAGTTCTGCTTCCTGCTGTCCACCTTCAGCTCCATCTTTGCGCACTCTGATGTCCTGTTTGGGATTTTGAACAGGGAGTTTGATATGCAGTTCTGTTTGAACAGCGTCGAAGACTTCTGCAGCGCCATCGAGTGGGAGAGGGGGAACTTTCAGTCAATCTACGAGGTCACGGTTGGCGAGACTGGCGTCCCGAGCTCCCGGAGGGCACAGGAGACGTTCACACCTGGTACCAGCAGCAACACAGTGGGATAATCTACAACCTTCTCACTCAGCTAAGAGATAAGTTCAACGACCATGAAAGGCTTGTGTTCCTTGCCCTCCTAGACCCGTCACATATAGGATAAACTTCCCCGACGCTGCGTTCACAAGTCTCGAGGAAGATTATTGGTCCCACTTTGATCTGCCATGACTCAAAACTGAACTCGCAGTGATGTACACCATGTCAAACTTCGAGGGAAGGAGCCCAGCCGATCTCCTCCACTTTCTCCAGCAGAATTGACCGGATGAGAGCATGCACCAGCTGTATCCACTCGCCTGCCTGGTCTTGACTATTCCTGTGTCCACTGCTTCTCATCCCTGAAAAGGATCAAGACCTATTCCAGAAACACCACTGGACAGGTTCAACTGTCAGCCTTGGCCTTGATCTCAATCAAGAAAGAAGTCGTAATGGATTTTAAGTCAAAGGACAAACTACATGATGCCGCCATTGCCCATTTCACAAAGAAAGACCGGAGAATGGGCTTTGTTTTCAAACGAGGAGGACCGCATAATTGTCTGTTTTCAATTGAGAAGGACCAGTTGTTTTCAAATGATCTGGTGAGTGTCACTGTTTTGTATTGTTTTTTCAGCATGCTTGCTCTGGGCCCATGGTGTGTATTTAAGAATAATGTATTTGAAACATTGCATTTAGAAGTTTTATCCTATCCTGCCAGGCTACTGTTTGTATGATAATGTATGATAATTGTAGTATGAAGTCCTGTTGTTGGAAATACTGTATGAGGTTGTGTTTTTCTGCCTGTAGTGAGGGTCACTGTTTATTATCGCCAATTGAATGAGCTGGTTCTTGTTTGATGCTGTGTGTGACAGCTGTCCATATGTTGTGTGTGCGCTCAGTGCAGGTGGTCGCTATCCTTTCCGCACCACACACACACGCCATCCTCCTCTGATGTCACTGTTGTTGCCTTTGGTAGGCCCGGTACTCGGAAAAGTAAATCAATCGTAATCTTTAACAGTTTAGTAAACATTCTATTTACACATTTATATTTTATATTAACTTGATCTTGTGCTCAAATCTCAAAATGTGAGTAGGCCTATGATTCATCAAATGCTCGCACCCATAAATAAAGATTCGTACATCAGGCATATACGCATGTTTTATGTAGCCTAAATCACAAATGACTGAATTTAGAACTTTATATGGTTGGAACCAAAGCTCACATTTTGTTCAATGCACCGGCAAAACTATTTACCGGAGAGGCTATGAACTGGTGCTGCACCAAAGCCACACGAGAGTGCTTTGATTGTGACTGATTGATTTGATGAACACGATTAATTGACCGATCTTCATAGGCTTACAGCACATTTGGTTTTTGTTGTGGTAGTATGGCTTACATTATACGTTGTAAAATTAAAAATGTGCAGAGGATATTGCAAGGTCAGAGGGAGGAAGGCAGGGCAGTCTTTGCAGTTTTAATTTGACATGTCTCCCCCTTCTAAGGTTCTAAGGTTAGTGATGTGAGTGACAATATAGGCTAATATCGGGTGCAAGGGATATTGTTTCTGTTATTGTCCAATAGTCACGTTTCGCCACTGCAGAAAACCCACAACCCAAAAATAGCTAAAACATTGTAACGGTAACATCTTTAATAATGCCAAACAGAACTAAAGTAATTGTATGTGTAACATTTGTATTAATACATATTTTCACTAATTGTATTTGTTAGTCTATGTATTCCTTACATATTTCCTCAGTTCCTGTACTTATATTTTTATAATTTTTAGTCTTTTTTAATAAATATATTGCTGGTGATCACCACCACCTTTTGTGTGACTGAATGTAGCCCAATTCTTTTTTAGAGCAGGCCGTTGCTGAATGCATGATTGTATTACTCTGTTCGCAAACTCAAAACAGAGGCAACTCCTTGCTGTTGCTGTTCTGGCAACTCGTGGTGGCCCATTGCCCTATTAAGGCACTTCATGTTGGTGTTTCCTTTATTTACTGCGTGCGTGCGGCTGGCACATCAATAAGCCATGACAGACGAGGAGTGTGATAGTGCTACCGTGGGGTACTTTTTGAGACATGGCGTTCTGATGAGAAAATGGCAGTGAAGCGCTACTGCAGTGGGGGTTAGACCAATGGTATTTCAAATAGTGGTCCCTGGGTCACTTCGGCAGGAGATGCTTAAGTTAGGCCATGCAGGTAATATAGCTGGTCATCTTGGAGTCAATAAGACTTATGATAGTGTTGCAAAACTTATTTTGGCCTCGTTTGAAACGAGATGTGAAAGAGTACTGTAAGACTAAGTGGTGCCGTTGGTTTACCCCGTTGCAACCTATACCTGCTTTTGATGAACCCTTTACCAGAGTCCTTGTGGATTGTGTTGGTCCCTTACCCAGAACCAAGAGTGGAAATCAGTATTTTCTCACAGTCATGTGTGCATCTATTCGTTTCCCTGAGGCAATCCCACAAAAGCCTTGGTAAAATGTTTCTCTGTATTTGGGATTCCTCAAGTGGTCCAATCGGACCAGGGCTCAAATTCCATGTCAAAGGTGTTCAAGCAAGTGCTACAACCGATAGGAGGCACACATTGTCCATCCAGAGAGTCAAGATGCTTTGGAGTGTTTCAATGCAACTTTGAAGTCAATGCTACGAGCATATTGCTTTGAGTTCAAGAGAGACTGGTCCCTTTGGTTTTGTTTGTAGCCTGTGATGTTGTTCAGGAATCCCTTGGTTTCAGCCCTAATGAACTAGTGTTTGGACACCACGTTAGAAGTCCTTTAGCTTTGCTGAAGGAGAAGCTCTTGGAAGACTATTCTGATTCTAAATTGATTCGTTCAAACAACATTGGGAAGTACCTTAAACTGAACGTGCAAAGGAACTCCAGACGGAGCATTTGTCACTCCAGACGGATTGTGTTCCTATCGCCATTTGACCTATGAAATGCAGGGGCTACTTTCCAAAGACTCATGCACATCGTGTTGCGTGGTATGGAAAATGTGGAGGCTTACCTTGATAGTGTGGTTGTGCTTAGCAACACTTAGCCAGAACATCTGAAGCATGTCAAGGCTGTGTTTGAACGTCTCAAAGACGCTAATCTGACAGTGAACTTGGCGAAGACCGAAATTGCTCAGGCTACAGTTAAGTACCTTGGGAAAGTGGTTGGTCAGGGCCAGTCCGGCCGGTCAGAGCCGGTCAAGGTTGAGGCTATAGTCAAGCAGTCTGTCCCAAACAGCAGCCTGTCTCAAACGGTTCTTGGGTGTGGCTGGGTACTACAGAGCATTTTGCTGAAACTTCGCTGAAATGGTTGCACCACTTACCAATTTGACAAGCCGTTTGGTACCATTTTGCTGGACTCCAGAGTGCCTGTTGGCATTCGAGAAGGCCAAGGTAGTGTTAGCATCTGCTTTTATGCTTTCTGCACCAGACTTCACGTGTTTGTTTATTCTGTGTACAGATGCTAGTGACATGGGGATAGGAGCTGTGCTAGTGGATGATATAGGGGTTGAACATCCAGTGGCATTCTTCTCTAAGAAGCTCAGTCCATGCCAGATGCGTTACTCCACTATTGAGAAGGAAACGCTTGCGTTGATTCTGGCCCTCAAGCACTTTGAGATCTATGTGTCTACTTCCACTCTGCTAATGATTTACACTGACCATAACCCGTTGGTATTCTTGCAGAAGTCATGTTTTTCAAATCGCCGTTTACTCCGATGGAGTTTGAATCTGCAGGAGCTTCCCCCGGAATCCAGCATGTTTGTGGAAAAGACAACATAGTTGCAGATTGTCTTTCACGGGGAAGTGTAGATTTAAATGGTAAACAAGATGGTTTGCTATCTTGAGCCAAAGGAATTTCCTGGCTAGTGTTGGTTCATTTGTAATTTTGTATTCTGTGTTTTTGTATATATATTAAAAAAAAAGTAAAATGGAGCATTTGATGCTAAAAGCTTGTCTCGTTTTTGGATGGCAATTTTTGAGTTGAAGGATCAACAGTTGGACTACATCCTTTTCTGGCCTGGCTTTTCTGGCATGAATTGGGTTCTGTTTCGGGTTTTCATTTTTCCCTGGGCCACTGCAGACAACCACCTTGTTAGGTGAGTGGGTTAACACCTGGGTGTAATTAAGCCCTGCCCAGTTGGTTTGGGTCTTTTCTTTTAGCCTATTTGGATGGGATTAGAGCGTGACCATGGTCATAGACTTGGCCAACTTATAGACCCCGGAAGACCCTGTTTTTTTTGGTTTCCCCAAAGCGACCATTTTGTTTTATTTAGAAAAGGGGAAACGTAACAATGGTTTGAGAGTAATGTAGAATCCAAAAATTAACACATTAAATTGAGAATTGTAGTATATTATATGGCAGAAAACCAGTGGGGAACCGTCCAGGCCTTCTAAGCCTTCACTGAAGGCCTAAGAAAAAGTTAATAAATGTAAAATCCATTAAATCACAATATAATGTATTTTGTTAGTTTAAAAAAAAAAAGTGTATACAGTACTGTGCAAAGGTTTTAGGCAAGTGTGAAGAAATGCTGTAAAGTAAGAATGCTTTCAAAAATATAAATTGTAATTGTTTATTTTTTTTTAATTTTTTTTTATTTGTTTCTGATTTTCTCCCATTTTTCTCCCAATTTGGTAGCCAATTAGACCCGCTATTTTTACGTCAATCCCCCCCTAGTAATGTGAGTTCGCTGCCGTAGTCCTGCGACCGGTAGTGACGAAGCGAAGTGACGCCTCTTACGAGACGGCACCCGCAGGCCGTCGACCGTAACCCGGTACTACAGGGCCACTCTACGTAGCGAACGTCACGTCGGCTCCCCTCCCCCCTCCCTGGGGCGGACAGCCAATCGCCGCCCCCTGGTGGCACTCCCGGCCAGAGCCGACACTTGGCGAGACGGGGAATTGAACCCCGGTCTCCGTGGCCAGCGCCGGACGTTGTAACCACTGGACCACGCGGGAGGCCGTAATTGTTTATTTTTATCAATTTACAAAATGCAAAGTGAGCGAACAGTACCCTTTGCCTTCAAACCAGCATCAATTCTTATAGGTACACTTCCACAAAGTCAGGGATTTTGTAGGATTATAGTCAGGTGTATGATTAACCAATTATACCAAAGATGTCCAGCAGTGCCATCAGCTCAGAACTGGCAGAAACCAGTGGGACCCAGGTACACCCATCTACTGTCCGGAGAAGTCTGGCCAGAAGTGGTCTTCATGGAAGAATTGCGGCCAAAAAGCCATACCTCCGACGTGGAAACAAGGCTAAGGGACTAAACTATGCACAAAAACATAGGGACTGGGGTGCAGAAAAATGGCAGCAGGTGCTCTGGACTGATGAGTCAAAATGTGAAATATTTTGCTGTAGCAGAAGGCAGTTTGTTCGCCGAAGGGCTGGAGAGCGGTACAATAGTGAGTGTCTGCAGACAACAGTGAAGCATGGTGGAGGTTCCTTGCAAGTTTGGGGCTGCATTTCTGCAAATGGAGTTGGGGATTTGGTCAGGATTAATGGTGTCCTCAATGCTGAGAAATACAGGCAGATACTTATCCATCATGCAATACCATCAGGGAGGCATCTGATTGGCCCCAAATTTATTCTGCAGCAGGACAACGACCACAAACATACAGCCAATGTCATTAAGAACTATCTTCAGCGTAAAGAAGAACAAGGAGTCCTGGAAGTGATGGTTTGGCCCCCACAGAGCCCTGATCTCAACATCATCGAGTCTGTCTGGGATTACATGAAGAGACGGAAGGATTTGAGGCAGCCTACATCCACAGAAGATCTGTGGTTAGTTCTCCCAAGATGTTTGGAACAACCTACCTGCCGAGTTCCTTCAAAAACTGCAAGTGTACCTAGAAGAATTGATGCTGTTTTGAAGGCAAAGGGTGGTCACACCAAATATTGATTTGATTTAGATTTCTCTTCTGTTCATTCACTTTGCATTTTGTTAATTGATAAAAATAAACTATTAACACTTCTATTTTTGAAAGCATTCTTACTTTGCAGCATTTTTTCACACCTGCCTAAAGCTTTTGCACAGTACTGTGTGTGTACATATACAATGGGGGAAATAAGTATTGAACACATCAACATTTTGTCCAGTAAATGTATTTCCAATGAGCCTATTCAAGTTAAATTTGCATCAGACTTTGGTATTAACTCCAAAAATCCAGACAAAAAATCTAAACATTAAAGTCCATATGTAAATAAAGTTGTGTAATAAAGTGGAATGAAACAGGAAAAAAGTATTGAACACACTAAGAAAAAGCAGTACACCACAGCAAGGAAAGGCAAGGAACCAGCTGAAAACCATAACTAATTAGGAGGCAACTCTACCTCCAATCTGTGCTAATTAATGTCAGCTGGGTTAAAATATATTGATGGGCTATAAAAGGTTTTTTTTGTTACCAAGGTACCACACAAGAAACATCTAATGATGGGTAAAAGCAAAGAGCTCTCTCAAGACCTTCGCAACCAGATTGTTGCAAAACATGAAAATGGAATTTGCTACAGACGTATTTCACAACTTCTGAATCTTGCAGTAAGCACCATTGGGGGCATTATCCGTAAGTGGAAGCAACATCACCCCACCATCAACCGGCTACGCACAGGAGCTCCTCGCAAGATTTCTGATCAGGGAGTCCGAAGGATACTTAGAAGAGTAGCCAAAGAGCCAAGGACCACTAGGAAAGAGCTCCAGAAAGACTTTGAGGCAGCAGGTACAACTGTGACAGAAAGGACAGTAGGCAATGCACTCCACCGCCATGGCCTCTGTGCACGCTCAGCCCGCAAGACTCCATTACTGAAAAAAAAAAATGTTGAAGCTCGTTTAAAGTTTGCCAAACAACATTTGGACAAGCCAGTGAACTACTGGGAGCATGTACTCTGGTCAGATGAGACCAAAATTGAACTTTTTGGCTGTCACACAACACACCATGTTTGGAGGAGAAATGGCACTGCACATCACCCGAATAACACTATACCAACAGTGAAGTTTGGAGGTGGAAGTATCATGATGTGGGGCTGTTTCTCCTCTCGTGGTACTGGCAGACTTCATATCATTGAAGGAACAGTGAATGGAGCCATGTACAGAGAGATTCTTGAGATGAACCTGCTGCCATCCACCAGGATGCTGAGGATGAGACGTGGGTGGACCTTCCAGCAGGACAACGATCCAAAGCATACAGCAAAGGAAACTCGCAATTGGTTTCAGAGAAAGAAAATCAACTTGTTTGGAATGGCCCAGTCAATCACCTGACTTAAACCCAATTGAACATTTGTGGAAGCATCTGAAGATCCAGATTCACAAGAGGGCCCCCTGCAATCTTCAAGATTTAAAGACAATCTGTGGAGAGGAATGGGCCAAAATCACACCTGAATACTGCGGGTGATTAGTACAGAAAGCGCCTTGAAGCTGTCATTACAAACAAAGGCTTCTCCACTAAGTATTGAATTAATTTCAGTTCGTGTGTTCAATACTTTTTTCCTATGTCATTCCACTTTATTACACATAACTTTATTTACATATGGACTTTAATGTTTAGATTTTTTTGTCTGGATTTCTTGAGTTAATACCAAAGTCTGGTGCAAATTTCACTTGAATAGGCTCATTGGAAATACATTTACTGGACAAAATGTTGATGTGTTCAATACTTATTTCCCCTATTGTATATATATACACTATTAAGTGAGTCAATGTAAACCACATCTAAAACGCCTTTTTAAACATTTTATTTTTAATGTTTTATATACAATAAAGCAGTTTGAACTGACGTCACTATCCGTATTGATAGCTAACGTTAGCTACCTAGCTAGCTGTGACAGAAGCCCTAACAATGGAGTAGGACTGTATTGCTCATTTGTTAGCATCACTTTTTTTAAGGCTGGATTTTAATGAGAAACTGGAGGTTGTCCAAAGAGGAAGGCCAACCCCAGATTTACCAAGACTCGCAAGCTAGCAAGTCACTTAAGAGGCATTTCCAAGCTAGCAATTACAATCGCTATCCATGGCCAGCTGGGAGCCTGCAAACGAACAAGCTGTACTGCTGGGACTCTGTTATAATGAAAGCGGTGAATTAGACACCGTTTGTAGCCGTTATGGTTGACGAGACAACAGACATCAGTAATACAGCTCAAATGTTGCATGTGCTGCGTTACATTTCCGACAGTAGTGTGAAGGAAAGATTTTTCCGATTTGAAGATGTCACTGAGGACAAGCGGGCAGAGATATTGGGGTTTTGGAGGAGTGTGGATGCACATGTCGTGACACAGTGCTATGATGGGGCTGCTGTTATGGTCTCTGGTTTACATGGAGTATAAGCGAGAGTGAAAGAAACAATCCCGCGGGCACTGTTCATTCATTACTATGCACACAGGCTCATTTGAGTGATGTCGCAAGGCACTGCAAAGATGAGAGTGCAAGATGTTTTTTTTCACACCTCAATGGCCTAGCAGCTTTTTCTCTAGGTCACCTAAAGGGGCAAAACTACTGGATGAGATATCCCAGCGAAGGCTCCCCAGAGTAGCTCCAACGCAGTGGAACTTTAACATGCTTGGTCTGCACTGTGTCCGATAAGAGCGAGGAACTGAAAGAGCTCTTTGAACACATTGTTGATCACCACTTTGATCAAGACACCGTTCACAGCGCAGATGGATACATTACGCACCTGGCGAGCTTCGCGTTCTGCTTCCTGCTGTCCACCTTCAGCTCCATCTTTGCGCACTCTGATGTCCTGTTTGGGATTTTGCAGAACAGGGAGTTTGATATGCAGTTCTGTTTCAACAGCGTCGAAGACTTCTGCAGCGCCATCGAGTGGGAGAGGGGGAACTTTGAGTCAATCTACGAGGTCACGGTCGGCGAGACCGGCGTCCCGAGTTCCCGGAGGGCACAGGCACGTGGAGACGTTCACACCTGGTACCAGCAGCAACACAGTGGGATAATCTACAACCTTCTCACTCCGCTAAGAGATCGGTTCAAGGACCATGAAAGGCTTATGTTCCTTGCCCTCCTCGACCTGCAGCAGTTCGTCACATATAAAAAGGATCTAGACATATTCCAGAAACACCACTGGACAGGGTCGACTGTCAGCCTTGGCCTTGATCTCGATCGAGAAAGAACTCATTATGGATTTGAAGTCAAAGGACAAACTATACGATGCAGCCATTGCCCATTTCACAAAGAAAGACCGGAGGATGGACTTTGTTTTCAAACAGGGAGGACAGCATAATTGTCTGTTTTCAATTGAGAAGGACCAGTTGTTTTCAAATGATCTGGTGAGTGTCACGGTTTTGTATAGTTTTTTTCAGCATGCTTGCTCTGGGCCCATGGTGTGTATTTAACAATAATGTATTTGAAACATTGCATTTAGAAGTTTTATCCTAGCCTGCCAGGCTACGGTCTGTTGAAATGTATGATAATTGCAGTATGAAGTCCTATTGTTGGAAATACTGTATGAGGTTGTGTTTTTCTGCCTGTAGTGACGGCCTCTGTTTATAATAGCCAATTGAATGAGCTGGTCCTTGTTTGATGCTGTGTGACAGCTGTCCGTATGCAGGTGGTCGCTATCCTTTCAGCACCACACGCACGTCATCCTCCTCTGACTTCACTGTTGTCGCCTTTGGTAGGCCTGGTACTCGGAAAAGTAGGCTACTATCGAGTGCAAGGGATACTGTTTATACTAAACATACTGTTATTTTTATGAGGATTTTTATGATGAATTCAGGATTTTTGGTCTCACTGAAGGCCTATGTCCATTAGTCACGTTTCACCACTGCAGAAAACCCACAACCCAAAAATAGCTAAAACATTGTAACGGTAACATCTTTAATAATGCCAAACAGAACTAAAATAATTGTATTTGTATTAATACATATTTTCACTAACTCTGTTTGTTAGTCTATGTATTCCTTATGTATTTTCTTAGTTCCTGTACTGATATTTTTATCATGTTGAGTCTGTTTTTTAACAAAAATATATTGCTGGTGATCACCACCACCTTTTGTGTGACTGAATGTAGCCCAATCCTTTTTTAGAGCAGGCCGCTGCTGAATGCATGATTGTATTACTCTGTTTGCAAACTCGAAACAGAGGCAACTTCTTGCTGTTGCTGTTCTGGCAACTCGTGGTGGCCCATTGCCCTATTAAGACACTTCATGTTGGTATTTCCTTTATTTCGTGCGTGCGTGCGTTGCAAAATATACAGCACCTTCGAAAATATGGATCTGTTGCTTCCTGTGACATTTTTTGCTACCCCTAAAGGGTTTCAGCCTCTCCACTCCCTACTCTACAGGAGAATGAATGAACATTGGATTTATATAGCGTAGGGGCTACCTGACCTCAACCACCACCAATATGCAGCACCCACCTGGGTCAATGTGACGGCAGCCATAGTCTGGCAGTACAAACTCACTACACATCAGATACACAGTGGAGAGGCGAGGAGGGAGGAAATGAATGAATTCTGTGTGTGTGTGTGTGTGTGTGTGTGTGTGTATATATATATATATATATATATATATATATATATATATATATATATATATATATATATATATATAGCAAGTGAGGACCTAGGTTTTTACCGTCCCATCCGAACGATGGACCTTTGCATTGCCAGTGCCATGCTCTACCAACCGAGCTATGGGACTACGTCGGCGAAACCTGGGTTTGACCACATGTAGCCATACTTTCAGAGGACTAGGTATTCCTCATTCTCCCAAAAGGCCAGCAGAGGGAAAACGAATGCTGCCGTCAGTCATTCCAAACAGTATTCCGTTATTTTCATTACCTCCGATTTCCCAGCAGTGTTTTCTCTTGAAGCAAAGCAAGCGTGTCCTGGTGAAAAGGGGAGACGCAGACTTACTCTACTGTCGGATTTGAGCGTGTGACGTCTGACCATGCCTGTCTCCCTCCCCCCACCCAGCTGTGGCCCCATGGTGCTGGATGCTCTTATCAAGATAAAGAATGAGATGGACCCCACGCTCACCTTCCGACGGTCGTGCAGAGAGGGTGAGGAACTGGGGCACACGGGGGGAGGGGGGATTGAAAGATCAGTATCAGGGAATTGGTGTGTGTGTGGTGTGTGGGTCTGTTTTTATTCACACCCTTGATAAAGATGAACAGAAGAGATTGTATAAAATAAACTATATAAGTAATGAGGTATATTTTATGCTAAAAAAAATTCAGTAAATTGTATTCTTTAATAATAATGCTTTGGCACGAACCACAATCGAACGGTTTACACATTTCCCCCATGTACTTTGTTTCCTCCCTTGGCCATCATAACAGCAAGTCACCTTCTGTAGTGTCATATGAGGTTATCCTTCTTGGGGGGGATCCTCAACCATTCCTCCATGCAGAATTGTTCAAGTTCCTTCATGGCCATGTCAGGACATTGATCTTGTGCTTTGTCAACCATTTCTTAGTTTCTCTGGACGTATGTTTGGGATTGTTGTCTTGTTGGAAGGTCCATCTGCGGACAAGGTGTAGCTTCCTGGCAGAGGGAGCAAGGTTTTTGGACAAAATGTATTGGTACATGCTGGAGTTCATGGTTCCATCTATTTTAATAAGGGCCCCAGGACCTGTGGATGCAAAACAACCCCAAATCATTAAAGATCCACCACCATGTTTCACCATAGGCATGAGGTGCTTTTCAACATTACTTACATCCTTTGGACGCCAAATATAACACTGATGTGCATGTCCAAAAAGCTTGTTTTTTGTTTCATCTGACCGCAAGACATGGTTCCAATTGTAGTTCAGATGTAGTTTGATGAATTCTAGACTCCTTTTTTGGTGAATTGTCTTCAAAAGAGGCTTCCTTCTTGCAACTCTGCCATAAGGCCATTGTCATGTAGGTGTTGTCAAATGGTAGCTTTAGACACCTTGTTTTGGAGATCTTGAACTGTGCCCCTTAGATCAGTGGTCCCCAACCTTTTTTGCACCACGGACCGGTTTCATGAAAAGCTGAGACCAGTTCATTTTTTTCGCGGACCAGGGGGGCGGGGCGGGGCGGTGCATAGAAAGAAAAAACTGAGACAAGTGCGGAAAACAGACAGACCGAAGTGGTCATTTTTCAAAATAAAACACCCTGCAGACTTCCATTCCATAAAATGGAAATAAAATTAAAACGTTTTTATTATTTCTGTGCGGCCCGGTACCAAATGCCTCACGGACCGGTACCGGTGGTTGGGGACCACCGCCTTAGATTACTTTTTGCCTTTCAAACCATACCTGGCAGGCAGAGTTTCCGTTATCCGGTAATTGCCGGTTTTTTACCGGGAAAATCTGTTGAAGTCCGACATATTTAAATCTCTCCGGTCATAATGTCCGGTGAAAATAATTCCCTCTAAGCACAATTTGAATTGTATTAAAACAGGCTAAAATTTAATTTCCACATATCCTTCTATTAAAAATGAATCTTAATTTTTTTTTAATGAATGTGTAGGCTATAGGCTAGCCTATGCGATGGACAAAATAATCGTTACATTTGTTTCATTGTTGCGTCACTCTGATAAAGCGCGCGCTCGGATTGAATGCCGTAGCCTGTCTAACAACCATAACGGCGGCAAACAGCGATGACCGAGAGAGATCAGACATGGCCAAACAAGCAACCCTTAAGAAGTATTTTCTGAAACCAAGCAGGTTTAATAACAATAATGATGATGAGTCTGAGATAGTCTGAAGTCACGGAGACCGCTGATGCCGTGGCTCCAGCCGAAAAGAAACAAAAATGTCGAGCGTTCAGGCCCGAATGGAAAAGCAAATTCCCCTGGCTGAGGTGCGACATTATAGATGGGGAAGAAAAAATGTTTTGCTCACACTGCGAGAAATCGTGGAGGAAGAATGGATTCACCAGAGGAGCAACGAACATGAGAATCTCGGCTCTCACTGAGCACAGTCAGTGCAGTGACCACGTATCGGCGGTCAATTTAACACAACAGCAAACCGCAATGGAAGGCCACCGTGAGAAGGCTAACAAAACGTCCAACAAGAAGCTGTGCTCTCAGCTACAAGTTGTATTTCACATGGCCAAAAATGACATCGCATGTCATCAGTATGTGGGGTTGACTGACCTACTGAGAGCAGTTAAGGCTCCGGATTTTGTCTTGTGTGAGGGCATTTACCGGCACAGCGACTCCGTTGATGACATGGAAAAGGCACTGGAAGACGTTGTGGTGAAGCAGCTGGATGAAAAGCTAAAGGGAAGTGACTTCATTGGACTTATCATTGATGAGATGGTAAATATCACTGTGGACAAGAAGCTGATTATATACGTCAAGTTGGAAATAAAAGGAAGAGTTGAGACGTGTTTTCTGGGCAATTATGATGTGCACTCCGGGACCGCACGGTGTATATTTGACAAAGTGGTTGAGGTGCTCCGCGAGAGGAATGTGGAGCTGTCCCGCGTCATTGGCCTGGGCTCGGATGGGGCCAGTGTAATGATGGGGAAGCGTGCTGGAGTTGGTGCTCTTCTGAAGAAAGACAGTGCGTTTTACATTCAGGTGCACTGTGGTGCCCACCGAGCTGCGCTGGCCGCACTAGATGCTGCAAAAGCTGTGGACCAGGTAGGAGCCTACAAGCGCACAATTGCCTCTGTTTACTCCTTTTACAAGCACTCAGCCAGCAGGACCAATCGCCTCCATCAACTGACAGCAGCGCTCAGCAATGAAGACATGATGAGCCTAAAGCAGCCGTGCGCTGTCCGCTGGCTATCCTTGCACAGGGCAGTGGAGGGTATCAAACGTAACTGGCCTGCTCTGGTGATTGAGTTAAATAAAGAGGCTGTGGGAGGAAATGCCCAAGCCCAAGGCATCCTGGGTCAAATCCAGCCATACTGCTTCATCGCCTTGACTCATGCACTGGCTGATGTGCTACCGGTGATGACCAAGCTGAATTTGGTTTTCCAGAAAGACGACGCTAATCTGGCCACAATCCGACCAATGGTTCACGATCAGTCGCGGCACTAACACAGTTACGAGATGCCCCAGGTCCAGAAGAAGAGAGGTTCCAGGCGGATTGCCAAGAAGGCATGTACAAGGATGTGAAAGTGACAGGTCCGTTCAGGCTTTCAAAAATGCCCGAGCACGCTACATTCAACATCTACTAGATGCTTTACACGACCGATTCCCTGGATCTACTTAACTGCTTCAATGTCCTTCTGAACCCCTCCCGATACCCACAGACACAGGGTGGTAAGTAGAAGCCTATTTGATTTAGTTTGTTGCAAAAGGCATAGCATCATTCTTTAAATCCTTTTGAACAACCTAAAATGCTCGCCTATATCGCGAAAATGTACGCCTATCATATTAATAATAATAATCATTAATCATTACTCCGCTTCGTGTCGTGCCTATGCCGCAGCACAGCCGTGCCAATAACCACGATAAAGCACTCCCTCTCGTGTGTTATTGCTTAAAAATAACAGGATAACATTGAAACATTCCTACTTTTCAGTTAATCTGGCTGTCGATGCCATTTTGTCATATAAGTTGTTTAAAGTTGTGTATTGGCTTTTCATAAAAATATCACTGATTCATTATCACTCCGTCCCCTCAGCGCTTCAGGAATATGCTGAACCAGCCATCCGAACCATTATTGGTCATTTTGGCAAATAAATTACTTGCGCATTGCAAGCTGTGGAGAGACACTTGGCACCTTTGATTTTAAGTGGGCAGCTGCACGCTTCACTGTTGCGAAAAAGCGTAAGAAGTAAAATCATATGAGCCAGCAATAGGTTATTTTTTTGTTTGTTTTCAAATAGTTTTTATTCAATTTTATTTTATCTGAGAAAAGGTCTGTAGCGATCGGAAATTATTAAGTCGGCAGCAGCACGCCGTAATTAAAATGTTATGAGCCAGATAGGCCTACATGTAACTTTTTGTTTGTTTGCAAATAGTTTTTATTCTGTTTTATTTTATATGAGAATATGTAGGCCTAAATCTGAAGGAAATTCTTTGTGTTTACGTGTTGCCCCAACGAACGTAGGCTAGCGTAATATTTATTTATTTTTAAAATAGCGTTATGCACGCGAGTCTATTGACGGGAATTATTTTATTTGGAATATAATGTATAAGCAAAAGTAGCCTACTTTTCAATAAAAAATATTATAAATCTACATGCCTTGATGATGTCATTCTTTATATAGCCTGCCTATCAATTGTTTTTAAGCTCAATAAACACAGGTAATATTTGACCGGAATTTCTCAGATTTGTCCGGGACATTGAAATCTTCCAGGACGCGTGGACCGGCACCAATTTTTTCTAACGGAAACTCTGCTGGCAGGTTAGCCACTGTCCCAGTGGCCTTAAACTTGCTAATAATTGACCAGAAGAAAGCGGTATCTTTTAACTTTAGTTTTTTGTAGCCATCTCCTGATCTGTAGAGGTCAATTACCTTTTGTCTGATGCTTTCTGGGAGTTCTTTGCCTTTCACCATGATGATGGCTGACCACGGTATTTCAAAAGTATGTTCCCTCCTTTTTATACCCTAGGGAAAGAGGAAACCATTGTAGGCCACTGTATAGTTCCATAACCTTCCAATTACCTTTTATATTTGTATACTTGAAGTTTTATATTTATGATTAAGATTTTTTTGGGGGGATTAAATTTAAAAGAAAAATTAGGGGTATGAATAATTGTGATCCAGATCTTTTCTGGAAAAAAGATATTAATGCAAAATCTGTTTTTCTGAATAATTGTATAAGTAATGTAGGTTTGGGATTTTCTGAATTTTTTTTTTGTGCATTAAATATACCTCATTACTTGTATAGTTTATTTTATACAATCTCTTTTGTTCATCTTTATCAAGGCTGGGAGTAAAAACGGAGCCTAGTGTGTGTGTGTGTGTGTGTGTGTGTGTGTTTACAGGACATGTGCATCAGTCCCCTGTGAATTGCGCTTTATGCTATACTTTCCTGTGTGTGTGGAGAAGGCACTGCCACTGTGTGATAAATGCTAAATTAGCCTTTGCGTGATGGGGTGGGATGGGCGTACAGGTATCTGTGGCTCCTGTGCAATGAACATCAACGGTGGCAACACGCTGGCCTGCCTCAATAAGATTGACACCAACACCAGCAAAGTCACCAAGATCTACCCCCTGCCACACATGTACGTCGTCAAGGATCTGGTGCCGGTGTGTATCTTGTCATTTCTAATGGTTGTGAGACTCATTAGGTGTCTGTCTGTCTTTGTTGTGTGATGGCAGTGTGTAATTCCCAAAACTCCACATGGAGGACTCCTCATTGATGTAATGCAAATGCTTGTGTTACAGGACATGAGTAACTTTTATGCACAATACAAGTCCATCGAGCCCTACCTAAAGAAGAAGGATGAGTCCCAGCAGGGCAAGGAGCAGTACCTGCAAACTGTGGAGGACCGGCAAAAACTGGTACGGTATCACCACTACACAAGGACAGAACGCCAGCATGCAACTCCGCACAACACCGCTCGGCTAGTAGATGCAGGGCCTCCAGCTGCAACCTCACGGCCAAAGTCCGACAGTTCAAGTCACTCAAATTCAATTCACAAGGTGTCACACGCGGGGCAATGCACAATTGGACGCAGCGTTGCCCAGGGAGGGAGGGTTTCGGTTGACAGGGTGACCGCTGTCTCATTGCTCACTAGCAGCTCGCCGTGGCGGTCGGGCAGCTATGATCTCCCTGCGCCTGCAGTCTTCTGCCAGCTGCGCTATCAGTGCAATTCCAGTGGCAGCTCGGCAGAGTGCAAAGGAAGCGGCCGTCAAGATGCGCACACTTTGGAGGGCATGCAGGCCAGTTTGCGACCCTGCTGAAATAATTCTGTCATGGGACAGGCCATTTGTGTTTGGACATTCCAAACGGCGCTGTAAAGATGTGTATAATCACTGTGTGCATATTTGTTTAACCAGTTGCACACTTGCTAACAACCGTTTCTCTCTTTCTCTTTCATCACAGGATGGTCTGTACGAGTGCATCCTGTGTGCTTGCTGCAGCACCAGCTGTCCCAGTTACTGGTGGAATGGAGACAAATATTTGGGCCCTGCTGTCCTTATGCAGGTGTGTAGGTGTGTGTGTGCACATATGTGCAGTCTGGGTAGGAAACATCAGTAAACATCCAGCAATCTTAAACAATTTTTCATGCTGCTACTGCTGTGTAAGATTATTAGAAAAATAAATTATACTTTACTTTTTACTATTGGCATATAAATGTGTGGCACAGGTGTGCATAATTGCTCTGTGTCCGCTGCCATCCACCCAGGCTTACCGCTGGATGATCGATTCGCGCGACGACTTCACGGAGGAGCGACTGTCCAAGCTGCAGGACCCCTTCTCCTTGTACCGCTGTCACACCATCATGAACTGCACCAAGACCTGCCCCAAGGTACGCCATAATCCTCCCGCCCACGATGCACAGGAGGTGCCCGCATGCACCCTATGCCATCTCCACCTCAATCGTGTGCACAGCTGTCTTCTGCTTGGTACAGGATACTCACCCCTCCCCTTTCTCTCTCCCTGTCCCCATCTCCTTTCTCTCCACAGGGGCTGAACCCTGGCAAGGCGATAGCAGAAATCAAAAAGATGATGGCGACGTACAAGGACAAGAGAACTGCCACGGCATGAAACCCCCCAGCCCCTCCTCATCTTAGCCCTGCCCCCCCATCTAAAATATAATTAGAATTATCTGAGGTCTGACCGACCTGCAAGATTAGCTTTTATTCACACACTCCAGCATAAGCGGCACAGAAAGTTGGTCAAGAGGATGTTCCACACAAGCTCATTTTGTGTGTGTATGTGTGTGTGTGTGTGTGTGTCTCTCTCTCTCTCTGGTCGGGAGAGAGCGAGGCCATCAAAATATTTGGCACATCTGTGTTTGTGCTCGTTGTTCAGCCTGACTGGCATGTGTGCTTGCCATCGTGGAATAGGTTGACATGTAATGTAAACGAGACCGTAATCTCTTCCGTTGTATTGGCGGAAAACCTCTCAATGCTGAAAAATAATAAAACCTGCACGCTTAAAACATGGTCATTACTCTCTTTGGCTACCTACAATTGCCAGTGGTGACCCACCTTTGAGGACTTCTGGGTATAGTCGGTGGATGGTATTGCTGCAGGTCAGACCTACGATGTCTCGGTAGGATCATGGCAGGCACCTTCATTAAGCGGGCAACTTTGGAGCTCTGTGTTGTCCCATGTGTAAAGACATGTTAAGTGATCGTCTGTCAATTGGAAGGGGAGTACTGCCCTAATCAAATGTTGGCATAAAAACAGATCATAAGGTTGCTGTAGGAGAAATTCCAATTCGACCCACTTCAAGTTACACTTTAGTTTATAAAACAAGGCAGATGTGTGTAAAAACATTGCTTTTTTTCCCCCGCTCAAAATCCCTGATGCTCAACTGTTGCAAAAATCCCTTCCTGTTAAAGAAGTATTGACCGCGGTCTTAAGACGGTCAACATACTAATCCAGCCTGACCAACCAGTCAGCGGCGCGGTCACGCTTAATAACCTGTTGGTAATCGTTTCATGTGGTGCAACAAATACCTTATAAAATACACGTGTATGTATGCTGCACTTTGAGGCCATTCTAACGCTGAGGAATACAACAAATATAGCTCGGGATTTTGACATTACCAAGTATTCTAGGGTTTGACTCAAATGGGTGCATATCGAGTGATCTTCAGATAATTTTAGTATTTTTGAAGTACTATGCAGACAAAAATGAAACATATTTATTGTTTATCATAGGTTCGGTTGGCACTATACACAAATGTATTAAACTCATTAGTCCTTTTTAATTTACCCATTACACATTAATCAAGCCAGATGTTTAAGAAAATATTGAGTATAATAAATGAATTATTTAAAATATGCATATTCCCATTATCTGGTGAGATACTGAGTTATTTATTTTTTTCTTTAGCCACCATAGCCAAAATGAATGAGTCGATAGGGAACATTTCAGCGCAGTGCAAAAACATGAAAATGTCCCCCAACCAACTCCAACACAACCTGTACGTTTCAGGGGTCCAAGCAGCGAAGCTGTGCTACGTTTTTGGGGTGTGGAAACTTTCTGTATTGTTACTCTTGTCCTGTTTTCAGTTTTGAGGGTTTCGAATGTTGGTATGAATATGTATGGACCATTTTCTGCTGTGAAGCTAGTTTTATCCAAACCGAGAGAGGCCACTGACCATAATGACTTTGAACTAAGATTTATTTATTTTCAAGAAACCAAATAATGTACCAACACATCAGGAAACAATGACAAAGTGTAAAAACATTTACAGAATAAAGATATAACAAGTTCGAAACCACAAGCAAAATGAAATTTAAATACAAATATTTTTTTTGTTGCTATGAAGAACACTAAAATGAACAGCAGTTAAAAGCAGGAGTTCTATTATGAGCAAGAGTTGTAGTTTTACCAAATGGAATTTGTAGAGAAATATATTCTAAGAAAGGAGATTACCAATGAAGGCACATATTTACTATAGATTGTACGTTTAATTTGGTATGACTTCCAATTTATATGCCTCCAATTTTGACAGCATTGCTTCACTCAAAGGCGATGAGACCAAAGGAACACGGTCTCTTCCCAAGATAAAAACTGATGTTAAATACATAAGTCCAAATCACTGGTGCCCATATTCACTGCCCTCTGCTCTTCATTCTTCTTCTTGCTGTTGAATCACTGAATCATTTGCAAGCTTCTCTTCGATGATGTCGAATGCATCCAGCCTGTTGTGGTCACACATCTCTATGTCGACGACGATGTTGCAAGACTCCGGGTCCTCTGTCAGGTCTTTCATCTCCATGTTGAAAGTCATGACAGGCTCCACCTCCTCCAAGAGCATCTTGGGAGCGCGCTCGCCTTCCGAAGCAGGTGTTTCCAGGTCGGGGTCAAGGAAATGCTTGTACAGAGAGGCGGCAATGATTCCGCCTAGGATGGGACCCAACCAGTACATCTGCGGCACACGAAACCATCTTATTTTCACAAATAATATCCAGTGGACTGTGGAGGTCCACGTTTGAAAGCACATGGCCAATCTTGTGACCCGCTTTAAACAATAAAATAAAGAAACTTTAAAATGATCATTTTACTCAAATGTGCATGCATTTGCAACACTGCCAGTATTTGAATCAATATGTCTTACATTGTGATTATAGCCATGGGGCAAGGCGGAATTTCAAAAGTCTGATAATATGAATACAGGTGTAAGGATAACCCTGTAAGTGAGAAATGTAAGACAAGACAAAGTGCACTGTTCAAATGGATTGGCTTATTCATAGGTAAATATATAAGTAAATGTGTTCTGCAGCCATGTTTTAAAAATATGCATCTCACCCTATGAAATGAGCATGCCCACAGCCTGGAGAGGACCTAGGGCATTATCAGATGTTTTCCTCAAGCTACATCTCTAATCTTACTTAGTTCCATTACATTAATTTAGCAGATGTTCTTAACATGACTTGCAAAATTAATTACATAAGCGTTTTGATATAGGACAAAACCTCAGGGAATACAATAGAAAAGAACATGATACATTTCATACACCGATGCATTTAAAGCCAGTAACTGTAATAAGAACGCTAGACTCAATTGAGCTGTTAGTATGATCAATTATCTTGTCAAACACATTCAATAATTTCAACAATTCAACTACTCAAATTGTTCAACGTATTCAGCAAATTCAGCATATCCAAAAAATGTATTTGCCCTTCTATCTAGAAATATAAATGCAGTTCTAAGGTCCTATTTATATTTATAAGTAAAGCCATAACCTGTATATTTGATATTTGATCTGTTGTCAAACACCCAGTAACCTCATCAGCACCAATATTCACAGGACAAGTTTGGTGTGAGCAGATGTACTCCTTTAGTATCCACAATTTTAATGCACACAAACCGAATCCACTATATTTCATCATATATTAATATATTATGCAAATGTATTGATACCATATTTCTAATCCACCTGCTTATAAAGCCAGGGTCGAGAATGGTGGAACTGTGGGTTTCCATCTTACCCAATGGTTATTCCATTCCCCGGTGACTATCGCTGGTCCAAGGGAGCGAGCTGGATTCATGCTGGCTCCAGTGTAAGGTATCTGAAACAGCACGGAGCACACAGAGGCATGATAATACAGGAACGCCACAGGGTGAAATGGCTGAGGCAGGACTGGCCGTAATGATTCCTGAACTCACCGCAAACAGGTGCCCAATGGTGACAGAGATGCCAATGCTCATAGCAGCCGAGCTCTGGAGGTTGTAGCTGTTGGGATCACAGGTGGCGAACACGATGAAGATCATCTGGAATGTGATCAACAGCTCCACCACGAATCCTTGGAACACTGTGAGGCCGGGTCTGAGCTGTTGAAAATCACACTAGGGCTACTGAGCAATTAATGTAATTGGATATTTCCTAAACATATATATTGGACATTAGACAAATGTTAAGACCACTGATCTTCTTTCCAAAGATATTGTTTACCTACCTACATAATGTAAAAAAACCACTACATAACCTGTAGTTTTTCACCACCTCTCAAGAAGCTGCAGTTCCTTTCTGATCCTCGAGGCGTGGCTGTAGGCATGGCCATATCTACCATTGAGGACACCGAGGTCATGACCTCAGTTTTTTTTCTGAGTCTGAGTTGTATTTTTCGCTTCACTCCGGAATGGCAAAGATTTTGTACAAAGCCAAGATTACTGCTTGCTCGCCTGATCACCGTCATCGCCATTACTTCTGTTACTTACAGATCAATCAGTATGATTACGTGTGGGCGTGTGCAAGGCCAACTGCTGACTAGTCTACCACACTGCAATACGCACCTAATTTGTAACTGAATTGCATTGATTGCTTAACAAGTAGCTTCAGAAAGTCCTCCGTCAAACTCCTGGTGTTGGAGGACGGAACTGCAAGTCCTGACAGGTGGTGAAAAACGCATGCCCTTAATCATGATACATACTATTTCCTGCCTCTTTATTCAATGACATTGTTCAGCTACATCTGTCATACAGTATTAATCAATTACATTGAGGGCATGTGCTTAATTCATCCCATCAAGTCTTACCCAGGTGGTTCCGAGGTTCCCTCTCACGGCGTTGGGTGTCAGCGCAAATAGAATCGCGCTGCCCGTGGTGGCTCCAAGGCACTGAGCACAGATCAGGACGAAGGCCCTCGGTACGCCGAGTTTCCCGGCAAAGGCCATGGACAAGGTCACGGCGGGGTTGATATGAGCGCCGCTGATGTTACAGAAGCACCTCACAATGATGGCAGCGCTGAGCCCGAAGCAAACTGAGATCAGGAGCTGGGAGGCAGGATGAACCTGCTCCTCTGCGATCGCCCAGTTTATCGTCGAGCCCAAGCTGAACAGGACGAAGATTAGGGTCGCCAAGAATTCCCCGATGGCCATCCTGATGGATCTGGTGCGCAATTTCTGGAGCACAGTCATTCTGCAACTGCGGTCATAGAATGTTTGGTCATTTCTGACAATAAGAACATTTCATTTTGTTCATTGTGAAATTCATTTTAAATAGAAATGGATTCTACTGTATATTACTTTTTGGATTTGCTGCCGCAATTTACGATCTCATGAATAGCCTACATGAAAATAGAGGCTCTGATTGGTAGTTCCTCTCTAATTAGCTTGTACACCTGTGGTGATGCTTCAGAGTTCGGTAAATACCGTAAGACTGCCATCAGCACATGACACCATTTCACTGATGAAGGCAATATACTGAAATGTTTTATTACTTTACCCTCATTTTATCTACATCTATGCTGTGTGCAGATCCTTTATGAATGTAGTTACTCTAATGAAATTCATAATAGATTCATGTTCATTCCTTCACATGCAGGGGATGCCTGTACACAAAATTAAGGAACCTACCGGTAGATGGCTTCCATGACGACTTCTTTGCTTTGCTTCTTTGCTAGCTAGCAATTTGTCCAATAAATATGTTCTTGAATTTAAATAAGATAGCTTAGCTAGCCTTATCTGAAATAGAGAATCAAACATTTTATATCACACCTCATCACCTACTAGCTGTATGTCAGAACTGAAAGAGAATGGCTGAATGAAGACCTGACACAGAGCTGGTGACAAGTCAAACTCTCGCCTTGTGTGCTGTGTAGTAGCTGCATCTCATAGTTAATGTGTGTAAGATTAGGGTTTATATAATGTAAACCAGGGTTCCTCAAATCTGGCCCACTAACTAACGTGACATTCTGTAACGTTTTCGACTATTAAAGGCCTGAATATACTTCACGTTAAATATGCGTACGCGTACGTAAAATGGCTGCCGTGCGTGTGCACGTCCTCAATAATGAACGCAACGCTTACGCGAGGTGCAATACCGACATAAACCATGGGGGCAGTGTACCACGTGTGATGTCCAGTCTGCAACTCAAAGAAGAAAAACTGGAAGAAAGCGAAGAAGAAAGCAAGAGGTTGACAGCTTTAGTCCGCAATTACACGCATTTATACGATGTGTCATTGCCGCTGCATAGAGACAAATATGCATGGCAGAATAGCTGGCGAGACAGTTCCAACATTTTAAGCCTTAACATGGAAACATGGAAAAATAAATGGAAGCAGATCCGAGATCGTTATGTCCGAGCACAGCGGAAAATGCTGGAGAAACGTTACTTTAATATTTAACACACAATTGCGGTCATTTACTTATCAACTAACGTTAGATTTATGAGGCTGACACATAGAGAAATAAAGCATTTGTCTTAAAAATTGTATTAATAAAATGTTATGGTGGCATTAACTGACTGTTATCCCTTTTCGGTTGTAAATCAAAGCTAAGGACTAGGCTATATGTAGCTAAAACTGTACATTACATACGCTCCTATGAAGTTATTCTGACGTGAAATAAGACAGCTATCAATCGATCTACCTAGCTAAAACACCGACGTTTATAACAAGTTAACTAGTTAGCATGTGTGGTCATTCTGATCAAGTTAGCAGCTAACTTTGACAACATTTGTAAGGGTATCTGTGTATGTCATCCAATGAACTCGCAAAACAGCAGTACTTTACCTACGATTTTTCTGCCACCTACTGGATATGGCTTTTAAACATCCAGACAGACGTAAATTACGGAGTGCAGTATGTGAGCAATGTCGCCCTCGTTGGGTAAGCAAAGTGAAGTATATTCAGGCCTTAAGTCGTGTTGCCCCTGGCAGCCCGCAAAAAACTAACGTTACAGTTCACCAACAACGTCGGTAGCTAGCTAAAGTTAGCTTACAACGGGTTTTTTACCAGTTCGATCTGTTGATCGGCTAATTGCAAAAGTGACCAACACGATAAGAAATACTTTATACCTAGCAACCTCTGCCCAGTGTCTATCGAGCTAGCTGACTTTAATTAGCAAATCTATACTTAAAAGGAGATGGTGATTTGTTCGTTCATGATAGCGATTAGCAAGCTAACGTTAGCTAACTTAGTATTAACCGTTTCGACGGTTTCGATCGCCATTCAAATGCCAAGGCATGATCTTGTTCAAGATAAATTAACGTCGTTTAAAAAACAATACAAATAATGTTATATCGTTTTTTTATAATCTTATAACTCATTTTATAAACCCACTTAAACACTTACACTCACCAATCGTACTGTACGCTCTGTCAATCTTCACCAAATGATTTTTTTGAATTGAGCAATTTAAATAAAATTGACAGCGTCACCAACTGTCACATTGTTGGCGGCAAGCCTCAAAAGGCGGGCTACCAAGCAAACACGATAGAACAGGGTTTCTCGAACTTTTTTACTCCACGACCCCATTTCATGGGTGGGAAAATCGCGACCCCATACATAAATGATAGTGCAATTACAACGCTGAAAAACTTTAGTCCAGAAACATATATTGGTGGTCTATTTCAAAAATAGTAGCAAATGCATTCACAGGCTATATCTTTATTAAAAACAAATAAAACAGACTTACTTGCGACGACAAATGAAGCCTGTAGCCTGGTTCGTTTGCTGCTGTTGCAGTTTTAAGCACGGTTTTCTGTCCTTGTAAAACTTTTTGTTGACTTTTTGTAAACGCATGCGTTGGATTAAACTCATGCATGTCATGCATTATTAAAAATAATCGGTCAGAAAAGTGGGGTCGCGACCCATAGTTTGAGAACCGCTGCGATAGAATATTGAGCCGTGTTCTTAAAGCCGTCTTGGGACAGGATTTCGGAACATTTTTTACAGCTAATAAACACTGTAGCTTTAACATACGGAAAATTATATATTTAATTTATTTTTAGTTAGTACCTTAATAGTTAACTAACTAATAAATTGCTTCATGAATTGAACCCACAGTCCTTAGCTACATCTCCTTTGTAAATAACAAAACCTGTCAGTAAAATTCAAAGTTGAAATGCAATACAAACTCTTCAGCGAATAAATAAATAAGTAAATACATAATTATATAAATAAAATGTGGCCACCACCCAATGAGACCTGGCATGTTTTCATTCACATAGTATTAAAGGGGTGTGATATTATTTCTTGTGAATATTTATGAATTATGACCCATTATTTCATATTATCTATGTTACCTATTATTTATTTCATTAATTGGTTGATTTGTAAGCAGTGGCGTGGCGTGGGTTGCCAGCACCCGGGGCGAGGCACGTCACGGTAATCCGTTAGCACTCCCTGAGTCCCTTCCACCAGTTAGGGCAGCGGTCCCCAACCTTTTTGCACCACGGACCGGTTTCATTCAAGACCGGGGGTGGTACACGAAAAAAGCTGAGACCAGTTCATTTATTTCGCGGAACGGGGGGGGGGATGAAACCGGTCCGTGGTGCAAGAAAAGGTTGGGGACCGCTGCCCTGACTGTGTGTTTTTTCTTCTTCTGAAATTTTGCGCCCCTCGGAATTTTGCGCCCGGTGCGCCCGCACCGGTGGCACCCCCACGCTACGCCTCTGTTTGTAAGGGACTAGCACAGAGAACATTTACAGCTGCAGAAGCAGTGCCAGATGCACCGTTCATGTGTACATAGCCGAAGCTAATTTCCAACACCAGTCCCTTGATGAGCATTGATAGTTCAATCAATCAATAAAATAATAAAATTACATTGTTACAATTTAAAATAAATGCATATAATGACAAAAAACAACAACAGCAACAACAACCATACATGGCACATGACGGGTGTTAGTGGCACCAGTGGCGATTTTACCGCGGGTGCAGGGGGTGCATTTGCACCCCCTACTGTTGGGATGAAAATATTACAATTTTCAAATCAATGTCAAAAAACATTTAAAAGAAAATGATTTTTGAACATTGCACCCCCTGTTTTAAAACCCTACAATCGCCACTGAGTGGCAGTATAGTGAAGTCTAGCTATTAATGTATTTAGAATGGGTGGAACGAGATGGTAGAGACATTTAAATGTAAGTATGAGGTTGGAATAATGAATGAAATTGTCCAAACTGAGCAGTCCTACTTCTTTAGGATATTGCAGTAATGAAATCTTGCTGGTTTCTTGGCTATGACTTTGATAGCTTGGTTATAGAGGGATGTTAGTGGTTTGATGGAGGAGGCTGATGCCTGGGACCAAGAGGTTATGCAGTATGAGAGATGAGAGAAAATCATGGCGTGCATAAATGTCAGAGCTGTGTGGAATGGTAAGCAGTGTCTGATTTGCCTTAAGGTTTGACAATTTTTTTTGTGTTTGTCAAACCTTAGCTGAGAGTCCAAAACAATTCCAAGGTACTTAAAATCTTGCATTGTCTCTAGTACGTTGTCTTGGACAAACGCCCAAGCACTGATCCATGTGGAATACCCATCATTTTACTTTCACAGCATTCAGATTTAGAATGACCAATGGTGACCTGTTGACCCCTGTTTCATAAATATTAATTAAACCATGTCTTTGCCTGAGAAGATAAATTAAATTGAGTTAATTTGGACAATAGAATGTCATGATTGACAGCATCAAAGGCTTTCTTGAGATTCTTGAGTTTGGTTAAAGGTTTTGTAAGAATGGATGAGTGTCTCTTCAAGAATGTTGTGCCTATATTAAAGACATCTTTAGCATATGAATTTGACCGTTTGGTCATGATTTTATGTACCGTATTCTGATTGGTCATTTTAATATAGAAAGAGATGTCTGAGTCTGTTGTTGTATCATTCTCTGATTTAACTGAATGAAAGTTTCTGGCAAATCCATCAACAGAGTCAATAAAGAAATCATTAAAAACATTTGCAATCTCCGAAGGGTCTGTAATCATGGATTCTCAATCTTAAGGTCCTTAACAGAGCTCTGTTTCCGAGGTTTAGGGTTTACCAAACTGTATATTTGTTTCCAATCATTAGAACCCTTCCCCTTGTTGTTTTCAATCAGCCTGATAAAGTGCTGTGCTTTTGCAGCGTGTCATTCTTTGACTACCATGTTTCTTAAAGACTTAAAAGTTATGATGTCAATGTTACTTTTTGATTTCAGGGATATTTTTAGGGTCTGATCTCTCTTTTTCATTAGAGTACAGATTTCCGTTGTCAGCCAAGGGAATTAATTTTTCATGGGTTTTGTTTTACAAATATGTATATACTTATCCATAGTGTTTTTGATTGTGCCCATGAGGTTATTGCAGCTATTACTCGAATCATTCGCTTTTATTATGTCTTCCCAGTTTATTTGCTGCAGCTCAGATTGAAATTAAGCCCAGTTGCATTTTGGAATGTTTTTCATTGTCATTGAATTGCTGGCATGGGCTGAGAATCTTTTTTTGGTTAATTTACGAGCAAATTAAGTCAAGTTATGATCAGATAGCCCTGTGATCAGATTGTATGTTTTAGTTACACGATCTGAGTTGTTTGAGAATATTAAATCAATCAAGGTCTGAGAATTTCTGGTGATTCTTGTTGGAGTAGTGACCATTTGTTTCAGATTGAATTTTGAAGTTATGCTTCTGAGTTTTTCCTTATTTTTCTTATCCAACCAGTTGATATTAAAATCACCAAGAACATATATTTCCTTGATGATCCAGCAATTTCAGCAGTACTTCAAAATTATTATAGAATGAGGTATCATGTGAGGGAGGGTTATACATGAGCAATATATCAAAAGACATGAGTCTAATGAGGGGTGAGAGGATAATACGTACAGCCAACTACATTCCAGTTGGGAATCTAGTTCTAATTTACAGCTGTTAATGGTATCTTTAATGTACATTATTACACCTCCATCTTTCCCTGAACGTCTATCATTGCGGTAGCAGTTATAGCCAGGCCAAAAGTCCAAGTTTGAATGAGTCAACATTATTATATTATGTTATATTATATTATAATATTATATTGTGATATAATATAATATTCTCATCTCATCTCTCATCTCATTGTCTAAGCCGCTTATTCCTGGTCAGGGTCGCGGGGGGGCTGGAGCCTATCCAGCATGCATAGGGGCGAGAGGCAGGAATAAACCCTGGACAGGTCGCCAATCCATCGCAGGGCACACACACCATTCACTCACACACTCATACCTACGGGCAATTTAGACTCTCCAATTAGGCTAATGTGCATGTCTTTGGACTGTGGGAGGAAACCGGAGTACCCGGAGGAAACCCACGCGGACACGGGGAGAACATGCAAACTCCACACAGAAAGGCCCCCAGCCTGGATTCGAAACCCGGGATGTGCACTGCGCCGCACCATCGTGCCACCCCCTCTCTATACATCTCTCCCTCCATCTGTTCTTCCCCCATTATCATCACATCCCCTTCCTGCTCTCTGTCTCATTCAACCCCACATTCTCCACTTTGTTTGTCTTTCCCTCCATCCCTTACTGTTTCCACTCCGTCGCACCGTCTTTCTCCATGACCATTCCCAGCATGCTCTTCATCTCCATCCTCATCCTCATTTCCTCTTCTCTGTTTCCATAAGCACCACATACATCTTCTGTTGTTCCTCTAGTCCAGGGGTGTCAAACTCATTCCATCGAGGGCCGAGTGTGTGCAGGTTTTTGTTGCAACCAATGCATTACTCCAGGTGATTTCAATTAGGTCCCTCCTTAGTTGAAGAAGTGAGCTAATTAGTGAAATCACCTGGTGTAGTGCATTGGTTGCAACAAAAACCTGCATACACTCGGCCCTCGATGGAATGAGTTTGACACCTGTGCTACACGGTCAAGCTCTTTCTCCAGTTATACTCTCTCTCTTCCTGTCCCATGACACTAACGTGGTAGTAGTTGCTGAATGGCTGGCAGCCAGAATTTCTGTCCAGGATGAATATGGCATCACGTTGAACTTCACCATGGATATCCTCTGGGTAACTGTTCCTCCAAATTGTGAATTCATAGTTGCCATGTCATTGTGTAAGGTAGCTAAGCTCTCCATAATGCATTTGCAGTTGTTTTGAATTGCATTGCTCAAATTTGTTTGCCTGCTAGATCAAAAATCAGGACGCTTGTAATCGTTTGCAAAAAGTTAATTGTATACAAATAGCCCAGCTTATGGATGTCTCTGTATGTGTTATTCATATAACCTTCAGGTCTTGCAAAGAGGTTCATAGTGTGACCTTACTTTTTCTTTTTAATAAGACTTGGGAATGGGCTAAGCCATATGCCTTGGTAACTATATTGTGCATGGCTTGTATTTATCATTTTGATTATAAGCAATAGTAATGCTCAGTATTTTTTATAACTGTTAAATATTTTCTGTGGCATTATTGGCATGATAAATGTCAAATGTCTCTCTACCTCAAACCTGAACCATTCAGGAGACAGTTCAACACAATGTGCTATTGCTTACTTTGAGGTGCTCCAGTAGAGTATAGTGTTGCACAGCGACCAGTAGAGGTCAGCACAAGTCTTACACAGTTGATTCATTCGCCTGTCCAGCTCTCGCTCTCTCTCTCTCTCTTTCTCTCTCTCTCTAATTCAGTTTCAGTCCAGATTACTGCAACATGAGTCACTTAAGAGACGTAGCTTTAATGATTCCTGCAGAATCAACCACAAAGTATAAGCATAAGCAACAGGAAATAGTGATCATTTGGAAGTTAGAATGAGACAAATGAGAATGAGAAAGGGCATGATAATCTAGAATCATTTAGTCAATTCGTTTCTAATAATTACCAGTAAAATATGTAGCTATCCTCTAAACTTTGAGGATAGCTACATATCACACTGGCACATACAGTATCTTTATCACAGGGGCTGTGCCAGTACCTTTTTCAGTCAAGCACAATACACCTTGACTCCAGGGGGCGCTGTTAGTCCCTCAAAGCAGAAAATCACCAGATGTCCTGCAAAGGTTTTTTTTATTAGACAGACGTGGCTGGCATTGGGATGGGAGCTAACCGAATGTGTCTTGCATTTCTGGGCACTCTGTTTGAAGGAATAGATTTGAACTTTACTGGATCCAATGGGTACGATGAGTGCAATGGAGCTGGTTGTAATGTTTCGTTTATTTATTCGTTCTTCGAAAGAGGCTTGTGTCTCATGGGGGAAAGTCTTCATTGGAGTCTGTTCAACGTACGCAGAGCGTGGGAGACACAATGGAAAAACTCAATGACCCACATTTTCCACATCACAGGACATAGCGGTTATCAATGGTGTTTTACATTCTGCCATCAACCTGCAGCGAACAGCAGCGGGCTGGGAACTAACCTTATGTGTCTTGAATTTCTGGGCGCTCTGGGAATGAATAAGAGCGACGAAGGAATAAACTGCATGTCCGTTTTTGCATGTCTGCTGGACACTGTCCATTTACAAATGTAAGGAGAGGGAGAGAAGTGTCATGAAGCCTTACTGCCCTGTCCCCTTCAATGACTCCTCTCCGCTGTAATAGTTTCACATTGAACGTTAGTAGTCTGATCAAAATACACATGTAGCACATTTCTCCCAAAACTCTATGTGTGTACACATGCTTGCATGCACATGAGTGCGTGTGTATGTGTTCTGCCCTCAACAAGTACTGGTTTACAGAGGCCTGTTCATCGCCGATACACTGCGATTAAAAAACAGTCCAAAAGCATGTTTTGTTGTCCCATTACCCAACCAAGCCTCCTGTTGCACCACCCAATTCTGCTTGTTATTACTGAGACTGCACGTGTACCAGACCTGAGCCTTCGTTTTGGCTGCTGGACTGAACTATAGGAGTTGGTCCAACACAAATAAAAAAGCTTTTCAAAATACTCTCGTAGGCAACAGGTTTATTGCAGCTGCGTGTGTGCAGGTGTCGGGTTGCGTTATGCCGGCGCTGGGACCCGCTGGAGAGGGGAGACGGGGGCACAGGAGGCGGGGCGGTACACTCGGTCAATCTGAGCTGCCGACTTGACGAAGCGTTGAGGATCGGCGGGACGAACGAAAGAGAGCAAAAGGTAAGAAGTGGAGATGGACACCGGCGTTCCTGTGAAAATACTTAAGCTGGACATTTGTCTTAACACATACAACTATTTTATAACTGATGCAAAACAAGGTGTAATTAGTATAACAACGTGTCCATCGCTGCTTGCTGGTGGCTGAGTTATTATTAACTCGGAGTTTAGGAAGTTAAACACTTTTGAAACTTAGTGAACCTGGTGATCAATGTATATTGTAAAGTAGCCTATATATGCTATGTGTATGTGTATGGCCGCGCGTGGGTTGATGAATGAAGCCGTTTTCAAACTGTCTTGCACGGGTTTTTTTTAGGGCGATGTATGTATTTTTCGTCAAATGAATTGGTTGCTGTCCTAGATTTGTACAATTATTGTTGATAAATATACAGCCTAACTCACGTATAACCGAATTGCTCGTTTTCAGGCCATCATTCATATAGACTGAATTGTTTTTTTCCTAAATGACTTCCTGTTATTTTTTATTAATAATTTTCTTTCTGCTGGTAAACCAAATCGGAGTATAAATGAGAAGTTTCATGCATCTGTTTAGAGTGTAGTAAAGTGCAGGGAGGGGTTATTGCCCAGGGCAATGGCAATACAATAGAGTGGATGTAGCCAACATAAATAAACGGAGAGAAAGGGGAGGTAGGGGGTGGGGAAGAGGGAGGGGGTGGTGTGGGAGGTGGGGGGGGCGGATAGAGGAATAAAATCTACATTTTATTGAACTTCACAGGAAAAACAAACAAACCAATTGTTGCTTGTGAGAGGGAAAAAAATAATGAGGGGAGGGGAGTGGGGTCTCCCATTCCGTGGTTCCTTTGTTTTAAAGTCTGAGGGCAGTGGGGGAGGGGGTCAATGAGGTTTGAAGTAGGGAGTGAATAAGAGATTGAGAGAGAGAGAGAGAGGGGGGGGGTGGTCAGGGGTTTTAATAGTTCCCAGATGTGGGAAAGCATATGGTTTCCAATAGCCACTGAGATGCACACAAGGAATGTGTGCGAACACACACTCTCAGTGACATCCCAGCATACGTACAAGTGCACATAATGAAACACACACATTGACAGATTGGACATAATGCTTGTGGCAGAAGATGGCAGGGACACCCACACTTTCACAGACAGACATTTCATATGTCACTTTAGAGTAATTTAAGGCACACTAAACACTTACCAAATTATAGAATGTAGATGTATCAGATTTTGTTTTTTGAGCAAGTTAGAGGTGGTTATATCCATTTTTTTCACATGTTCCTTAAATGTTCTTAACTTTGTAAAAACTTAATTCATGATCCCAGAGAGAATTGCAGACTGTTAATTAATTTAATTTGTTTGCTGCATTTCACCATTTGTCAAAGCACTTTATGGAGAGAGAGACAGAGAGAGAGAGACTCACACTGGTTTGGATCCAGTAAATGTTTTCAAATGCTTTACAAGTGATGATGTGGAAATTGAGCTCTTTTTAAACAAGATGAGTACAATGGAGCTGGTTGTAATGTTTTGCTAATTTATTAGTTCTCAAAAGAGGCTTGTCTCTCATGGGGGAAAGTCTTCATTGGAGTCTGTTCAACGTACGCAGAGCGTGGGAGACACAATGGAAAAACTCAATGACCCACATTTCCACATCACAGGACATAGCAGTCATCAATGGTATTTTACATTCTGCGATCAACCTGAAATGAAAATAAGTGAAAATTGACACTTTTACACAAACAAAGCTCACATTTTTCCACCACAGCCTTGTGTGGGTTATGAAGCGCTTTCTTTTTTGGGATAGCAAATTTTATGTGTCTCTAAAATTAAAATCTCAAATTCTCTCTGTCTCTCTCTCTCTCTCATATGTACTATCTGTCTCCTGGCCAGCCGCCTTGGCTGTGGCATACTGGTGCCACTCTTTGGACTGATTCGCCCTGACAAGCCTTGTGCGGGAGAGCAAGAGACATTCGGGGTGTTTGAGAGAGTAGGAGTGAGGGAGAGGGAGGGGAGCTCGGTGGTTCCTGTCTTGGAATGTCGCCCCTGGTCTGTCTGTTTTTGTGCATTTAGCAGTGGAGAGGAGGGAGAAAAGAAAAGTAGAAGGATTGTTAGAGAAGACAGACATGCCACATGCTGCAAGAATTTCCACCTTTGCTTGTCTTTGACTGTTGGGCTCCCGGGGAAGGAGGAAGGGTTCAGAAAGGAATAGAGTAGAATATAAAAAGAAAAAAAGAAAACTTGAGGGAGGGTGGGAGGAAGGGAAGGAAAGATAGAGAGAGAGAGAGAGAGAGACGCAGAGAAGACAAACTAGTGGGCCGCAGCTGTAATTACAGGTCACGTTGGGTAATTAAAGAAAATAAATACATTTGAACTTTAAAAAAGTCTATCGATGTAATACACAGTAGTATTGTGCATCATTTCTGTATTATATATTTCATTTGCCTCTTTTCCTTGATCTCTTAGAATAAGAGCCTGTCTACCTCTCCAGACTGAGTTACCATGAGGGCCAGCTGTCTGCTACTGCTCTCCATGCCTGGTCAGTACAGCTATGCAGAATCACTCAGCAGCGCACAATGTGGGCACAGTAAAACGTTCTGCCGTACATACAGGTGATCAACCTGGCATTTTGTTATTGTTATCATTATTATATTCATTTATATATATATATATATAGATGTATTGTCATATGGCACACAGCCTTATCCAGACTTATTTGGGATATATATAAGTAAATTGTAAGAAAGAAAGTAAAACACTTTTACACGAATACCACTGTAAAGCTTTAAGTGAGGGCTATGTTCTTTGCGCTCACCCTCTGAGACTTTCGTGGAGTTTGTTTGGTCACCGTCGCATTGTTAGTGCCTCAGTGCTGTCCCTTGTCTTTGTGCCAGTGTGTTCTCATGCATTTTGTCCCAACAGTCCTTTTACTTGCCCAGCACTTTGATGGGACAGATGAATTTTACCCCGACCCGTTGATCTCCTTAGGTGAGTTTTTTTTATACCTGGAATGTCCAGGTTTGTGTACATTTAAGTGTGCAGAAATGTCTGTAATAAACACAATTACATATACGTGTGTGGCGTGTGCAGGAATTAAATCAGCCCATTTAGCCAACGTACTGGAATTGTCTTGCAGGAATAAAAGATGTCTCGTGCATAGCCCCTCCGAGAGTTAAAGCCACATATGTACACTGCCTTGCAAAAAATATGCACCCCCTCACATTTTGTTGAATTATGGATGATTTATTTAAAAAATTCAAGTCAATATTTTTATTAAAAGACTGAATGTTCAAACTGATCCCTAAAATACTCTACAATAAAAAATACAGTAAATAAATAACTTTAAAAAAATCACAAAAACCAGAAGGAAAAATTAAAAAACTGAAATATATTGATCCTCCAGAATCAATATGTTTTGGAAGCACCTTTTTGCAATAATTACAGCTTTTAATCTTTTTTGGATAAGTTGATACCAAGTTTGTACACTGGGAAGGTGCCATCCATGTTTGCCCATCCTTCTTGGCGAATATGCACACGCTCTGTCACGTTACTTTGGAGATCGCTGATGGACAGTGTCATGGAAATGAACCACTCTTAGTTTAGGACTAGTGATGAGAACAAGGTTCTACATTGTGCAAGCAGCATAGGAGCTCTGAACAGAAGATGTTCAGAGGACATATTTATACACTGATAATAACAAGAACCTTTCAGGGCAGTGGTTCAGTTCTTTGCACTCCCACGTAGTTAGATCGGCTTCATTTGGTCTCGACAGGTTACAATCTGAAAGGGAAAGATCAACTTTCTAAAATGTCAGCGAAGCACGTCCTCGAGGGACCTGTCGTGTTCATGACTTCCACAACAGCGATTTCCATTCCGTTGACATTTTCCTGACAAGCTTCCCAGTCTCTGCAGCTGAGAAGCTTCTCCATATCGTGACGCTGCCGCCACCATGCTTGAAAGTAGGGATGGCGCTGACTGCGTGGTGCACCATGTTGGGTTTGCAACAGACTCAACGCTTTGCATTTAGACTAAAACTCCAATTTCCTATTTGGCTTCATCTGATCACGAAAGCGCATAAAAATGCTTTGTTGTACACTCCGTATTGGATACGAGATGGGGTCTTTTCAGTAAAGGCTTCCTTCTTGTCACTGCCATAGAGGCCAATTTTGCAGAGTGACCGGGGTATTGTTGATCATTTTTCTATCTCAGCCATTCAGAGTTGCCATTGGCCTCACAGTGGTTTCCCTAATTACATTTACATTTACATTTACATTTTAGGCATTTATCCAGAGCAACTTACAAAGTTCACATTTCTTTACATACAACCCATTTATACAGCTGGATATTTTACTGAAGCAATTCAGGTGAAGTACCTTGCTCAAGGGTACAGCGGCAATGCTCCATCTGGGAATCGAACCAGCAACCTCTGAGTTACAAGCCCAGTTCCCTAACCATTATACTACACTTCCAAAACGAATTTGTTTCCTCCTTGACTGCCTGCTCAGTTTTGAGGGACAGTGTCCGGGTGGCACGATACATCTTT
This sequence comes from Aldrovandia affinis, assembly GCA_029706075.1. Classification (NCBI taxonomy): domain Eukaryota; kingdom Metazoa; phylum Chordata; class Actinopteri; order Notacanthiformes; family Halosauridae; genus Aldrovandia; species Aldrovandia affinis. The sequence continues at coordinate 5,400,205 of JAINUG010000020.1, read as the reverse complement.
AGCTTCTTAATGATGAACTAGACCATGCTCAAATAGATATTCAGTGACTTTGACATTATTTTATGTGATCTGTGCCAACAACTTTATCCCAGAGTTATTTAGAAAGCTCCTTGGTCTTCATGGTTGTATTTTTGCTTAAAATGCACTACCTGACTGAGGGACCTTACAGAAATGGGTGTATTTATTCTGAAATCATGTGAACCATTATTACTGCCACAGACAGAGGCCATGAATTAATTTAGGTTTGGCACAGTAAAGCAAAAAAACACTTATGCAATCAAGATGTCAACATTGTTTGGTAATTATTTATTTGCCATATGTTTTTTGTTTTGCTTTGCCTGTGCGGAGTTGGGTGTGTAGATCAGAAATATTCATTCCTTTTTAAACGGGTCATCACTGCAAATTCTGAAGCAACAAAATATGAAAACTGTGCAAGGGGGTCAGTACATTTTGTAAGGCACTTTGAGCATACCTGTAAATTACTCTTTAGATAAATGTCCAGCCAACTGGACAGCTACCTGTCTATATACTTGCAGTTAATTTTCTTATGTCCTAACATGTATTAGCCAACCTGCCATAATACATGCCTTTGACTGCCTGTGTACTTGCACCATTGACTCTCCTCAGGCATCGTTTCCTGTTTAAAATGCATTTTCCCTCGTCTTTTCTGATTCACAGAGGACTATGGTCCAGATTACGAATTTCCTGGTAAGACTATGTGTGTGTGTGTGTGTGTGTGTATTCTCCTGGGTTTTAAAAGTGGAGTCTTGTGGTTCTGTAAGAAAACATTCCAAAATCAACCAATCAACTACCATTTCCCAAACAGTTTCACTCTCATCACTGCAAAACACAGTTGAAGAGAAACCGAAATTTAGCCTAGCTGTTCATCAAATGATTGAAATGTTCTCTCTTGAGATGAAAATATTTAATACACTTACAGTTGTGTCTGTGGGGAAATGATGGCTCAGATCCAATTGATTCAGTTCAAAACATTCACTGATTACAGAAGACTGACAAGTGTTTTTTGATAATTGTCCTCACTCGCTCCCACTCTTCCTCTCAATATAGACCCTCCACAGCAACAGGTGCTTTTGGAGCTGCCCCCGGGCCCTGGCCAGTCTGGTAGGGCCAATGTTCTTTTTTATATCATCTGCTGTCATTCCAATACCATTTTTATAACTGTTACTGTGTGCAAAGGAAAATAATGTCAGGAACATCAAACTGGATTTTCATCTTAAAATTTTAAAGATGAAAATCTGAAAAAGTTTGCGGTAACTTTGTCACCGGCGTGTGTGTGTGTGTGAAAAGGCCCTCCTCTGTGTTTTTGTGTGTTTGGGAGGGAATCCCAGTAGACAGTCCTTACAGAGTTCTTCTGTGCCGAAATCCACTCTTATCCAGATTCATGTGCAAATCACTTTGGCTATTTTTGGCTAAGGAGTTGACAGTGAAGTGTATTAAAAGGTATCGTGCCCGCGTGTAAACAGCCTGAATCACTCTAAAGGCCTCTACATGCTTCTGCGTAAGCAACGGAACTGCAACGCGACCGCGACGCAACATTCCTCTGCAACTTGGCAATACATACTTCTGTGCAACCTACACAACATGGTGTCCTCACACTTCCTGAAGCTGGTTCATTTGATACCATGTTGAACAAATTATGCTAGCAAAAAAAAAATTATGTACTAGCTCAATGAACTATGACCATGACAGCTCCGCCTCCATTCGCTAACCAACCAATCAATGCTGTGCAACATCTACGGGACATGTTGCGAGTTTGATTTTTGTGCTAGGTACGCAACACCCTCTGCAGTCGCGTTGCAGTCGCGCAAGCATGTACAGGCCTTAAGATGTGGGTCCTGGAGTGGGCCCTCTTTCAAATGCAATTTTGAACATGTATGCACATCAGCAGCAGCTCCATACAAAGATGTAAAAAATCATTTGTGCTGTAATATGTGCGCATGGGTGCATGCGTGTGCGCCGGGTGCAATGTCTGTATACATGCGTGGTGTCAGTTATTATTGTGAAATATGCACGCGTGTGTGCGCGTTGTCATATCTGCACGCATATGTGTGTGATACTCAGCACTATGACGCTTTCTGCTTCAGAAGCCGAGTTGCAGACTGAACCCACGGAGCCCGGACCCCTCGGTAAGAGACAGAGGGAAAGCGTGTTTGTGTGTGTGTATATCTGCAGACACGTACGCATGAGAGTATGCGTGTTTGAGCACACGCGCGCGCGTGTGTGTGTGTGTGTGTGCTCGGCAACAAATCTTGACGTTCTGCAAGATTGAACACGGGTGTATTTTTTGCAGCTATTTGGGGTGCACTTTAATTTGGGTTATTTTGTCACAGATTGCAGAGAAGAGCAGTACCCCTGCACCAGACTCTACTCTGTACACAAGCCCTGCCGACAGTGTCTGAACACCCTCTGCTTCTACAGGTGTGCCTGCACGCCTACATGCCATCTCTTTATTTGAAGGTGTGGATGCCTTGCTTTCAATGCATTGTTGCACACAATAATTTGAGCCCTCCGCCCTCTCCCGTCTCTTCAGCTTGCGCAGGGTGTACCTGGTGAACAAGGAGGTGTGCGTGCGGACTGTGTGCGCCCACGACGAGCTGCTGAGAGGTGAGGGCTTGGGTACGAGCGCTTTGCCTGACACCTGAATGGTACGTGATTATTGTGTCCCCTAATGCCTCCATCTCCCAACACACCCAACCCCCGCAGCGGATATGTGCCGTGACCAGTTCTCGCGGTGTGGCGTAGCGGCGCTGAGCGGCCAGTGTGGGGCGCTGGGGAGCAGCTGTGGGAAGAGCTGCGGGGGATGCTGAAGTAGGAGAGACAGGGAGGGATGAGCCCAGATACTGCCACAATCTCCAGGTCCAGAACCCAGCCTTCTCTCTCCCCCTCCCGTCTTTCCTGGGACCAAAGACACAACCATCTGCACCTTTGCTCCACCCTTTTCTCTCTCCTGTATTTTTCTTAAGAGCAGCTCCTCCACCGTTCTCCCCTGCATTATTTCTTAGGTCTATAAATATATATACTTTTATACCCAAATAAATATTAATGACTGTGTGATGTCACTGGTGCTATTAAAAACAACTGTACACTGGTGCTATGAAGCAGCGGCACATCATTCAGATGTCCATAAACAGCTATGAGTTTATACTCGATATACTGTGTGATTTGTTTTTGTTACTGTATCATATATTTTTCATCATTTTGTGTTTTGTTTTACATTTTTTGTTTCTTGTTGTTAATATGTATGTTCAAGCAGTGTTAAAAGTGATGACAATAAGTGACATTATATTAAGTTGGCATTTTACTAATGTAATTGTATTGTAACTACAAGGTAACGTAACTGCAATTACTGTGTGCTGACATGTTTTCAGGGGACTCATTCGGAATTTCAGCAATTACACTTCATCTGAATGAACCCTGGCCATACTGTTAACCATCTCCGAACCAACTTACTTACTTATCTAATTATAATACATTTACTGTATAACAGCATGACGTGGGAGTTGTGTTCGCCATGTGCTTCCCTCTGCGCTTGCTCGATAAGCATTAATCAGCCCTAGCGCAGGTTACAGGCTAGCGAGCCAAGACAATCCGGCAAAAACCAAGATTCCAAGAAAGATTCTCTCTCAAAGGGGGTCGTCTTTGCTTTGAAATAATGAAATGTCATGCAGTGAATGGTTGTGTTGTGTACAGTACTATCAATGGCAAGATTTGCTTTGTGCAGGATGCTCACAAACTGGTACTGTACTACTGCTTTGTTCAAATTCTTTTTTTTTTTTATACAGCTGAGAAAGTAAAATAAATAAAAAACATTTTTATGGTGACTTGCGTGTGTTGTTTAAACGTCTGAAATCCAGTTACCTGACACTTGACTTTATAGACTGTAAATCCCTTTATTAAACATTTAAGGGGGGGAGGGGGAGGGGGAAGGATAGGAGAATGACCATACAGTAGAGGGGAAACCTTAGCACAGCCCAGTGTGGTATCTATCCCAACACAGCCAGCAAGACCCTTCCAGTACAGTACAGTTAGTTCATCCAACATTTGCCCCATGTACCCCTTTTCCACCGCACAACTGAGATCAGGCTCTTGGGCTTGCGCTAGCTGAAAATGGCCGACCCACCGCAGCCCCAGTGCTCTTCCACTGTAACAGCCGCAACCGGAGCTGCAGCGCGCGAAACTCACTGAACGCTGGCGTCCGTCCAGATCCAGATCACTGCCTGGACTTTGTCTGCAGCCCGAGGCTTAGGTTTTCCCAGAAAAGAGAATTAGGCTCCAAATTTCTTCTCTCTACCCCTGCTCGTTTGCTGTGATCAGCAATGCTGGCCCAAGGTGCATCCACCGAGTCAGGAGAAACAACCCCTAAACAAAGACCGGACTAAAATGCAAATAACCATCCCACATTGACGCAAGTTCTCTCCAGATGCTTCAACTCGCTTTCCTTTTCTACATTCCTTATTGACCCGGAGTTATGCAAGCTAGCCTGGCTCCAGCTCGCGTCGAAAAGGGGTACAACTGGCTCAGTCACAGCGTTCGATGGTGAACGTGCAGAGTGCGTCATGGGGAAAATTATATCTCCTGACGCAAAGCCTGGTGCAAAATCGTCAGGATTCAGGGCCACAACGCCCACCCCGCCGCATCCACCCCTTTACAAACACGCTTACAAAAATAATCGTTCTATTATTAAACCAGACTACGATTAAATGTACAGAAACACGATCCGTTAACTTTATTTGATTATCAAACGTTAGTGTGACAGCACAAACCAAATTAAAATGAACAAAAATATACACACGTTTAAATATTGTGCCATATTACTGGTGGTCCCTGACTATGGCCTTAATTCCATAGTGCTTAAGATGAGAATGAATCCCGTGACAGCAAATAAAAAGGAGAAGGGTGTAAGTATTCAGACGACAAAAATCTACGTGTAGCGTCCTAGCATATGGCAGGTCTAGACTACTTTAGCACTGAAGCATGCAACTGTGTAATGTAGAGCAAATATGGATGGAGAGTTATGTTATTGCCTAGCAGTGATCACCTCTTCATTTGTATCTGTCAAAATGCTCATTTGCTCTCCAGCTCCCAGTATGCTGATCTCTGACTGCATGCAGGGCGCTTCATGAACCCAGATGTCCTGGGGGACTGCTGCTGGCCTGGTACTCTCTGGTGTTCTGACCTGCACTTCACCGACTGCCCACCAGGGAGTGCTATTCAGTTCCCACTGGACAGCAGGGAGGGGGGCAATGGTGGCTGCCGACGTCGCATCTCCTGTTGGAGCTGCTCCTTCAGAGTGGACACCTGACACAGACAGACAAACAGACAACACTGGGTCAGTGATCATCAGGGCGGCCCAGTATTATCAATGCACACCTCAGCACACACAACAGTTCAGTGCAACGGGACTCCCGTCGCAGTGAGATCGAGACCAGGCCAGTCAAAGCCTGGTCTGATTGTACCTGCTCCTCCAGCCCCTTGACGCGGTGTCTGTGTGCCCTCTCTCTGGCTGCCAGGGTGCGCTCCGCCTCCCTCTGCGCCACTCTCAGCCTCTCGGCCTCCCGCTGTGCCTCGTCCCTCTGCCGGGCCGAGCCCTCGCTGGCGCTGTGCGACTGCTCCATCTCCAACAGCTGCGTCTGGATTCGGACAGAGATGGCGGTCACGTTCCCCTCAGCACAGCACTAATATGGGCCACGGTCACGTTCCCCTCAGCACAGCAATAAGAGGGGACGTGGCAAAGCTGTACGATGCCTGCAATAGTAGTACTCCCACTATGGTGGTCAAGGCAGTTCCAACTGAACTTTGAACAAATTGAACACATTTTAAGTGAGCATGTGACACAGTGTATTACAATATCCTTCAGGCTCATTGTACTTTTGAATATTTATTTGACTTCACTCCTACAGACATCAACATGCCATGTGTACCACTGATTTACTGGATTCTTTCCACAGTTAACATGGCTGAATACTACAAACATCTGCTACAAAAGCATCAGTAGTCTATCTACAGCTGTTTATAAGTAACCCAACCTGCTACTCATCCTACAAAGAAAGAACTATCCTAGCTTCCAATTACAGCAATTACTACACCAACACAAACTACCGAAGTCTAATTATCCTAACTAACACGGCCACGCCTGCCCCATCTTCAGTAATGGAGTCTTAAGATCAGGTATTGGTCAAAGCCACAAGGCCACCATTTTCAGATCTTGGTCATTGTATTGAAAAATCCACTACCGGTCAAAGGTTTTAGAACACGGTTTTTACTGAAATTTAAGCAGTTCAAGTCCTGTGAATAACCTGAAATGGTACAAAGGTAAGTGGTAAACTGCCAAAAAAGGTTTAGGTTACCAAAAACTTAAAAATAATGTACATTTTTGGCAGTGTGTAGTTTCCTACACTATTAAAAGGCACTTGGAAACTGGAGGAAACTCTGACAGGAAGAGGTCTGGCAGACTCAAAGCCACAAGACAAGTTTCTGAGAGTCTTTTGACCGGTAGTGTATGCGTGGTCTTGGTCGGTCTTTCTAAGATTAATTTTAATTGATAAATTTGGTCAAATTAGTGTTTTTTATAACTTGGTCTTGGTTTGACTTATTCTATTGAATATTCCCACACACATTACAGGGAAAAAAGCCTTGTTCTCCATTACAGTTTTGGGTAGTGTTTCTGTAGTTTCATGAGGTCAAGAGGACCATACAGCTGCAATCCGATTAAAAAGCAAAAAACCTTTCCAAAATGACAAGCCCTGTGGTCATCGGGTCAGTGGACACGGTGATCAAGACTCCACCACTACCCCTCCACCCCCCCTCCCACTCACCAGACACATAGCTATCGTCTTCCTTACGCTCACCAACTCCTCCTTTCACATAGATAGCCAACAGAAACACAGACACCTTTACCATCAGCCAATCTCTTTAGACTACATAGCTTGTGATGATCCAATACTAAACCACTTATTTCATTAACAGTTTACAAAACATTCCCCAAATTGTTTGTCAAAACATGCAGTATGCACAGTAGAATCTTGGAGATACGGACGCTTCGGGAATGGAGATTGTTTGCAACTCAAAATGTTCTGAACTTTGAAAGTGATGCCAAAATACACCTATTTCATTTGTAGGTTAGATTCTGAATAATAATGGCACTTAGGGTTTTATAGAACCCGACTAAGAAGAATGTTCGATTAGTCAGTTGACATTCTGTTAGACATGTCTGTTTGATTCTCAAAGCACAATAGCCTGCATTATTTATGTTTATCTGTCTAAGAGATTAATTTACAGAAAAGAGAAAGGACTGTGCTCAGTCTACGCTATGTACGTAGGACTGTGCTTTGTCTGCGTTCCTTTCCACAATAATGTGATGTGATAACCTCACATTGAACGCATCTCACCCACACTGACCAGTGCGAATCTCAGTAAGATTCTTCAGAAAGAGTAGAAAGTTTTATCGATGGGCTACAATATCCAATGTTAGGATGCTGACTAAAATAACCAACGCTGTCAATGTTATTTGCGCAGATCTTCCGGTTCGGTTCACCATCAGTCCGGTATACTGACGTTCTACTTTATTACCTCAAAATTTGCATTTTTATTCACCAAACCTATTCCACCTCTCTGCCTGGGTAACTCACGTGACCCAGTAAAACCGTTTTCTAAAGAAATTATGCAGGAAGGCACACCTTGATTTTGGCACAGCTGTGTGAACAGAGAGGGCACTTCAATGAATGAGTTTTCACACCGTGTCTCTTTGAAAGCTGCTGTCTGCAGCTTACATACGTTTACTTGGGGAGTATTTACGGGAATGTGAGAGTAAATTCTTCATAGACTGATTGTCCGCTCCTCTGTCTTTGATCTACTCACGGGAAACATGAAGACAACAGCTGAGAAAACCTTTAAGAGAAAGGACGGTCTCAAGCCCTTCTACTGGGGCATTGGCCCCTTTTCCACTATAGCCCCATTTCCATTAGCGGGTCTCATTGGAACTCAAACTCATAGGAATTCAGGCTTATAAGGCTAGACCTTATTTAAAATGTCAAAATAAACAAAGACAAGATCTGGTTTGGATAGCCAGGCAGCCATAGCAGGCTGTGGTTTTGTCAAGCAGATATTGTCTAATATTATATGATTAAATATTACCATTTATAGAACTGTACATGCAGTTCAGAAACTTTGTTTGTTTGCTTGCTAGCTAGCTTAGCAAAACAACTGTCAATATGGCATTTTTTCATTTGAATTTACTTTTGAGAAGGGGTAATATGAGATTGTGGGTACCTCTGCATGCTAGCAAGCTAGTTAGCTAGCAATCTAAAATGACCACTGCGTGCCTGACTGACTAGATAGATGGATAGCTAGCTAGTTGCATCACAGCACAACATTACATTGCCATGCAAATTAAATGTTTCTGTTCATATTTCTTTCTTATTTATCCATGTAATCTACATCAGCCTATCTAGCTAGCTATCCAGTTGTTAGGGGTCTGCATAACTGTGTCATGTTGCCTGTCACAAAAACATTATCAATTAGCTGAACACAAGCACCACTCCCACCCACTGCCAGACTCAGGGGATCGTTTGGATTTTGGATTATTTATGACGGAAGCAGTGCAAAAACCCAAAAGTGAATCTAAGAGAAATGTCTGCTCTTCAATATTTCTCACGTATCCATTTATCAGGAACCAAATTATTTATATATGGTTGAGACAATCCATCGCAAGTAGCATAGCCCCTAGCATGCTAGAATCATAAACTAGCCATTTGTTCAAAAGTTTCTATGGCTTATTACAGACATCAATAAAAGGCCACCCAGCGCATGGCTCCAGACAGTATGACAGCCACTATTGCCTTTCTGGCTGAACTCAGTGTGAACACAGGGGAAGTGTGATAATAGACAACCTCTCCGGGGGAACATGGTCATGTAGTAATCAGCTGGGCCTGGGGCCCTGGTTCCTGTTATCCAGCACCACTTTAATTCCATATGAATGAAAATACAGTGAGAATACACAGTTCTTCCTGGTTCCTCACGGGATAAAGGATAAATGTGTTGTCATTTCTCCCTGTCCCCCAAACACCCCCTTACTGGTCCGGCCTCGCCCCACACCTGCAGCAGGGCAATCTGCCTCTGTGCGTCCTGCAGCTCCTGTTCGGTGGTGTTGAGCGAGCGGTCCAGACGGCCCTTCTCCGCAGAGAGACGCATGCTGCCCTCCTCCGTCTTCAACTTCTGACGTTCCACCTGGGGGAGAGGGAGACAGAGAGAGAGGACAAAGGGACAGAGAGAAAGAGAGAGAGAGAAAGAGAGGGAGACAGAGAGGGGATAACGAGACAAAGAGGGAGAGCGACACACACACACACACACAGAAAAAGCAGAGATGAAGATTGCCCAAAATGTGAGATCATTGCGAGCGTTTTGTTTTTTATTTAAAGGGACAAATGTTTCTTCTTTTACTGCGAGTTTCCCCATACAGAAAAACAGGCTTATGACCAATTCGGCTTTATAAGTCGGCGGCCTTCCTCCAAGTGCATTTGACTCGCCTTTTCATCTTTCAAGACAGACAGACAGACAGGCAGACAGACAGAGGTAGACAAGCCATCGCGAGTGTGTCGTTCCCCCGTGACCTCGGGCCTCCGACTGCGCCCCCCCACCTTGTCCAGCGTGTTCCTCAGGGCGTTCTTGTCCTTCTCCAGCCGGACGGCCTGCCTCTCCGCGTCCCTCTTCTCCCCCTCCAGCTGGGCCACGGCCCTCTGCAGCGCCCGCAGACGCTCCTCGCTGGCCGCGCGCTCCGCCTGCACGGTCTGCGCAATGCGCTGGGCGTCTGCCAGGCTGGCCGATCGCTGACGCAGCGCCTGGGAATCGTCTGCATTTTTTCCCCTTCTTCAACTAATGTCACATTTGTTGGCTTATGCGTTTAATTTGTTCTTCAATCTTTTTCATAACCAAAGACGTGCGCCCCGACCTGTTTTCAATTCCCTGCGCATACGCTTCCAATTAATGCCGTTCCATTTAATATTGCCATAAATTAGAAAAAAGTCTAACTCTCGCTCTGGAATTTATTGTTTTTAATCAAACTACCCCCTACAATATTAAGGCGGTCCTCCGCAGGGCGGGTGCCGAGTGACTTACGGGTACTACTAAAACGACTAATGTTGCTGTTAATTCATAAAAGGTTATTAAAAGTGAAATAGTACAATACGATGCGAGAGTATCGATAAAGGTGAGTAAACCATAGGAGCTCCTGCCGTACCTCGTGAGCGTGGGCCAGCTCCACCTCCAGCTCGCCCTTGTGCAGCTCGCTCTGGGTGAGCTCGGCCTGCAGGCTCTGCACCCGCTCGGTGAGGGCGGCCACGCTGCGCTTCCCCTCCGAGAGAGAGGCCCGCGCCCCGTCCACGCGCTCCTGAAGCAGGGACACGCTGCCGTTAGTCACCTGCTGACACTGCGCACACAGGGACTCGCGGCGGTGTGCCGACATCGAACACAAAGGTTCACGCTGACATCACACGTACACCTCCACACCGCAATATCAAGATGGAGGCAGCTCCACTCTTATGCCACGTATAATGCCGCCATGATGGTGAACGTGCAGTTATGGCTTTACAGGCAAGTCGCCTCTCCAGTGTGATACCCGATACACAGGGACAGTATATACAACGGGGGAAATAAGTATTGAACACATCAACATTTTTCCCAGTAAATGTATTTCCAATGAGGCCATTCAAGTGAAATCTGCACCAGACTTTGGTATTAACTCAAGAAATCCAGACAAAAAATCGAAGTTAAAGTCCATATGTAAATAAAGTGATGTGTAATAAAGTGGAATGACATAGGAAAAAAGTATTGAACACACTAACCGAAATTAATTCAATACTTAGTGGAGAAGCCTTTGTTTGTAATGACAGCTTCAAGGCGCTTTCTGTACTAATCACCCGCAGTATTCAGGTGTGATTTTGGCCCATTCCTCTACACAGATTGTCTTTAAATCTTGAAGATTGCGGGGGGCCCTCTCGTGAATCTGGATCTTCAGATGCTTCCACAAATCTTCAATTGGGTTTAAGTCAGGTGATTGACTGGGCCATTCCAACAAGTTGATTTTCTTTCTCTGAAACCAATTGCGAGTTTCCTTTGCTGTATGCTTTGGATCGTTGTCCTGCTGGAAGGTCCACCCACGTCTCATCCTCAGCATCCTGGTGGATGGCAGCAGGTTCATCTCAAGAATCTCTCTGTACATGGCTCCATTCAATGTTCCTTCAATGATATGAAGTCTGCCAGTACCACGAGAGGAGAAACAGCCCCACATCATGATACTTCCACCTCCAAACTTCACTGTTGGTATAGTGTTATTCGGGTGATGTGCAGTGCCATTTCTCCTCCAAACATGGTGTGTTGTGTGACAGCCAAAAGTTCAATTTTGGTCTCATCTGACCAGAGTACATGCTCCCAGTAGTTCACTGGCTTGTCCAAATGTTGTTTGGCAAACTTTAAACGAGCTTCAACATGTCTTTTTTCAGTAGTGGAGTCTTGCGGGCTGAGCGTGCACAGAGGCCATGGCGGTGGAGTGCATTGCCTACTGTCCTTTCTGTCACAGTTGTACCTGCTGCCTCCAAGTCTTTCTGGAGCTCTTTCCTAGTGGTCCTTGGCTCTTTGGCTACTCTTCTAAGTATCCTTCTGACTCCCTGGTCAGAAATCTTGCGAGGAGCTCCTGTGTGTGGCCGGTTGATGGTGGAGTGATGTTGCTTCCACTTACGGATAATGCCCCCAATGGTGCTTACTGGAAGATTCAGAAGTTGTGAAATACGTCTGTAGCCAATTCCATTTTCATGTTTTGCAACAATCTGGTTGCGAAGGTCTTGAGAGAGCTCTTTGCTTTTACCCATCATTAGATGTTTCTTGTGTGGCACCTTGGTAACAAAAAAACCTTTTATAGCCCATCAATATATTCTAACCCAGCTGACATTAATTCGCACAGATTGGAGGTAGAGTTGCCTCCTAATTAGTTATGGTTTTCACCTGGTTCCTTGCCTTTCCTTGCTGTGGTGTACTGCTTTTTCTTAGTGTGTTCAATACTTTTTTCCTGTTTCATTCCACTTTATTACACATAACTTTATTTACATATGGACTTTAATGTTTAGATTTTTTGTCTGGATTTTTTTAGTTAATACCAAAGCCTGGTGCAAATTTCACTTGAATAGGCTCGTTGGAAATACATTTACTGGACAAAAAGTTGATGTGTTCAATACTTATTTCCCCCATTGTATGTAACGGATATCCAGTCTTGAAAAGCTACACTTGATTATGTCGCTCTCACAATGTGACAGACAGTCCCCCAGCCCCTCCACACACCTGCAGCAGCCTGCGCTCCTGCTCCGTCACGCCCAGTGTCTTCTGCAGTGCCGTCAGGCGCCCCTGGGTGGCGCTGTGGGCAGCGGTGGTCTCCTGCAGGCTCTGAGCCAGGCTTTGAGCCTTCTCTTTCAGTGCCGCCTCCCCTTCCTGGGCCTTGGCGAGGGCCTGGGTGAGCCTGTCCACCTCCCTCTGCAGCGTAGTCACACGGCCCTCCCCCTCGGACACCTTCAAAGGGTGCGAAGCGTCACGCAACAGAAGGGCGTAGGGCGTCACATGAACAGCGCAATGGCCGACCGCGGTCAATGCTCACGCACCTGTTTGAGGAAGCCGTCGACGCGCTCCTGAGAGGCCTGGCTCTCGGCCTCCCGGTCCCCGAGGCTCAGCTTCAGCCTCTGCAGCTCCCCCTCCTGGCTGCGTCGCGCCAGCTCCAGCCTGGTGCCCCTGGCCTCGGCCGCCTCCAGGGCCTCTCGCAGTTTCCTCCGTTCCGCCTCCAGCCGCGCCTCGCCAGCCTTCATTTTACTCAGCTGCTCCTGGAAGGGAAGAGACAGGGACGATCACATGACCCGAAAAAAAAAAGAAAAAAACAAACTGTGTGTGTGTATGTCTGTGTGCGTGTTTTATAACAATTCCAACGGTTTTCTTTTTCTCCCAAATTGGAATGGGAATCAAGATTTTAGGCTTGTCCCATCGCTGTAACATCTTCCGTCAATTCAGGAGGTTAGGCACTGGCGCATGTGTCCTCTGGATTGGACCAGGTACGTTTTTCCTGGCCAAGTGGGTTCACAGCCAGTCATAAGGAAGCAAAACTCATCTTGGCACCATAAAAACATAAGACCACCACCAGAAACTTTGACAGCAGTACCATTCTAACAGTACTTCTCCCTGACTCCAGACTAGTAACACACAACCTTTCACTCATGCTGTTTGGATACCAGATGGGGCACTTCTATTGCACAGAAACAAAGGGCTTCACCTTAGGTGCTCCCATTCAAGCCCCCTGCCTATGGGGAGTGTAAAAATACGAGTTCTGTATAAGGGCCTTTTCATAATAAGGAAAATAATGCTATTTATGCCACCCATAGTTTGTCCAAGACAGAATATAATTTAAACAGTAATGATGTGAATTTAACATGGCAAGCATTGAAGACACAGAAGACTGCCTTATTATCTATTAAATTACAAAAAAACACGACAAAACGTTATTTAAAATATGTTTTGTGAGATTAATATAGTTTTGTAAAAAAAGAAAAATCCACCACTTCTTCATATGATCTTAATATAAGTGTACATAAAATACTGATTGGAAGTAGTGTCATTTACCACATTATTTGAAGAATAAGACGCATGTGCCTACACTTGAAGCTTCATTTCACTACATCACTCTTGCACTTTTTGTTTGACGTTTTTAGATCATTTATGATTGTGCTTTCTCTTTTTTTTATTGACATTGAGCTGGAGCACAGCAAGTAAGAATTGAATTGTACTGTGTACCGATACATATGACAAATAAAACTTAAACTCAAACTCGACTCTTGAATCAAATGAAACAGAAATAACACGAGCGCTGAAATGGAATACAATGCATGACTAAGCATTCCGTGAAGTGCTTGAGTATATGGCCGCCGAATGCTTCTTCCATATGCTCATGCGTCAGGCTCCTCTGGGCACACACACAGACGCTCCGCAAACATAGCCACATAGAGACCAGACATAAACATGGAGACAGCTACGCACTGCACGGCTGGCGGCCACCCCCACCCCTTTTCCCCTCTCTCTGTTCTCCCTCACTCTCTCTCTCTCTCTCTCTGTCACACACAATCCCCTTTCTCTTTTCAGCATCCATCCCACAGCCCCCGATCTGCGGTTTCTCAAACCGAAATACAGATTATAAAGTTCCACCCTTCCCTCCCTTTCCTCCCAGCCCCTTCTCTCGCTTTCTCTCACTCTCCCGCTCTTTTTCACTCTTTCTCCTCCACCTCCCACATTCTTTTCCCTGTCCCTCCGTTTTCTCCCGCTCGACTATTGGAAATGAAGAGTGTCTTTATTGCCTTCCCAAAAATCGCAATGTTTTTTTTTGTCGTTGGCCAAATGGACCGAGCAGAAGGGTGGCCCTGAGCCTGGCAAGGCCCTGCTGGGTTGGCTGTGGTGTCGACTGTGCCAGCAAGCTCACATTCTTCCGTGACCTCTTTCGATAATCAACCAAGATAAGAAATCGAACATTCATACAGCTCCTCCCCCCTCCCTCTTTCTGCAAACTCAGCATGAAGCAGACTTGGCAGCCATCAGTCAGTACAGTGTCTATTTTAGCCAGCTGGGCCTCTGCCAAAGGAGGGAGAGAGGGAGGGAGGGAGGGGGAGAGAGAGAAAGAAAGGAAGAGAGGGTGAGGGGGGAGAGAGTGTGTGTGTATAAGCAACAGAAAGATGGAAGCGGGGCAGAGGATCGGAGTGTTCCAGAGTATTGGTATTTGTGAGAGACCAGCATACAAGCCTGAATTGAAAGCATTTTCTGTGCGTGTGTGGTAGCGATGGATGCGCTTGTGTGTGTACGTCAGTGTGTCACCTGTCTAAATATGTGCGCTCTGTACCTGCGGTATGAGAAACCGCGGGTCACCTGTGGGCGTGCGTGCGTGCCGGCGCGTTACCGCCGTGAGCTGAAGCGTCGGCGGGCGCTACCTGCGTGTGTCGCCTCTCGGCCTCGGCGCTTTGCGACGCTCTCTCCAGCTCCTTCACCCGGTCAACCAGCGCCCTCCGCTCCCTCTCCGCCCGCCGCGACGCCTCCTCCTGCTGCTGCAGCGTGGCCTGGGCCGAGCTCAGGCGCCCGTCCACCCCCCGCTTCCCTGAAACACGCACAGCGACAGCAGCCGGTCACGCCGCAAGCCCCCGCTCAAAACCGCCCTGCGGCGGGACTCCGCGGCCTCGAAGCTCCAGCGCGGGAGCGGGTTTTGTGTCGGGTTTGGTAGAATGTGGTTGGGACTGAGGTCATTTGAGATTACGAAGAGCGGCGTGAGGCTCACCTTCCTGGCAGTCGGTGAGAGCGGTGTGGAGCTGGGCGAGCCGGGTCTGGGCCGAGTCCCTCTCGCCACTCACCTCCTCCAGGTCTCTCTGAACCGCCCCCAACTGGCCGCGGGCCTCGTCCTGCACAATGCAACGCCACGCAGTGCAGTCACAGAGAGCCACACACTCCACCTCTCGTCTTTCCTTTTAATATACGCCATTTAGCAGACGCTTTTTTTTTTGTTTTTGTTTTTTTTTGTTTCTGATTTTATCCCATTTTTCTCCCAATTTGGTAGCCAATTAGACCCGCTATTTTTACGTCAATCCCCCTAGTAATGTGAGTTCGCTGCCGTAGTCCTGCGACCGGTAGTGACGGCGAAGTGACGCCTCTTACGAGACGGCACCCGCAGGCCGTCGACCGTAACCCGGTACTACAGGGCCACTCTACGCAGCGAACGTCACGTCGGCTCCCTCCCCCTCCCCCTGGGGCGGACAGCCAATCGGCGCCCCCTGGTGGCACTCCCGGCCAGAGCCGACACTTGGCGAGACGGGGAATTGAACCCCGGTCTCCGTGGCCAGCGTCGGACGTTGTAACCACTGGACCACGCGGGAGGCCAGCAGACGCTTTTATCCAAAGCGACTTACAGTAGTGAATGCATACATTTTCAGTATATGTGGCCCCAGTGGGGATTGAACCCACAACCTAAGCGTTGCCAACGCCGTGCTCTACCCACTGAGCCACAGAGAGCCACACTTTTCTTCACTTTCTCCTTAAAATCCATCTCTGTCATGGCACAATTTCTCAACACTGAAAGTCCCTACATAATAGGGTAGATATTTGTATTTTTAAAAAAAGCTCTGCCCAAACGTGCGCCAACAATCACCCCTCTTTCAAAGTGACTGTAATCTATTCTTCTAACCATGGTAGCCACGTAATGGGTAAATGCATTTTTACACATGACCCTACGCATGATGGGATGTTAATTGCTTAATTAACTCAGGAACCACACCTGTGTGGAATCACCTGCTTTCGAAATACTTTGTATTGCTTCCTTGAAAAAGACTTTTAACCCAAAACCACACAAAACATCGTCTAAATGGGCCTGCCCGGTTAAAGAAAGGATGAGAGTGAAAAATAGAATAAGAGCGTGTCCCTCTCTCACCCTGTCTCTCTGTGTGTCTCGCAGTTCCTGCAGGAAGTCCCTCAGCCCACAGCGCAGTGTCTCAGGGTCCAGCTCAGGCAAGGGGATGGGGAGGGGGGTGTCACCCCTGTCTGGGGAGATGGGCCGTGAACCCGTGTCCTTCTCTGTGGTTCCACTGCCCCCCAACTCTTCCCAGCCTGGAGACAATAGACGGGGCAAATTCACCACCCGGTACAGCAGCCCAATAAAAACCACAACTTTCCAACCTTGTTCATTCTGTCCATCTAAGGCTGAGCTTCTCGAAGATATTTACACCTCATGAAACATCACAAACATCAAAAGCGGTGGAGAGACGAACCCAAAACCACTAAAGAGCACAGCAAAAATAACTATTACTAGTGTGCCCCCTGGTGGTGAAGTGCTGCTACAGCAGCATTAATATATCCAAACGCTCACCTTTGGAGGGGGAGCCTGAGCGTCGCATAGGGGACAGACTGCGGGGCCGCGAGACGGACAAGGAGCCGGGGGAGGTCCCCGCGGGGCTGTTCCCCCGCCCCCTCCCGCCCGTGC
The DNA here is from genome assembly GCA_029706075.1 of Aldrovandia affinis. NCBI lineage: Eukaryota > Metazoa > Chordata > Actinopteri > Notacanthiformes > Halosauridae > Aldrovandia > Aldrovandia affinis. Next base: position 5,383,152 of record JAINUG010000020.1, on the reverse strand, counting down.
CGATGCCCAGGGTGCGGGTCAGCGCCGACTGCAGGCTGCCCAGCCGGAACTCCAGCTCGCGCCGCTGGGCCTCGGCCCGGGCCAGCTCGGCCTCGGTGGCGGCCAGCTTGCCCTGGGCCTCGCTGAGCTGCAGGCCCGCCTGCGCCAGAGCGTCCTGCCCCGCCTGCGCCCGCAGCGCCAGGTTGCGCGCCTCGTCCTGCAGCTTCTTCTCGCAGCCGCGCGCCTCCTGCAGCTGGGCGCTCAGCTCGCGCTCGCAGCCTCGCCAGCCCGACTCCGAGTCCGTCAGGCGCCGCTGCAGGGAGGAGAGCTGGGAGGGGGGTTAAGAGAAAGAAAGGGAGGAAAGAGGAACAGGGGGGAGAGGGGGAAAGGAGAGGACGGGAGAAATACATCTTTGTAAACATGCTTCACACACCACGTAAATAAATAACGTGTGGAAAAAAAAAGGCATAAATGGGAATTTAAGGAACTTAAGACGAGATGACTTTAATAAAATGAGAGATAAGTTAAGTCATATAGATTTGGTCAAACTTCCCAGATTGCAGAACTGTGAATGAAAATTTGACTAAATTTAAAAGGGTTATTGTATATGTACAGTGTAAATTCATCCCAAAAGTAAGGACAATAGGATGAAGAAACTGTCTCCACAGTGGACGACTAAATCTTTATGGCAGATTTTGAGGCAAAAGAAGCGACTGTACAGAGTATATAAAAAGGAAAACTCAGAGAAAAACAAGGTAGATTATCGTCATATGCAGGCTAAGGCAAAAAAGGAAATAAGAGCAGCTAAAAGACGGTTTGAAATTAAAATTACCCAAGATGCAAAAAGTAATCCAATATTGTGAGTTTTTTCAATATTGTAGTAGAAAAAGGAAAGCTAATGATGAGGTTAATAAGGAAGGAACTTTGGTTTATAATAAGGATATTGCTAACACACGAAACAGTTACTTTGTTGAGAGCTTTACTAGAGAAGAGGTTATAAGTATGCCAATGTACAGGATGTTTTGAAGAACTTTGAGATAATGGATGTAGAAGTACTAGAAATACTACAAAAACTTAAGACAAATAAGGCAGCAGACCCTGATGGCATATATCCCAGAGTACTCAAAGAACTTGGGGAAATTATATATAAACCATTGACAGATACTTTTATGCAATCCATAAACACTGGAGAAATACCAGATGACTGGAAGCAGGGCAGTATATTTCCAATATATAAGAAGGGAGGCCATACTGACCCAGGGAACTTATAGGCCTGTCAGTTTAACTTCCATCTCATGTAAAATACTAAAATGGATTATGAGGGACAAGTTGGAATCATTGTTGAAAAATAATTGTATTTTAAGGGAGAGCCAACATGGTTTTCTCAAGGGGAGGTCATGCCTAACAAACCTCCTGGACAAGTGTGTTGACCTGAACCAGGCTTATGATGTTATATATTTGGACAAAAAGCATTTGACAAGGTACCACATGAGACCACATTCATTGTTAAAATGAATTCAGTAGGAATTTCAGGAGCTGTTTCAGAGTGGGTTCATAATTGGCTGCAAGGGCGAATACAAAGAGTAACAGTATCTGGGGTTGTATCTGACCCTAGGTGCTGTGGACAGTGGAGTCCCTCAGGGATCGGTGCTGGGACCTCTGCTCTTCCTTATTTACATAAATGATCTTGATAGGGACTTTAGCAGCAAAATAGTTACATTTGCAGATGATACTAAACTTGGGGGTTTGGCAAACAGTTCGACTAAAGTAACCCAAGATGATTTAAACAAAATCCAAGAATGGGCAGAAACATGTCAGATGACATTCAATATTGATAAATGTAAAGTTAATGATGTGGGAAATAAAAGCATAAGACAGTATTTTATGGGAGGAGATGTGGTGTTCAATTTGAAAAAGACTTAGGAATTGTAGTTGATCAAAGTCTATCTGCATCAAAGCAGTGTGCTACAGCAGTGAAAAAGGCCAACAGGATGCTGGGATGCATAGCAAAAAGTAGAGTATAAATTGGGGATGCTAATTTTAAGAAATGTCCTTGATCGATCATCGCCCACGTTAACAAACAATTAATCGATTAATCTTTATTTTAAAAAATAATAAAAATAAAATGCAAGTTTTTTCCCCTCAAAGCTTTACACTCTTTTGAGACACGGGCCTATTTTAACAGCATAAAACAATAAGTATTATGAAGGAAATAAAACACCATTCAGTAGGCCTAAAAAATATGAAAACAATATTCCTTTTGAAATGAAAATAGCTGTCCGGCAGCAGAGGCTTGGCAACTTGAAAAAAGAAAAAGAAAAAAGCCTACCTCCTAACTCGTCCCCTTACTGGGTTTTATTTAAGAATATAACCATATCAATGTGTTCAGGGGTGAGCCGTGTGCGCAGCCTGTTTACAGTAAGACCAGCCGATGAGAACACCCGTTCCGACGGAACCAATGTCCCGGGAATGGATAAATACTGTCGTGCCAAAAAAATGATTTCACCAAAAACTCAGAGAAATGCGGAAGTAACGTCAGGCGTGCTTAACGAATTCAAGAGACTACGCTATTGTCGGCTGCGGTAACGTTAGGCTATACTAAATATAACAAAAAAGTTTTGTCGTACATTTTTTCTTTAGTAAAATATTGCTAGATATATTTGATAAAATCAACATGGTTTTAACTGTTGTTTCAAAGCAATATTATTACACTCACTAGAGTTTGTGCTATTGGATAACTCTGTGTGTAGCTATTGCAGTGCTGTGATGCATAATCATTCATTTGATATGCTTGATCGATCAAATTCTTAACGGCGATTAATCGATTAACCATTAACATCCCTAGTATAAATCAAAGGAGGTTATATTAATGTTATATAATGCCTTTGTCAGACCTCACTTAAGAGTACTGTGTGCAGTTCTGGGCACCACACTACAAGAAAGATATAGAACTCTTGAAAAAGTTCAAAGAAGGGCAACTAAATCGGGACCTGGTATGAAAGGTAAAAGTCACTCAATCTATTTTTAACCTTAGCAAAAGGGGACTTAAGGGGGATTTGACTGAGGTTTTTAAATTCCTAAAACGGATTAACAAAGTGTACTACCAAAGTTTTTTTAAGGTAAGTTGGGTCAGCAGAACAAGAGGCCACAGGTGGAAATTAGTTAAAGGCAAATTCTGCATGGATATTAGGAAGTTTTTCTTTACACAGAGAGTTGTCAATGCCTGGAACAGCTTGACAGGTCGGGTAGTAGAGGCAGAAACACTTGGGTTATTCAAGTCTAGGCTAGATGCAGTACTAGATACTCTTTAGATTAGGACATGACGAGCCTACATGGGATGAACGGCCAGTTCTCATCATTATGCATTCTTATGTTCTTATTGCACTGTATGTCACAAGCGATACGTCTGCCAATCAGGTAAATGGGGTAGGAGGTCATGTCATTTATATAATATGCATAATTTTCTAAATGGCAAAAAATCCAACATGGCAGATCTGGCCTACAAAAATGTGCAGTATGGTCAAGAAAATATGTGTGCAAGTTTCAGGCCTTTGGCACTTTTTTTAAAATTTGGCCCCCAAATCATATTTTTAATCATCAGCTTTATTTCTGAATTTCTGTGTTCCTTCCCCCTGTCCCCATAACTCTCTCGCTGTCCACTTCAGCCTTCCTCCTCCCCTGCCGCATCCCTCTCTCCTCACCTCTTTCTTGGCGCTGCTCTTTACAGCCTCTGCCTCGGCCACCTTCTGTTTAAGCGCAAACACCTCCCTCCCCCTCTCCTCTTCTCTCTGTTCCTCCAGGGAGATCCGAGCCTGCAGCTCGGCCACCTCCCTCCCTTTCTGCTCCTTCTCTCCGTCCAGTACCTTCACCTGACAGAGGAAGGAAAAAGGAAAAAGGAAAAAAAAGGAAAATAGTGTGTCACGTAAAAAGATCATTCCATTCTCTTCGGTCGTGTGTTCCAGTTCGTTTCTCCATCACACCATTCTGTTACACATGCTCTCGTAGCGTCTCCATGATCCGCATAAATGCATTCCCAGGCGAATGGTGCAAAATTAATTATTTCAGCTAGTGTGGCCAGTCTCCTGGACACTCCAGTCTGACCTGTCTGCGCAGTTCCTGCAGCTCCCTGCGAGCCTCCAGCCGCGACCTCTCCACCTCCCGCAGGCTGCTCCGCAGCTCCGTCACCTCCCTCTGCACAGCTGCCAGGCTCTCCTCCAGCACGGCCAGCCTCTGCTCCTTCTCCTCGCACTGGCGCTTCACACTGAGAGAGAACACATCCCCACATTCATGTTCATCATCTGCCCTCAAAGATACCCTTTGCTGTTTTGCAAACAACTGGTGGCTAAACCAGTAGCAAAATCATCTCCATCATTCCTTAACCAGGCCTTAGGATTCCTTAAAAACATCCTGGAGGGGCTGCTGGGTGGCTCATCCTGTTAAAGCACTGCTCTAGTGTGTGGATGAGCCCCACGGTCTGGTATCAACTCCAAACCGTGCCAGTGCCGACTGTGGTCAGCAGCCCCACGGGACGATACATTATTGGCAGTTGCGTCTCCCGGGCGAGGGAGGGATTCAACTGGCCGGGTTGTCTGTGTCTCATCGCACACCAGCGACCCCCGCTGGTCAATCGGTCACCCACAGTCTGCCGGTATGAAGTTGTGCATGAAGCCTCTTCCCCCGACTCTGTGCAAGTCTTAACTTGTAGACTATGGTGTGAAAAGAAGCAGTGGCTGACATCGCACGTTGGAGGAGAGCGCGTGCTTGTCTACACTCTCCCGAGTTGATAGCGGATTGCAGCAAGCGCGTGCTAGAATACGATTGGCCATTCCACATTGGGAGAAAAAGCATAAAAAAACAACACTGGATAAATGGGAATTTCAGCTTCATGTTATGCTCAGATGCACGATACAATCTCTTCAGATAATAAAATAATAATTTTGGGCATATTTCTGGTATCCTCCCCCAAAAAACGTGCACCCCTATTCAGCATGGCCGCTTCTCAGCATCCATTCAAATGCAGTATCAAAGGTAGATTTTATGTTCACAGTTCAGTGTAAAAATCAGAGCTGTGACCAAGTCACTGTTATGCAAGTCATAAGCAAGCCTCAAGTCTTAACCTTCAAGTTTCAAGTAAGTCCCAAGTCACGAAGGGTAAGTCTCAAGTAAATTCCCAAGTCGCCGTGTTCCGGTCCCAAATTTCAAGTCCCAAAGTTCTCAAGTCACATTCAAAACAAGTCTCTAGAGTCTTCCAGTCAAGTGCAAGTCATAGACATGCAAGTCTATGTCAAGTCTGAAGTACTTTTTTTTTGCAAGTCAAGTCTATAGTCATCAAAATTGTGACTCGGGTCACACTCGAGTCCAAGTTATGGGACTCGAGTCCACAACTCTGGTAAATATCAATACCCGATATCGATGTAAACAATCTTGATCATTCCATAACCATATCCTCATTTATTCCTACGTTTCTTAGTTACCTGATTCTCTCACTCTCTGCTGCCCTCAGTGTGTCCCTCAGCTGGCTGTTTGATTGGCCGAGGGTCTCTTTCTCCTTGGTGACGTCCCCCAGTGCCCTCCGAAGCTCCATGCCCTCCCGCCGTAGCCCCTCCCCGGCATCTCGGACTTGGCACAGGCGCCTCTCCACCTCCATCTGGCCCCGCCTCAGAGAATCTCTGGTCTCCTCGCTGGCCGATAGGGCGCCCCTGCACTCCTCCAGCTGCGAGAGGGAAGGACAGGGGAGAGGACTGACAACTTTGCATCAGGGAAGCTTGCAAAGTAAAGTGCAGTTCAAACATCCAACACAATGCCACACTACTCATGACATATTGAAACATATTGTGGCGGAGGCATTCCAAGGGGCGGTAGTTGAGGGGCGGTATATAGTGGCCCGCTGGCTCCACTCCCACACCTTAATGGGAAGTCCGGGGCTGACGGGGCACATTACATAAGTAATGGGACAGGAACTGTTCTCCTGTACAGGTACAACTGTAATCCTCCAGTCGGGCACAAAGTAAGAGTGAGAGTGTGTGAGTGTGTGTGTGTGTGTGTGAGAGAGTGAGTGAGTGAGTGAGTGAGTGAGTGAGTGAGTGAGTGAGTGAGTGTGTGAGTGAGTGAGTGAGTGTGTGAGTGTGTGAGAGAGAGAGAGAGAGAGAGAGAGAGAGTGAAAGCATTGTTTTGACTAAATACGAAGAACTGACTTGGATTACCTGAACACCCTGTTTGTCTATCGACCCATTGTTTGTTTGAGGACCTGGCTTGGATTTGCGATTTTGGATTACGGGCAAGAATAAAGAGAAAGGATTACGGACTGTACGTGGTTCTGCCTTCCGTAGAAGTGTTTGTTACCCTATTTACCCCACCCACCTGTGTGAATTTCCCCAAATAAACTCCTCCCGTTTCCTTATTTACCGGTGTATGCTGATTTTGTTATTGATCTTTGGCGGCGTTGAAACCCAAAATCTCTGATCCTGCCACACTATATATACATTTTCTTTTATTGAGACATGTCTCCATGTGTGACATTATGCATGTGCTGTAAAAGAGCATTTTTAACCATGTTTTAGCTGAATACAGATGCCCATATTAGTCCACAGATGTGGCAGTAGTGTCCAGGCCTTACTACAGTTATCACTGTCAGCAATGATCAGTTTGGATATTTCATTTTTATCCATAGTGCTCAACAGTACGTTTACTTTGCAAAGTTAATTTGTATACACTCTCTCCTTCTCCTAGAACCATACACACGTGTACATTAAGAGAGCCTCTTGAAAGTGACCCCCCTGTGCTGTCACAGTGGTGATTAACTAAAAGTTGGCCATTTGGATTCCTGCATCTCGCAGTTCCTTGGTGGCTAATAATCTTGACATTTTTAGAGGTCCACCAGATTCCTCACTGGAGCGCATTAACCGTTGCTGTTATGAGACGTTTTGAGGAGTTGTTTCTGAATGCTAGTTCACCACCAATTCATCCGATGATCCCCCAATATTGAGGGGTTGGTCTAACCAGGAGCGTAAAGGCATGGGTAAAGGACCCTAAATGCTCAGTGGAGATACCATGCAGGACCTGTCATGTTCCAAATTTAGCAAACATTTCTCTGGGTTAGTTAGGGCCCTTTCCATTCCATTCAAACGGCAACTGACAAGCGGCAACTTGTAGTTTCACAAATGTTTTGGCAAGCATTGATCTCTTCGCTGAACATGCTGTTGGATTAAAAAGTGTGCCCTCACTCAAACCCCCCTCACCTCTTTGAGGGCGGCGTCTGCGTGCGTCTGCAGGTCTGCGCAGCTCTCCTGCAACCTGCACAGCTCCCGGTTGTGTGCGCTCACTGCATCCTCCAGCTGAGACCGCAGCTCCTGCAACTCCGCATTCAGGGCCCCCACTGTGGCCTGGAGGGGCGGGGGGACAGAGAGAGAGAGGGAAAGAGGTGGAGAGAGAGGGAGGGAGGACATTTAAGAGGAAGAAAGAGAGAAAAAGAGAGAAAGAAGGAATGAGGATGAAAAGAAAAGACACAAGAGATGGACGAGGGCATACAGGTTGTGCTGTACAGTCCATAGCAAACAGTGCCGTGCCTCCCCCAGGGGCGGAACTATCTGCTCATGCCTTGGTGTGGCCCAAACTTGAAAATGCACTTGAAAAATGCAGGACATTTTTTCTTCTGATCCCTCTCTTTGTGCTTTTCAGCGACTGATTTCTTCTCTCCATTCTCCTTGTTGGCTAGCTAGCACACCAGATAAGCATGGACAATGCACCCAATGCTTGACGTAAGCTACATCCATTAGCTTGCCAACAGAACCACGAGAGGGAGGCCAAACAAGTCGCCGAAAGCAAAAAGCACACTTGCTAACTACAAAAAAGCTAACTACACAGCAAAAGGATGAAGTGCGAGTCACTACACTGTCATGTAATGGTTTTACATTTCTAAGCTCTAGAACTGTCGATAAGGGATGCAATATTATTCAGAGTATTTATTTCAAATGGCCCGTAAGATAGAAATAGGGGCCCCCAGTAGTCGGTTGCAGGCAGTAGTGAGTGCCAGTGCACCTTCGCTAGCCCGGTTACTCTGTCCTCACCCTCTCCTGCTCCTGGCAGTGCATGAGCTCTCTGCGCAGCCGGTCAAGCTCCAGGGCAGCAGCGCCGAGCTCCGCCTGCAGGGCAGACACCTTCTCCGCGAGCACCGCCTTCTCGGTCTCCTTCAGCGACAGCGCCTGCAGGTGGGCGGGACCAAGAGGGAGACATGACCGTGAAGCATGTGGTGCTGTGTGTGGTTCTGTGTGGCTCAGTTGGTAGAGCACAGCGTTGGCAACGCTTAGGTTGTGGGTTCAATCCCCACTGGGGCCACATATACTGAAAAAGTATGCATTCACTACTGTAAGTCGCTTTGGATAAAAGCGTCTGCTAAATGACGTATATATAAGCAGAGACATGACCGTGAAGCGGTGACATGCGGGCCAGAGTTGGCACCGGTGCGGTGAGGATTTGGTTCCAGACCGCGGGGCCACAAAGGACTAGCGCTTTAGCTGGACATGTCTCTCAGAAATCCCTACAGAGTGGTTTTCATTTGCCCTCCACCGTCGTCCCTTCCCTCACCTGCTGCTTGTCGCTCTCGGCCTGCAGCAGACACTGGTCCCGGTCACGCTGCAGGGCGCTCAGCTCCTCCCCCAGCTCCTCCCTCTCTCTCTCCGTCCTGAGGTGGGCGTCCTCCGCCTCCAGCCTGAGCCTCCGCAGCGCCTCCTCCTGCCCCGCCTCCAGGCTCCTACGTAGGGCCTCCTGCGGAGGGGGCACAGGGAACACGTGTCACGGGTTATAAAGCGCTTCCACTCACCGCAATTGCATTTCCAGTGGACAGACTCTGACTGAAATTTGAGCAGTTTGTGGTAATAAGTGAATTTTGTGGGATACACAGTGTGCGTTTACACATCCTCTCTGAGCGCCTGTCAGCAACTTTCCCAGGTGTGAAAGCATTTTCACCATGGACAAAGACTAAATTAATATGTTAACCCAATCACTTATTTTTTTCCAGTTACAAGATTTTAGCATGTAGCTGTAAAAAACATTTCTGATTAGTGGGCATCATTCCCATTTCGATTTTAGCTCGAAAAAGAGATCACATGAAGTAGTTTTGAGCTTGTACAATAACAAAGCCATGATTGTCTGCTTGATAAACATAAACATGTATTTAAATACATCTAGTAAGGAACACCACTGCACATCCGGCAAGACTGCACAGGTAAGGAACACTCAGGAAGCTGTCAACACAAAGTACCTACAATATCCAGCTGTATGTCCGTGCGCACATATACTGTATGTACGTGTAGCTTCCTAACCTTCTCAGCGGCTAGCCTCTCTGCCTCCTCCTGGTGGTCAGCGATGGTACTTCGCAAGGCCTGCTGTGCATCTTGCTGGGCCAGAGTCAGGGCCTGGCTAAGCGCCTCGCGCTCGCGCTCACTCTGCACCAGGGCCGCCTCCCCGTCCATTCGCACCCGCTTCAGCTCGGCTGTAGGGGCGCGGAGGGTGGGGGCGGGAGGATGGAGGGGTGGAAAAGGGAATTAGGAGAGATGGCGGGAATAAAAGCCACATTGGCTTCTATAACAATCCTCTCTTCCAGACTCTCCCTCCTGCTCTCTCTCAATTCAAGTGGAGTTTTCATGACAATCACATTTTCAATACACTTGAACACAAAAGTGCAATGAACAATACAGCAGACAAATATCTCCACCCATCCCTCCCCTCTCTCACCTGTCACGGTCTCCCTGCTCAGACGCAAGGCCTGGTTCTCAGACTCCAGCTGCTCTCTGCGCGACTCCAGCTGCACCAGCTGCTGCTGCACCTCAAACAGGCTGGTCTCCAGGGCCTCCCGCTCAGACCTGCAGGGGCCAATCATGCCAAGGAGAGGCAGCATCTTTTTTTCCATGGGAAATTGTATTGATCACATCAGAAGATGTAGCTTACATTTCCCCAACAATGGATGTGATCACTTTGTTGGGAATGTGTCTTAACTTTCAGAATTTGTTATGAAATATCAGTCAGTAAAATATATTGAAACCGTACTAGACAATGTTTCTATGAGTATGAGTTTCACTCACCTGAAGGCAGCCAGCTCCTCCGTGAGTGTGGCATTCTCTCTCTCAGAGGCAGTGAGCTGCACCACGAGCCCCGCCCTCTCCCGGGCCAACTCCCCCCGACTCCGCCCAGCCTCCTCCAGGGCCACGCCCTGTCTCTGCTCCTCTCCCCGCGCCATGCCCAGCTCCGCCCCCAGCGCACTCACCTCCCCACACAACTGACGAGGCCAGAGAGACACAAAGAGTGCGGGTGGGGTTAGGTTAGTGAACATCATCTCCCAAAGCCTGGGAAAGCCGAATATACTGTTCAGTATTAGGTGACATGTGTGATAATATGGACACAGAGGAGGTGGGCCATACCTGCGTGACTTTGTCCTGCAGCTTTCCTCTATCAGCCCTGAGAGTCTGAAGCTCAGCCTCCAGGCTCATCCTCCCGAGCTCCACCTCCTGCAGCGACTGGTGGAGGGCGAGGCGGGCGGAGTCCAACTCCAGCTTCTCCTGCTCCAGACGCACCAGCTCGTCCCTGATGGTCAGCTTCTCCTGCTCGGCCTCCCTCTTCTGGCCCAGCAGCAGGCCCTTCTCCTCCTCAAGCTGAGAGAGAGAGAGATATAGGGGGAGAGACACAGCGAGAGATAGATAGAGTAGAGAGAGAGGGGGGGGAAGAGACACAGAGAGAGAGAGAGGTAGAGAGAGAGAGAGAGAGAGAGAGAGAGATATAGGGGGAGAGAGACACAGAGAGAGATAGGTAGAGAGAGAGAGAAGAGACACAGAAGAGAGAGAGAGAGAGAGAGAGAGGTAGAGAGAGAAAGAGAGAGAGAGAGGGAGAGAGAGAGAGAGAGGGAGGGAGGGAGAGAGAGAGAGAGGGGGGAGAGAGACACAGAGAGAGAGAGAAGAGAGAGGTAGAGAGAGAGGGAGAGAGAGTGAGAAAGACAGAGAGAGAGAGAGACAGAGAGAGGGAAAGAGACAGAGAGAGACAGAGAAAGAGAGGTAGAGAGAGAGAGAGGGGGGGAGAGAGAAAGAGAGAGAGAGACAGATGGACAGAGAAATGAAAACGATGAAGTAAGATGTGTGGTGTAACAGAAACACAGACGTGGATGTGGGACGTGGGGTCTCGCTCCCACCTGGATGATGATGTTGTTCAGGTCGGACTTGTCCTGGGCCAGGCCCTCGTTCAGGCTGCCCATCTTGGCCAGAGAATCTCTGAAGGCGGCCTCCTCTGAGCGCAGCTTGTTCAGCAGGAGGGAGAGCTCGCCATTGCTGGACTCAGCCTACCAGCGGGGAAAGAGGGACAAATGTGGAAAGATTCGCATCATGCACCACAGAGGAGAGGAGGGAGACGGGCACAGCGGGCAGGAAGAGAGGCTCTGAGGTTCAAATCCAGGCCAAGCGGATAAAAGGTTCAGGTGCTGGATCATGATGAAGTCTAACGAGGAAAGGCAATGAGGAACGAACAGGCAAAAGCAGGAAGGCGATAAGAGGTTATCCCGAGCCAGACAGACAGACAGAGGATGGTAAAGGTGAGAAAGATACGGTAAGGTATGCGAGTTACCCTTGCCAGGGCCTCAGCAAGCTGTGCCTTCTCTCCCTCGAGCAAGTGTCTCTCCACCGCCTCCTGCTGGTGAGTCTCCCTCACAGCGGAGAGCTCGCAGCGCTGTGTGGAGGCCCGGCTCTCGCTCTGCTCCCACTGCTTCTGACTGTCTGGACGCCAAGCGGAGAAACGTGGTCAGGAAGGCACGCCGGCCTAAAAGCGCGACCCTCTCCCCCTCACCCCGCCGCGCTCCCCGTTTCACCCACACTCTCTCCGTCTCGGTCCGGGCGCGCTCCCTCTCCTGCACGGCGCCCTCCTTCTCCTCGCGCTCGCAGTCCCTCTCCCTCTGCGCCGCCGCCGCCGCCAGCTGCAGCTTCTCGCAGTCCAGCTGCAGCGCCTGCGCCCTCGACTGCGCCGCCTGCGCGGCCTTCTCCAGGCCGACCTTCTCGCTGGGGGAGAAGGACGGAGAGGAAGGGGGGCAGGGGAGGAGAAAGGAGGGAGGGGAAGAAAGAGCAAGAGAAAGGAGGGGGGGGTTGGAGGTGGTAGAGCAAAAACGGAGAGGACAAATATTAAACGTAAACAAAAGAAAAGGAAAATAGCAGAACAAATGCGCCTGCCCGACACATTGGGTTTGGTCAGTGTCACTTCCTGTCTCACCCGGCCAGCGCGTCCCTCTCCTGACGCAGGCGTTCCCGCTCTCTCAGCGCCGCCTCGCGCTCCCTCTGGGCGCTGTCTCTCTCGCCCCTCAGCTCCTGGCTGTGCAGCTCGGCCTTCCGCCGGCCCACCTCCGTCTCCCCCAGCTGCCTGCGCAGCTGCTGAACCGACGACTGCGCAGACTGCAGACGCCCGCGCATTTCCTGAGGGGCGGGGACAGGACAGTACATTTGCATACGGACACCTGCCTTTTTCATATCGCATTACTCATCTGTTTATCAGACACCTTTGTGACCCGAGTAAGCGGTCTAGTGAACAGCAAAAACTGCTCGTCTCCTCACTGACTGACCACCACAGTAGTTATGGTTTACCATTCGAGGAACTACTGGACAAAAAGTCCAGCAGTGGAATTGTAGTGATTAAGAACAGTGCCTTGACAGTTTGTGTCTTCCCCCCCTCCCCCCCTCCCCTCCCTCATTTACACTGCATGGAATGTTTTGAGGATTTTAACGTTTTAGTTTGTACCCCTCCTAGCTCAGTGGTACAAATCTGTTCCAGAGCTACGATTATCCCCTGGCTGCAAGCTCAGTTTCGTTCCACTGATGTTACTGCTCTCCGCAGCCAGCCCAAGGAGCTTACCTGCAGCTGCAGCTGCCTGCTGCTGACCAGGGCCCGCAGGGCGGACAAGCTGGAGTCGAGCACTGGGGGGATGAGGGAGCGGCGGGGCGAGGCGGAGCGGCGCGTCAAGCTGGAGCGAGAGGGGGAGGCCGCCCCGAGGAGGGCCAGCAGGGATGCCCCCGCGCCCTCCTGCTCGCCCTCGGAGGACGGGGCGGCGGCGCCGGAGTCGCCGTCCGACAGCACAGCCTGCGGTGGGAGAGAGGGAGACAGAGCTCGCACCGGGGTTCGACGGAGCAGGATCGAGAGAGCCGCTCCCACTACAGAGAAGTGTTCGGCCGGGTTCCGTTACCTGGGCGATTTCCCTCAGGGTGTGCAGCAGGGTGTCGCTGTGGGCTCTGAGAGACTGCAGCTCCGACTCGCCATCGCCACTCTGCTCCTGTAGGGGGAGACAAAGCCGTTTAACCATCCAGTGCATTCATGAGCTGCTCTGGGATTGCATCTCACATTGTTATCGTTCAACGACAAACCACAGGGAATTTTTGTTGAGGTTCAGCAGGAGGACACTGATACACTGCTGTAATTTGGTCGATATTAGGAGTGCAATGCCATCTAGGTTGTGGGTTCAATCCCCACTGGGGCCACATATACTGAAAATGTATGCATTCACTACTGTAAGTCGCTTTGGATAAAAGCGTCTGCTAAATGGCACATATTATCTAGTATGAATTCTAACTTGAGTGGAAAATGATCAGTGATGCAGAGGGATCGCCTGGCGGGGGTGCAAAACCCTGGCACAAGCGTGTGCTGGAGGCCGCCCAAATCTTTGCCCTGAGCCGCAGACACAGGCAGGGGCAAAGAGGATTAAGAGGAGCATTTCGAGACCCTCACTTCGAGCTTCTGTGCGAGGGATGCCGTGACTCTCTCCCTCTCCTCGCCCTGAGCCTTTAGCTTCTCTGACTCCCGGACCGCGTCCGCCAGCCTGGTGAGACAGAGGGACACGGAGTTGCCGAAGACAGACAGAACAGAGGACAGGCAAGCACCGGGCTGTTCCCATGCGGCTACGCGCACTGGCGTCTCCGGAGCCTCGGGGACGGCGTGGGCTCTGACCTGGCGCTCAGCTCCGCCCTCTCGGTGTCGTACTTGGCCTGGAGGGTCATCATCTCCCCGACGCGCTCCCGCAGCTGCTGCTCCAGCTGCACACGCTGCGCAGACTCCCGCTCCAGCGCCAGGGCGGTGCCCCCCTCCCGGCTGCGCAGGCTGGCGGCCACGCCCGCGCACGACGACTGCGTGGAGTGGGACACCCGTGCCAGCTCGTTGCGCATCTCGGAGAGGTCTCTGGACGAGGGAAGAGAAAGAAAAAGGAGAGGGAATTGGTGGGAGTAGAAAAGGAAGGTGTATATTGATAACATAAAAAACTACTTGCTGATAAGATATTGGCAGATTTTTCTCCCATTTTCTCCCAATTTGGTAGCCAATTAGACCCACTATTTCTATGTCAATCCCCCCTAGTAAATGTGAGTTCGCTGCCGTAGTCCTTCGACCGGTAGTGACGAAGGCGAAATCACGCCTCCTCCGAGATAGCACTCACCAAGCCGTCAACCGTAACCCGGTACTACAGGGCCACTCTTATGCGCAGCGAACGTCATGTCGGCTTCCCTCCCCCCTCCCTGGGGCGGACAGCCAATCGCCGCCCCTGGTGGCACTCCCGGCCAGAGCCGACTCTGGCCAGACGGGGAATTGAACCGAATTGAATTGAACCCCGGTCTCTGTGGCCAGCGCCGGACGTTGTAACCACTGGACCACGCAGGAGGCCCCATATTGGCAGAGGCTGTGTCCGAAACCGCTCCCTATTCCCTATATAGTACACTACTATGTGTGGACGCCATTTTGTAGTGTGCGACGAATTCTAAACTGTGAATTTCGTTCGCTATATAGTGAACGAGAAAATACCCACAATTCATCAGTGATTTGTAGTGTACATCGACTGTACCCTACAATTGATCCCGTACCACAATGCAATGCGGTCGTGTCATACCGTCATACATACACCTCCGTTTATGCCTCAAGAAAAGTTCCGCCAACAGCAGTAACGACAGCAACAGGAATCATGGTGGTGGTAACGTTAGCTAACTGCTTTAGCCACCGATAGCTACCGTTATTATCGCTATGGGAGTTGGTGCTAGTCATGAGCTCGTGAGTTATCCTAACGTTATTTTCTCCACACGAGCTAGTTAGCTCCCGACTTCTATAACGGTAGCTATTGGTGGCTAAAGCAGTGGCTAGCAGACAGCACCACAGTTGACAAAACCACACTTGCACATCATTAGAATTTCAACAATTTATTTGGGATTTAACATTCAAAACTGAACATGCAAACCCGATACCACCTGAGTACATTTCAACAGCTGTCATGAGTGCTCGGTTTGTTTACGGCTACGCGATACTGGGCGCATCCGCTTGCGTCACCTGAATATCCGGCACTTTTTTTTGACGCAAATGACGTTCAGTTGTAGTCTACTTTCGTTCGCTACATAGTACACTATATAGTATATACTATATAGGGAATAGTGAATAGGGAACGAGTGAGCGGTTTCGGACACAGCCATAGTACACTATATAGTATATACTATATAGGGAATAGGGAACGAGTGAGCGGTTTCGGACAGCCAGAGATTTTAAATAATCGTAGAAAGGTCCACTGCTGCCTGCTTCCGTGTTTTGATTGCATTGCATCATGGGTACCATAGAGAGTACTCAGAGGTGAATTCGGTCTACTGACTTAAATGCAGAAAATACCTAATTATATATTCAGAGTGCTCTGGATTGGTCACAATCTTCTTTACTTTTAAAGAAATTAGTATTGATCACAACAGACAAAATCGTATTGAAATAAAATATTCTTTATTTTGACGTGATCGATGCTTATCCAAAGTTTTATTTGCCATTTATGTGAAGAGTTCAGTCCGAAAAGCGAAGTATTTCATGAAGGGGCATGGTTAGCAGGGCAGGTTCATTCAGTTTACTGTCACTGGCTAACGTATATGTGGACAGTTAGCTAGCTATACACAGTGTTTAAGATCAGGGCACTGTCAAATGAGCCAGGTTCATATTAGTGCAGCTAGCTCGCTTATTCACTAGCTTATGTTTCATGCTAACTACTGCCTCACTAGCCGGCTAGTTAGCTAGCTGGCTAGTGAACTTAGCTAGCCAGCAAGCAGGCTTGACTTCACACATAGCAAGCTCATGGTAGAGCTCGTTGGCTAGCTACCTAGCTAGAAGATGAAGCAGATTCATAGATAACTGAGCTTTAGGACATTGTATTATATTGTAATTCCATATACAAGACAAGGAAGGCAACAGTTACATGTATTTAGACAAGCGATATAAATAAAATGCAATGGTTTTAATAGGGACAAGTGCTTTTATATTAAATTGGTCCTTTTTCCATTGAAGTACCGTATTGACCCGAATATTTTTTCCTAGAAAAAAGTCTGAAAAAGTCGCATCGTCTTATATTCGCGCCCCAACATTTTTTAACGTAAATATTCATTCACAACAACAGAGGGCGCCAAAGGACTGTTCCCCAAGCCAGCCACTGTGTTTCTCCCTGTCCACACACACACACGCAGTGACAGGTGCCTGGAGAGATGGAGAGACAAGCGGGACCCGCTCGAACAAAGTGGCTCTAAAGTTTTATTGCAATCTAGACAATTGTTGAATATTGAAAACATGATTTTACCAAAAGATGTTACAGCCTAAATTTTTTATTGCACTACTGTTTTATTGCAATCTAGACAATTGTTGAATATTGAAAACATGATTTTACCAAAAGATGTTACAGCCTACATTTTTTATTGCACTATTGTTTTATTGCAATCTAGACAATTGTTGAATATTGAAAACATGATTTTACCAAAAGATGTTACAAACAGCCTACATTGTTTTATTCAATGTGAAGACAAATAAAATGATTTTCTTTATACAAACAAGATTTGGTCTTCAAAAAAGTATTTTTCCAAAAACGAGTCTTGAAAAAGGGGGGTCGTCTTATAATCAGGGTCGTCTTATATTCGGGTCAATACGGTAATAAGGACAGAGCGAGCTGGAGTGCTCTCTATGAACGTTCTCTAGGAATGTTCAAAGCATTAGGACACAAACTTTCAATGTTACAACACGGGAGTAGACCGTCTCTACAATTATTTAAAAGCTCTGACATTAGTTCGTATTCAGACCGCTTAGTGACACACACTGCCATCCTAAGCTGACAGGCTACTGTTAATGATGAGAAAGGCAAACCCATTATATCTGGATTTATCATGTGCTTTCAGACCTGATTTTAACCAATACATGTATTTCACTGTGAAGAGCATGCTAGTCAATACCCAACAGCACCAGGCAGCTCCTCCAGATATTTTATTTGTGAAGATATTGTTCACAAAGTCTAACTCTCCCATTATATGGTACTACACAACATATACTATGAATGCAACTCATTAACTGTATCAGTCTGTTCCAAGGATGGGTAATTATGTACTACAGGGCCACACGGTCTGCTGGTTTTCATTCTGCCTCAACTCATAAATGTTTAACTGAAGCCCTTATTTGGGACAGGAAGTGACCTGATTAGCTGGACCAGGTATAAATAAGTTGCTCATTTACTAGCCCTCGTGTTTACTGGGATGACAGCTCTGTAGCACGGTGTGGTGGCGGTGCAGTTCACAATACTTGCCTCTCAGTGGCGCTCTTTAGTTCACAGACATGTCTCCTGAACCCAACCACCTGACGCCATAGAGTCAAGAGCCGGCTATGTTCACTGCTGAAGTAACTGTGGAATGACTGAGAGAGAGATCAAGATGGAGGGAGAGTATTAGTATCATATTATGATATTATTGCTTTGGCAATACTTTACAATGTATAGTCTCTCTCTCTCTGAATCGGAGAGAGAGTGATGGATAAACCCAAGAGTGACAGAAATCCTCATCAGGCCACACCTCCTCCTCCCTCCTCCAGTCAGATTCTCTCTGCTCCAGCTCCTCCCTGGCTTTTGTCCAATCCGCAGTGAGTCTGCGTATGTCCTGGCTGAGTGCCTGGTTGGCCAGCCCTGCCTGCTCCAGCTGCTCTCTCAGCATTGCATTTACGGCAGACAGGCTGCTGCTCCTACAAGCACAGCAAGAGAAGCCTATTTAAAAGACACTTCAGACCTTCAACCTTCTGGGCCTCCATCACTGATACACTGGCTAAGATTTTCTCATGGCTGACACAGTAAGCGTAACCAAAAGCCATGCCATTTAGCAGACGCTTTTTTCCAAAAATACAAAAGCTACATCCTGCAATCAAATCATCTTCTCCATAGTTGCATGGCATCTCTACCCTTGATTACCTCTGTTGCTCCTCCTCCAATCGGATGAGAGCATTCTCCAGATCGCTGCTGGGCTCCTCGTCTTCTCGTCGGAGGCTACCACCAGAAACATCACACCTGCCCTACAGAGAGATTCCTGCCCATCAGAACAGAACTCAAACACAGTCCATGAACAGTGCACGCAAAGTACGCTACAGCACAGTGCAGTAGGGTAGCTGAATACATTTGTCAGGATAGTTTATTATGTTTACTGTGTAGATGGTTGTAGCACTTCTTGTTTCTACTGTTACTGGCTACAAGAGTGTTAGCTATCATTACATTACAATACATTCATTTAGCAGATGCTCTTTTCCAGAGAAACTATAACTTTCTGTAGTCATGCTGCTCTCATATACCTACCAAAGGTGCTTATGCACTTTGCTTTGTAAGTTCTGTATGTGTCTGCTAAATGGATTAAACGTAATGAATATAAAGCAGTACAGAGATTACTGACCATAGTGAATAACTCCAACACAGTCAGATTAAGTATTCTACAGCACAGAGCTGTACAAGAACTCAATGGACCTCATTTATCAAGTGTTATGAGGTCCTGGGAGTTTTCCCTGACATCCTGCCATCCTTATGAGCTGTTTATATTTTCCTTGCTGTCTGAATGAGAGAGCCATATCAGGATGCTGATTGGTCGCTGCTCTCTCCAATCAGTAGTGGAGCCTCGTTAACAAGGATGCGATGCACCTGTGGGGGACTGGCCTAGCCAGTACATAAGTGCTTCGTAACAGTGTTCAGAAAATGCCTGTTGAAGTAAGAAGTGTGAAAAGTCTAACTAGCAGACATCCTTAGACGGAAAGACCGTGTTTAAACATTCAAATCTCTCTCTTTAATCTATGGTTTCTTTAGTCTCAGTCTTTTACCTTAAAGCAAACTTTATTTCTGTTCTAAGCTGTAAAGCTTTCTAGTGGGTAGTGTCAAAACGGCACTGCCTTTTTCAGAACCCTTTTCTTTTTGTTGAAGTTCGTTTGGTTGAGTTTGGTTTTTCTATGTTAGTTCCCTCTTGAGCGACGATTTTATGTTGGGAACGTAACACAAGCAACATACAAACAAAATTTCTCGTAATTCCTTCGTACCAACATTTACACATGAAAATTGGGATTTATCAAAGTTTTCGGGAGTCCAACTTGTGGAAATTTACGAAAACCTGAGACATTTTTACATTTACATTTTAAGCATTTAGCAGACGCTCTTATCCAGAGCGACTTACAAGATGTGCATTAATACATGGTAGGAACAATCATGCAGAGACCACATGCAGTGTGTGTAAACATTGCAGCTCGTCTTTTAACTCAAATCTTTCAATTTTATTGATGAAATTGGCCATTAAATAGGCTTCTTTGTCTACGTATTTTGTCCTGAAATACTGAAATATCATAAAGAAAGATACACTACCGGTCAAAAGTTTTAGAACACCCCCATTTTCCAGTTATTACTGAAATTTAAGCAGTTCAAGTCCAGTGAATAACCTTAAATGGTACAAAGGTAAGCGGTTCACTGGACTTGAACTGCTTAAATTTCAGTAAAAACTGGAAAAATGGGGGTGTTCTAAAACTTTTGACTGGTAGTGTAGTATTTCTGAGGCGGTTCAATTATGTTAATTAAGGGACCATGAACGCGCTTCCAATTTACGACTGATTGAGATTAATCAACATACGCACGGGGATACGATTGAAACTAAATGCCTCCGAATGTTTGATAAATGCAGCGGCAGTTGTTAGTTCGTATAATTTTACGTGGAAACTTGCGTGCATATTTACGAAATTATTGATAAATGAGGCCCAATGTACCTATCCAGTGCCAAATACATTTTTAATATTATATATTGTTCCATGTCGTGACAATGACAATTGAAACAATATATAATATCCAAACACAGAATAAAGTTTAGTCTCAGTGGGAAAAGATTAAAAAGCTGTTATCAAATTGTTAAGTTCCTAAAAACATGTTACTATACTATACTGCTACAACAACTTGCAACACAAAAGCAAGATGCCTCTGTAGAGACATGGATGTACAGTGGGGAAAATAAGTATTTCACCCCCTGCTGATTTTGTGAGTTTGCCCCCTTACAAAGAAAGGAACGGTCTATCATTTTCATGGTAGGTTCATCTTAACAGTGAGAGACAGAATATAAAAAAAAATCCCAGAAAATTACATTATATGAATTTTAAACATTTATTTGTGTTTTATTGTTTTATACCCCCTAGCAAAACATGACTCAGTACTTGGTGGAGAAACCCTTGTTGGCAAGCACAGCGGTCAGACGTTTCTTGTAGTTGGTCACCAAGTTTGCGCAGATCCCAGGAGGGATTTTGGCCCACTCCTCTTTGCAGATCCTCTCCAAATCCTTAGAAATCCATTTTCAGTGTCCTGGCTGAGGGAAGGAGGTTCTCACCCAAGATTTCCCGGTACATGGCCCCATTCATCCTCCCCCTCGATCCGGTGAAGTCGTCCTGTGCCCTTAGCAGAGAAACCCCCAAAGCATAATGTTTCTACCGCCATGCTTGACGGTGGGGATGGTGTTCTTGGGGTCCAAGGCAGCTTTTTTCTTCCTCCAAACACAGCGAGTCGAGTTGATGCCAAAGAGCTCGATTTTAGTCTCATCTGACCACAGCACTTTCTCCCAAGCCTCCTCTGAATCATCCAGGTGCTCATTGGCAAACTTCAGACGGGCCTGTACATGTGCCTTCTTGAGCAGGGGGACCTTGCGGGCACTACAGGATTTCAATCCATTACGGCGTAGTGTGTTACCAATGGTCATCTTGGTGACTGTGGTCCCAGCTGCCTTGAGATCATCAACAAGCTCCAGCCGTGTAGTTCTGGGTTGTTCCCTCACCTTTCTCATGATCAGGTTCACTCCACGAGGTGAGATCTTGCGTGGAGCCCCAGACCGAGGGAGATTGATGGTCAATTGGTGTTTCTTCCATTTTCTAATTATCGCACCAACAGTTGACTCCTTCTCACCAAGCTGCTTGCCAATGGTCTTGTAGCCCATTCCAGTCTTGTGCAGGTCGACAATTTTGTCCCTGATGTCCTTAGAATATTCTTTGGTCTTGCCCATTGTGGAGAGGTTGGAATCTGATTCATTGATTGATTCTGTGGACAGTTGTCTTTTATACAGGTAATTACAGTACTTAATTAGGAGTACTAATTAAGTAAGAGGACTAATCTGTGTGCCTCCTGGTCACATAACCGGTCTGTGGGAGCCAGAATTCTTGCTGTTTTGCTAGGGGGTGAAATACTTATTTTCCTCAATAAAACACAAATAAATGTTTAAAATTCATATAATGTGATTTTTAAAAAATATTCTGTCTCTCACTGTTAAGATGAACCTACCATGAAATTTATAGACCGACCGTTCCGTTCCTTTCTTTGTAAGGGGGCAAACTCACAAAATCAGCAGGGGGTGAAATACTTATTTTCCCCACTGTATGTGTGATGTGGGAATAGCACAATACTAATACAACACTAACCACAATTAAAACCCAATTAAAAGACTACATTCCAGATTTTGTTTTACTTTTATATTGTGGTTCTGTGTGGTTCTGTGTGGCTCAGTAGGCGTTGGCAACGCTTAGGTTGTGGGTTCAATTCCTACTGGGACCACATATACTGAAAAATGTATGCATTCACTACTGTAAGTCGCTTTGGATAAATGAGTCTGCTAAATGGCATATATTATATTATGTTATATTTATTTATACAATTTTGTAGGCAGCATCTAACTCTCGAAACACACACCAAGGTTATCGAAGATAAATAATCATAATTAGATCATTGTTAATTGCTTTTATAGTATTTGTGTTGACAGACATATTTTGTGTGGGACAGTGGACGCCTGCAGGCAGTGGTACAGTGAGGTTGTGATGTTGTGAAGCGTGTGGTGCGAGGGGGGCCGGGTCGTACTGACACTCAGCCTGTGCTGCTCAAGCTCAGAGGATTTGTCCATCAGACTCTGCTCTAAATCACCACACTTCTTCTTGTACTGTAACACCTGCAAGAGACAGAACACATGGTGACTTACTTTGTGAGGGCTTGCAGCTAAAATATGGATTCCCTGACTACTCCTCCTACTCCTCCTTGGAATTAGCATTAAACAAGTTCATGTCCTCCTTATCTCCTATTTGTCAGATATCAGCAGCTATAAATATGCCATTTTGTTAAATCTTTTCCTATGCATCTCTTCAAATCTACTGTTAAAAGAACCAAAAATACAGTCAACACTGACAGTGTCCATGCTAACCAGAGTTGAACAGAGCAAACTGAGGACAGACAACATGAGCGTAGCAGCTCTACGGGATTCAGAGAATATGCTAAGTGGAGAAAAGTCTTTCTGTCCAATTTTGAAAACCCAACTGTATTAGTAGAAAATGTCAATACCTGCCAAACCATCCGGACACATTACTCTGTGAGAAACTGCGAACTGTATGTGAAAGTACCTTAGCTTGGAGCTTCTGGACAAGCTGAGCCTGCCTCTGCTGCCCCTCCTGGTAAGCAGTGAGCTTGCGCTTGTAGGCTGCCTGCTCCTCATCCAGACGCCTGCGCAGATCCACGTTCTGCTGCGCCAGGCTGCGCGACTCCGGTGAGTCACGCTCCATCTCCCCTGTCTCCAAGCGCAGGGCCTGCTCTAGCTGCGCAGATATCACACAGAGACAGAACAATTATAGAGTGGGGATTTCAAAGAAGAATGTGGCAACCAGTCGCTTCTCCAGTACATTTTCTGCACGTGCCGAACAAGAGTTGCAAGAAATGCCATTTTCGTCAAATACTTTCAACAATTTAGACCCATATATTCATCTTTGTTGACAACTGATGGATGATTGCTATTTGCATTAAGACAAAATGCTGTTCGAATGCTGATAATTCTCAGGACAGTTGTCATGTTATACAATTATCAGGAATTAGGGCCAGATTTATGAAAGGATTGTGACTGCATTTCGAAAGCAAAAGCAGTCGCTACAAGGTCGCAATATTGAAACAGAATAAGACAGGAGAGGGTCTTTCATCCAAGAATTACCCCCGTCCAAGCATTTTTAAATGCCAACGAATGTGACCCAGTGGCTTAGGTCAAGCTGCTGAGTTCATGGAGCCATTGCTAATGAAGTGTCGGACAGGTTCTGTGCAGCACTGGGCCTCTCAAATGATCCTGCACAGAATACAGCGCCCTCCAGAATTATTGGCACCCTTGGTAAAGATGAGTAAAATAGGCTATGAATTATTTTTTTTGCTGTTCATCAGCTTGATCATTTTCCAGTTTTTACTGAAATGTAATCAGTTCAAGTCCAGTGAATAACCTGAAATGGTACAAAGGGTAAGTGGTAAACTGCCAAAGGTTAAAAAAAAAAGTTTAGGTTACCAAAAACGGAAAAATAATGTAAATTTCAGAGTTATAAAAAAAGGCCCTTTTCAGGGAACAAGTAATGGGTTAACGTGGGTTAACAGTCACTCTGTGCAAGTCGCCGACTCTGGATCCAGCAAAAGAGCCCCAGACCATCACGCTTCCTCCTCCATGTTTGACAGTTGGTGTCACACACTTAGGAACCATCCTTTCGCCTACTCGATGGCCTACAAAAACCTTTCAAAATTTCAAGAATTCATTGGTCCATAAGACCTTCTTCCAGTCTTCAGTAGTCCACTGGCGGTGCTTCATGGCCCAGGCAAGCCTCTTTTTCTTATTTTGCCATCTTAGCAATGGCTTTCTTACTGCCACTCCACCTGTCAAACCTGCAGCTCGAAGTCTTCTCTTCACAGTTGAAATTGAGACTTCCTTACTTCAACCAGTGATAAGCTGTGCTTGAAACTGTTGTCCTGTGAGCCGCCTATCATGCAAGCTGTTGACTCTCAGAAACTTGTCTTCTGATTTTGTTGTGGCTTTGGATCTGCCAGACCTCTTCCTGTCAGAGTTGCCTCCAGTTTCCAAGTGCCTTTTGATGGTGTAGGAAACTACTCACTGCCAAACAATTGACATTCTTTTTCAGTTTTTGGTAACCTAAACTTTTTTTAATTTTTTTTAATTTTTAATTTTTTTATAAACCTCTGGCAGTTTACTGCTTACCTTTGTACCATTTCAGGTTATTCACTGGACTTGAACTGCTTAAATTTCAGTAAAAGCTGGAAAATGGGGGTGTTCTAAAACCTTTGACCAGTAGTGCATATTCCCATTTATATACAGTATATATTATTTTTCTTATTTTCACCTGACTCTTTAGGAACTCTTAAGTGCTCATCATGATTTCCTGTTTCACCAGGGTATAAATATGAGGTGACACACAGGCCAAACTCCCTTTGTCATCCTTCAACATGGGGAAGAATACAAAAATTAAATGAGACAAAAGGTTGTTGACCTTGATAAATTAAAAAAATAGCTACATGCCTGAAAATACCCATCTCCAGTATTAGGGCCATAATTAGGGCAATAATTAATTAATTAATTGCAGGGGTGCCAATAATTGTGACATATTTTTGAGGGAAAAAAAGTAAAAGATTTGATAAGGATTTATTTTTTCCTTGAATAATTTTACTTCAATTAAAGGTTAGATTTCTCTCATATTTTGTGTGTAAGATCAAGCTGATGAACAACATTTTTTTCATAGCCTTTTTTGCTCATCTTCACCAAGGGTGCCAATAATTCTGGACGGCACTGTATATAAAACAATCAAGAGATCGTTATCAATGCTACTAACATAATTAGCATTATAATTATAGTAACCATCATTATTCATTTGCCATGCGTTTCCAACTCAGCCCATGTCTAACACATTTGAAACCAAAAATTGTATTATAGAGGGTTTACACAATACACTATAACAATGTCCAGCTCTCCATTGGCTAAAAAGGATTCAAGCCCTCTCCATGGTGACTGCTACACTGCCCTGATAAACAACCTTGCTTTTATGGAACCCCAGCAGGGCCCATGGCAAGCTACCCTCTGAAATGCCTGCTTACCACTCACATCATCTTTAAGGTGATGATATTAAGAAATAAAATATTGACAACATAAATGAGAATGTACATTTAATACAGTGAATTTAGTTATATAGTAAATTAATGGGGGGTTTTCCCCCTCATTTCTACAAGATTTTTTTTTTTTGTGTGTGAAGATTTTTTAACTGTACATAATACTAGGACTTTACAACATAGGAGTGCTACAGTAGGAAAACTGAATTACCCATTATAAAAAATATGTTTTCATAACATTAATGAATTACAAGCTTAATCTCTATCTAACCCCCTCAAAGGTTAAGACCTCGTACCTCTTTCCGCTATTTCATAGCCTCCCATTTTCCATAAAATGTCCCCTCCCCAACCTCAGTCCCCCATTCAAGCTCTTGTTTACAGTTACCAGGGGTGACAACTGCCATAGCAACTTGCCACTTCACTTCATTCCAGTCTCTGTCGTCAAGGAGACCAGCCAAACTCTCTCCCCGATAAAGGGGAAAGGAAGGTATTAACAAAAACAGAGGGAAGCTGTGCGTTGATATTCCTTCGATGCTTTCCCCCAACACAGCAACCTGTTTAAATTCCAGTCCACTTAATTCCCTATCCAAAGATTACTGGCCAAAATATTCCAGGAAAAAAGGCTCAAATCCAAAGCTGTGACAAGACATTCCACAAAGTAAGCAAGGAATCCTCACAAAATGGCATATAAGCTACAATTAACAACAATTAAAACATGAATGTAATTAGGCCAATTTAATCATTGAAAAGTTCATAGCGTTAAATGTTGTTCTCCTCTGCCCTCGTTCTCACCCTCTCACTGATGGCGCTGTATTTGATGGCCAGCTCGTCGCGGTCCGCTCGACTGTGCGCCAGCAGGTCCTCGAGCCTTCCCAGCTCTCCCTGCAGCACCCTGTTCTCCTCCTGGAGCGACAGGACTGAGGACATGGTGCCTGCGGCTGGGCGAAACAAAGGGGTGAGGTGTGCGCGAGTGCTTCGGTGCGATTACGGCTCTTTGAATTTGCTGAAGTTCGGCGCCTAAGTGTAGGCTAGAAGCGAGGAGCCGATGGACCGACGACTCAGAATCGGGCGAGATCATTAAAACGGTCATGTCTGGCGAGCCACTCACTGTTGTCACTGAGGTTCTTGGTAACGATCTCTCTGATTCGCGCCGGCAGACAAGTTGGCGGGCCGTCGTGGGCAGGGCGTCTCACCTTCAGTCGCTTCTCCTCAGACAGTACACTCTCCTCCAACCTCTGACAGAGGGAGAGATGGACAGAGTGAGAGAGGAAGAGGATAAGAGGGCTGGGAGAGAGGCACCTATAATCAAGCCCACAGGGGAGCAACTTATTTATGCGTTCGGTTCATGAATTTGCATTCTTACATTACGTCTCTAAATGAGGGAAAATGTATTTTGACACAAATAGAAATGGTATTGATCCTCTATCAATTCAGATGCAACGTAACATTAGTTTATATTCTTTCAACTTACAGAAACAAAGATAGCCTATTTGTTTTTACTTTGTCTTTCAATAAGCATTTCTTTTCAGAAGACTGATAATGACAATATTGCTAAAGCATAATTTGCTAACTGGTTTTAGAATTTTGAATCACTGTCAATGAGCACTTGTTGCATACCTCATGGTATGGCATAAAATGCTAAGCAGATCCCATCGGGACAATGTGGGCCATCCTCCTTTTGAAAGTGCCAGATTTACCATGGATTTTAATTTACAAACACGGCCCTTTTCTCCTGCACACATGTACTATTACCCCTTGCCACATTAATATGGGTGTGTGCAAGACATGAGGTCAGTGCAGTTGGAACAGGTGGCCTCTCAGCAGTGCCTCTGGTCAGCCACAGAGATGTGCAGTTTTATAACGGAACACAACTGTGATTTGTACTCAATCGCCCAGGAGTGCACCCACAGCGCTGGCATCCACTCTGAGCCACCCACATACAGAGGGACAGAAACACAAAAATGCACTCAAAAAGCCCCCCCGCCCCCATCACAGGACACACACTCTCCCATCTCTGACGTTGGAGACAGAACTACCTTACGGTTACAGAGACATGCTCGCAAACTTGCATTACGGCATTGTTTGTATCTACATTGTGAATACACACAATATTCATGAATTGACATCTGAATACCAAAAGTTGAAAATAACTTCCACGGGATCATTGCGAAGTCACGTGAAACAAAGAATATTCCACTTTTCTAGCGACAAGCTATACCAATGAGCCGCTGCGATAATGAACAAAAACACAAACAAAACAAGATCTAGAATTAAATGCTATTCTACCATCCTCGCCACATTAAACATATTATATATGTATCACCTGTATGACCGCCTCCAGTTTTGATTCCCCGTTGGGATTTTCCGAGTCGCTCATTTAGGACCGATATTTTTGAAACGGAACACTCAAGAGCTGTAGACGGACCTTTGGATTGACTTCGTTGTCCTCGTAACAGCAGGATTAATTGTGAAAAGATCCCTAGCTGTTTAGCTAGATCGGATAAACGAGCAAAGGAAATAAAATGTGGAATTAGTAACCCGAATTAACAGAACGAGGGGCGCGATTATCCTGGAGAGAAGTACGTGTCTTTGATATGCGAAGCAATATATAACGCACGAGCCGCAGGTGGCTAAAGATCCGACTCCCTTCCTTCTCTCGGAATGAAAGTGAGGGATTGAGGACAGGGGATTAGGAGACTTTAAATCTCTCCCCCCCTCCCCCTCCTCCTCCTCCTCCCTCGCTCTGTCCCGCACACTCTTTCTACACCCACCCCCAACTCTGCAAGGCACTTTTGCAACAGACAGGATGTATAAATCATTAGAGCCAATTAAATGATCATGTCTACTCTTACATGCACTACCTCTTACTTAAATGTAAATTAATTATTAAACATCATAGTGAAACTGATTACTGTTCCCCTTATGGTAAGACACTTTGTGGAGCAATGATACACACAAGCATGAACAAGTTGGTCAGTGGATCAGACTACACAATAGCCAAAATCACACTGTATAGCACTGACCCACCACCAGACACTACACACAGTGCTAATATGGATATTTGAAGTCCCACTCCATTTGACCCCCACTAGGCATGGAATACCACTTGAATGTCTGCGTTCTCATGGTAACTGACAATTCCACAGAGGAAAGAGGTTCAGGCTGTCATTAACAGGCCTTCTATCCATTAGCACATCTCCCCCCTTCCTTTCTCATTGTTGTTGATGTACAAGTCACACACCCTGTAAAATTGTATCTTTTGATCAGCATTGGTATCAAAAACCTTTTTTGCAACTGTTATTTTGTAATAATGCATACCATAATGATCAAGTCTTTTTTATCACTTGGTTTTTATCACATGAATAACTTTTTATTGATTTTTGTTTTTCCACAAACTCTGTGGTAAATGTACAAGATTAACTGATACATGTCGTTGCTGAAGTCACTGAACGTGATTGACTTTCACAGTCTGTGGCAGTAAACATTTTACATTTACATTTTAAGTATTTAGCAGACGCTCTTATTCAGAGCGACTTAAAAGATGTGCATTAAACAAACTTTCAGCTGCATCTCTGGGTTCTCCCAGTTCTTCAATAATGTATTCTCTCAACCAAAGCAATGCATTTGTGGAGCACACAATTCTTAATATACCTCACCGAGAACTTTGATGATGAAATCCTGAAATTAGCTTCAGGCTGGGGTACCCATTAGCCCAGTGCCAGGCAAATCCCCATGGTACAACTGGCCCTCAGCCACTAAGAGTCCCTCAGACCAGTTAATCTGCCAGGACATTTAGAAAGCTGCCATATAATTGATTTTGGGGTACTGCAACTATTTATTTCCTAACATTGAAAGATTGCACAATGGACAGAAGAAGGCCATGTCGACAACTTATTCCAGAACTATCCTCTGAGCAGGTTCACCTCTTGAGAATGAGCCAAACCAGGGTATCACTAAGATGCAGGTTCTTCCACTATAAGGAAACATCATCCAATTAGCTGGAAGCTCACTCAGACCTGGCCTTTCCCTGGATCACTTGTGTGATATGATTACTCATGGTGTACTGAGCATACAAATCACTATGAAACTCAAAACACTCATTGTGAAATTCTAAAAGTTACTGTTTGAAACAATGTATGAAACAATGTATGAAAATATAATCTGTACAGTTGTCTGCATTGTTTTCTGTGGTTAACACTTTATTTGGGTTTAGTTTAGTATATTTCCATATTCTCAGCACTGTCAGAAATTCTCCTTTGGGTGGAGAACTTTTCTGTGTTTATGTCAGTTAACTAGGACACTGGGTTTGCTGAATGACCCACAAAGTGGTCTTTGGTCCTGGGTTCAGCTTCAAGGTGGGTAACAGGTGCTCTGGTTTTAGGATCTGACCAAGAAAATTGCCATTCATCATTTCTGTGTTTCCACCCCCTTGAGAAATAGTGAGGTAATAACAAATAACAAGACATTGGGTTTGTTTTTTGGATGGATGCTATTTGCATCAATCTTCAAATCATCTGGCTAGCCAAACCTATTCACTGAAATATGAACGTATCGACCCACTACACAGATCTGTGAATATGCACAGAAACTCATAATTTATCTCACTGAGATGGGAATCTTAGGATCAGCATTGGCATGGTTTGAGTCATACCTGGCTGACCGGTCCTACCAAGTAGCCTGGAGAGGATCCCTGTCCTTTCCGCCCACCCTCTCAACCGGTGTCCCGTAGGGCTTGGTGATAGGCCCCCCTCCTGTTCTCCTTGTATACCAAGTCACTTGGTTCTGTTATCTCTGCTCATGGTTTTTCATATCACTGCTATGCTGATGACACAACTCTTTCTCTCCTTCTGAAACCCAGGTTTTGGCGCATATCTCTGCATGCCTGGTAGACATCTCTGCTTGGATGTCCACCCACCACCTGAAGCTCAACCTGGGGAAGACCGAGCTGCTCTTCCTCCCAGCGAAGGGCTCCCCGATGACTGATGCCTCAATCACTGCGGAAGGCTCCATAGTGTCTCCGTCCCGGTCTACCAGGAACCTTTGTGTGACTCTGGACGACCAGCTGTGTTTCTCGGGACACATCACAGCGATCAACCGGACCTGCCGATTCCCCTCACAACATCCACACTTCTGGTCCAGGCTTTGGTAATCTCGCATCTGGACTAGTGCAATACCTTGCTGGCAGGTGCCATCAAAGCGGTGCAACTAGTGCAGAATGCCACTGCACGCCTAGTTTTCAACCAACCCAAATTCATGCATGCCACTCCACTACTCACCAGACTTCACTGGCTCCCTATAGCAGCACGAATCAAATTGAAATCACTGGTGCTGGCATATCAGGCCGCAAGGGGAACCGCTCCCTCCTACCTCCAGACACTAATTACACCCTACACCCCAGCTCCGCTCTGGCAAACTGACTGACTGGCAAACCCTACCTATCAAATGACACTGTCATACAAATATATATCACAAGGTTATTGTGGGAGAGACAGATGAGTTACCTTTAAATGAACCATATGAGTCACACTTGTATTGAGGTAGCGGACAGTATACAGAGTTAATAAAACCATAAAAAATGTAACAATCACAAAAATAGATTGGCTACCACAATAATATATGATTACTTCATCGTGGGAAAAAGCAATTTTTACACAATCAGAATCAGATTTATTGTCACCAAGTACATTTACACAAACAAGGAATTTAACTTGGTAAGTTGGTGCAGTGCAAATTGCAGACAGACAAAACAAAACAAAAAAACAATAAGTGGCATCCAGTGCAAACTCAATATTTGAGTATCAATATTCAGTACAGACCGAATATTGTCTCTGATACAGACAATTATTAAACAATGCAGACGACGTCGGGCTACAAACACACAGCCCAGATCTTCAGAATATATTGAGCAAGGTACAGCAGTTTCAAGACCTAATTGCTATGAGCTTGAAAGGCTGAGCCAGTGGCATAACAGATAATGAGTTTGTCAAGGTGCCACATGACAAACTCATTATCAAAATGAGAGCAGTAGGAATTACAGGTGGCATTTTAGAGTGGGTTCGGAACTGGTTACTGGATAGAACACAAAGGGTAGTAATAGGCGGGATCTTATCCGAGGAGGGTATAGTGGGAAGTGGAGTTCCGCAGGGATCGGTGCTGGGACCACTGCTCTTTATCATCTACATAAATGACATTGATATGGACATTGAAAGTACATTAGTTAAATTTGCAGATGATACAAAACTGGGAGGCTTAGCAAATAGTCAGGAATCTACTAAAGTAATCCAAGACGATCTGAATAGAATCCAGAAATGGGCAGAAACCTGGCAAATGAAATTTAATATAACTAAATGTAAAGTTCTACATGTGGGAATAAAAACATAGGACAGGATTATTTTATGGGAGGTAGAAAACTAGAATGTGCACACCTAAAAAGACCTAGGAGTCCTAGTTGATCAAAGCTTGTCAGGGACTGGTCAATGTGCGGTAGCAGTTAAAAAAGCCAACAGGATGCTGGGATACATAGCCAAGAGTATAGAGTACAAATCGAAGGAGATCATACGCACCCTATACAATGCCCTTGTTAGGCCACACTTGGAATATTGTGTGCAGTTCTGGGGACCGCATTACAAAAAGATATAGATGCGCTGGAAAAGGTCCAAAGACGGGCAACCAGACTGATTCCAGGCATAAAAGACAAGTGTTATGAGGAAAGGCTAGAGATGCTTGGACTGTTCAAGCTTAGTAAAAGGAGACTTAGGGGAGATTTGATTGAGGCTTTTAAATTTATTAAAGGAATTAACAAAGTGAATTTTAGGAAATTATTCAAGTTGAGTTCGGTTAGCAGAACGAGGGGGCATAAATGGAAACTGACAAAGGGTAAATTTCACACGGACACTAGGAAATATTTTTCACACAGAGAGTGATCAATGCGTGGAATAGCTTGCCTGGACATGTAGTAGAGGCTGAGACACTAGGGGTATTCAAGGCTAGGCTCGATCCAGTGTTAGACACTCTAGCCTTTGGATAAACTAAGCATGTGAGCAGATTAGTGGTAGGAACGGACGAGCAGTGTTGGGCTGAATGGCCTGTTCTCGTCTCCCCCTTATGTTATGTTATGTTAAGGAAGGACATTATTAGGGATACTTTATTTATTCTTGCACAGCAGTTCAATTTATTTAAACTGATCAAAGTCATTATGTCTTTGTATGTATGTCATGTATGTATTGCTTGTTTTATGATTGATACGCTTATGTACTGCCTGCTTGATGCTAAAATTTGTGCAATGCTGTTAAATGTTGTCCTGTTGTGTGCATGTAATATGTACTTTAGGCTACTTACCTACTTTTAACTAATACCTGTTTAATGCTGCTTAATGTGCTGCTGCATGCTTTACAAGCTGTTGTTTTATTCTTTTTTAGGGAGCCTATTGTAACATCTGGCCAGGGACTACGGATGTAAACTAGCCTTTTGGCTAACTCTGGCATATTTACAGAAATGTTCATTAATATGCATTGTCCCTGCAAAATTAAAAAAATTAAAAAAAGATCTCTCTATATATCGAGAAAAGTCAATACTTGGTTATTTCTTTCATAGAACGATAAGGACACATCGGCAAACGATAGCCTAAACTTTCATGTGAACTTCCCATGTTTAGCGCTGAGCTACAAAGTAATGCAGTCTTTAGGATTGCACCCACTTTCAGGGTCTGAATTTCGTCGACCACGCCACAGCGTTTTAGCTAGATTATTAGCTATTACTGAAATATAACAAGACAGTTAACGGACAAAGTTGTGGGCAGCAGAAGAAAATCAACTGTAGCTCTAGGCCTACTGTACAAGGATGTAACGTTAGCTGGCTAGTAAGTTTATGAATATGAGCAAACAATACTACAGTATACTTGGTTAATATCGAATGCAGGTGCACCAGCGCTTCCCGTGACCATAAAACTCTGCTTTACCTTCACTTTGCGAACGCAAATTGTAGTAGCAGATACTGCCAATTAAATGGTAATGGGCGAAACCTTGGCCGGTAGATGTTGGCTATGTTTAAGAACACACCCTACATGATAATGGTTCAAATAAGACACACGGTGGACTTTTCTTTTTGTGTATACATTTGAACAATTCCTGAATGAAAGTATTACTGAGATATTTCGTTCCGTCCATGGCCAATCACAGTTAAACCCCTTCTAACCCAGAGATCAGATCGGAACTAGCCTCATTACAACTAGCCTCTCCCTAAGATTGTTGATTTCGTCTTAGCAACTGTAGTAACGCGTATAAACTAATCTCAGCGAATTGTGGTCGAATTGACATCAATACTCTAAGCACGTAGCAAAATTGTGCGTAAAACACAACCAGCTGCTTGCTACCAAGCTAGAGATAGACAACAAATTCCAGTTTTTCGAGAGCGAGAGTGGGCTAAACCATTCATCTCCGTTTTCTGTCATTTCATTTGTTTCCAGGCCAGTCCAAAGAAAGCATTTCCTTTCTCGCAGCTTCGGAGGAACATAGAGCCAGTGGCAATTTTCGTTTCGTTTTCATAATTTATCATAACATACGCGTGCAAATACACGCGCACAATACTTCGGCACTCGCCTACCTTGAACAGAAGTAGGAGGCGTATGTTCTGTAGGGTGCAAACATGTTTTTCAGGAAGGAGAGAATCGTAGTTGCCGCCGTTGGAAAGGTTTTGAAATACATAGGCTAATGTGCAGGGAACCGTGCGTCCGCCGATTTGCTCCGAATTCTGCGTTGTCCCCTTTCCGGGGGAGGGACTTAAGCCAAATAGTTCTAGGGTTCTTGATTTAGAGATGCACCCAAACTTTCCATAATCTGCAATTTCTCCAAACTCGAAGCACACCAGGCAAGAATATTCAATTTTTATGCATTTGACGGTTAATTTCGCATTTCCAGTATAACACTTTAGGGTATTCAAAGGATATCAAAAGGCTAAAAAGAAAACAGGTGAAGGCGTCTCACACTATTCATTAGTCTTATTGGTGTCCGGGAAACCATGTACATCATACTATCAAAACTTATGGGCAGATTTACATTTAAAAAAAGATAGTGTTTTTTTAGGTTGCCTGCTGGACCTTGAGTATTTGTGTTATTTTACAATGACTAATACTTCTAAACAAATATAAACGTTCTTCTGTACAGACAACTAGATGTGTTGTTGCCCTTTAAGGTTTGTTTTGAGGAAAACACGAATTGCTTATACAATGGAAATAGTCGAGGGGTATTCTCAGTGCTGTTAAAGAGCATGTAAAAATGGACACATGCAGGATTTGTTATTCCCAAACAGTAGCAAAACGTACCTTTTCTGTCCAAGTAGGTGTACTGCATTTATATTCCCTCCAAAGCACAAGCACACACTATTTCTCTTCCTTTTCCAGCTGCCGGTAGACCTCAGACACAAGAATGATTACAATCTACTGCTTTCCCAGCTTGCAATAATGGATGCTAGACTCTCAGGTCACAATCCTTACAACCTGTCACTTCCCCCCCCCGAGTACAGAATGAATGAGACAAATCGGTATAATACACACACACTTGAGACAATGGGCCCTTTATCAAACAAACGACTGGGACACCGTGGAGACAGAAGCCGTAACCAGGGGGATATCTCCAATCTCCACAGCTTCCTTCAAACTCAACCCCACCCTGGGTGAGGTTGTGTATTGCAGCACTGCTGATGGGGCTTGTTCTGCAGGTCAAACTACAATTCCCTCCAGTGGGAAAACTGAAACTGAAACTTTTAAGTGATCTAGAGTCATCGTGAACCTTTGAACACCAGAGACCCACAATGTCACACTCCAGACCTTGTGAGGAACTGAACTGTAGCTCTGTGGCTATCGATCGCGCCCAAACAAAATGACAGCCAGGGAGAAAAACTGGAGGCAGACCTAAGGAAGCATGCAGCAAATATGAGAGTTTATAGGCTTAGAGATTATGCTGATCATGTTAATGGTATTAAATCAAAATGCTTCTCTCCAGTGGCATACTCCCCATATTATAATCTATATTAAGGAGGCTTAATTCAGATAAGGTTCAATTGTTACATCGTGTGAAGGACGCTTGATACGAGTGAGGACAAACCACTTTTGCTCGTACGCAGCCCAGTGTATTATGGATGTTCATTTGTTCTATACAGATTTTTCGCATTTTCTTTCAAATCGGTTTCTGAGGCCAATTCAATCCCACGTGCAATGTCACTGGACCGTACACAATCACAGGAACAAATAACGAGGGCATAGAGCAAAATCTGAATGTGTGGATATTTTAGGAACTTTTTTTTTTTTGGGGGATTAAGAAATTAATACATTCAATTGACATTGGTTTCCTCACTAGAAGCATTACCAGAAAACACAAAGGCGCCACTATGATTGTCAGATGAAATGTATTTACAATTAAGCATTGCTTTACATTTATACAAGTGCTTTTGCATTAAAGGCACTTGAGAGAAATCTTTCGTACACCATCAACCATCACGCGCCCCCCTTCCCCCAAATCCCTCTAAGGCACAGTAAGAGGTTACAATAGAACTACAGTTTTTTTTTTTTTAAAAGAGAGAACATCGAACACACATTCACAAGAGGCTGGTCTGATGCAGTCTGTAAACAATCAAATGCAAAAAAAAAAAAAAAAGAAAAAGAAAGTTGAATGCATCTTCAGGCCAATTTACTCTGTACTGACAGACAGACAGACAGACAGGAAGACATCGATCCACGTTACTGACATCTTTCTGTAAAAAACATGGATGCCTTGGGTAAAGCACTGGCTCTTACTACAGGGACGAGCCCCGTGATCCGCAGTCAAAACGGCACAGCCCAACTTGGAAGCAGCAGCAGCAGCTGGCTGCACACATTTTGGAGGACACATGTGCAACCTTCCAGATTTACACTGCAGAGATGGGATGACAGGCCTACAATTAAGTTTGGGCATTACAAATTTGGGAAATAAATGAAAATTAAGATAAAAAGTAGCTGAATGAAAAAATACCAATCGGAGGATGAATGTAATGCACCAGATGCAGGTAATATCTCAAATAATAAAGTGATGACAACAGATTCTACAAATCCATCTTTACCAGAAGTCGTCTTTTCTTTGACCAGAGAAGGAAAAAATAAACATAAGGTTGAATAGCTGTCATCTGGGCAGTTCTGTCAGTTGTAGCACTGTCTGCATGTCTGTCTGTCTGTCAGTTTCAACAACATGTATGGTACTGACAGAAACACCCAACTTCACTGTCCTTCATACATACATACTCACTATACTAAAAGTGGGCACATAAACATTTGCAATATAGAAAAAAAAGGAACTTTTTCACCCTCCTCCAGAAGAACATGGAAAAAAAGAACTAAACACTCTGGCTACAATGATTATAACCACACTCGGTAAGAAGTTTTTTTTGTTTGTTTTGTTTGTTTTTTTAAAAGAAGAAAATATCCAATTACCATAAGTCACTTAAGATGTGCAACGTTTCAGGGTCACATGAGATGGGTAAACGCACGCTCAGAAAAGGAGACAGAACAAAAGTAAAAGAATCAGGTGAGTAACCAGGTGAGAGAGGGTGAGGTAACAAGGGTCCAAAAATGATTCCACAAAATGAGGGCGCCAAGAAACGTTAGGTAGAACGGGAGCAGGTGTGTGTGATAATACGGAATGCATTTAAATCGGGCTCCAACAATGTCGACAGGGTCTTTGACTGATTTAGGAAGTATGAGATGACCATATATGAGATGTAACTGCTCTCCAGCACTGATTTGCTCAATCACAGACTTGTAGAAAGGAGGTGTGGGAAAGTCTGATTTGGTTTTAAGATTCGGGAAATACTGCAATCTGCCTCTTCCCCATCAAACCAAGTGCATTTGAGAATGCTTAATACAAAAACAACTAAAATCCGAATGAGTCAATACAGGTCATCTCGGATTGCATAGAGGGGGGAAAAATGTAGTATATATATATATATATATATATATATATATATATATAGTAAAATACAAAACTTAAGTCTAAATTTTAAAAACAGATGCTGGCCATTTTTATGCTTGGTGTGAATGAGACCCCTGTATGGCTATGTATTTGGAAATATATGAAGGCATAAGTCTTTGTTTGTCTAGTGTGTGTGCGTGTACATGTGGTTCCACCAGTCAGGTCACTTGTCTGTGGTAGGGAAAACTCGAATGGATTTGCCAGATGACTTTGCCAACATGAAATCCATCTCTTTATAATATTTTAATCTCTGTCCGTCTCCGTCACTCCTTCCATCCAGGGAATACAGAGTAGGAAGAAGAGGGAGAGGTGTGTGTGTGTTTGTACATGTGCATCTGTAACCAGTCTCAGTTAAAACTGCACCCATCCTGAACTGGTAGTGTCCTTGCCAGAGCTGCAAAGGAAAGGAGACGAGAGCCAATGAGGATGAGTGAACAAAGACACAAAAATACACAGATATAAATGCAATCAATGACACACTAGCTCAAGAAAACGACAGGCTCTACAAACATTCTTCATGTGATGAAAACATCAACCTTCTAGACTCTGATTTGGCCAGATTTCCATTCCTCGGGCACGAAGAGGACCTACACGGTTTCACGTTGTTACAGTATTAGGAAACACTAGGAATGGTTGAAAAGGCACCTAGGGCTATTACTTTGTCCAGTAGTAGTTTATTTATTACTACATTAAAAAAAAATAATAATAATAATAATTACTAACCTTTTCCTTCCCAGTGTTACAGGTATGGTACGCAGCTGCCTGCAACGATGTCTATCGCTGTATTACTGCACTTATCTCTTGCACGAACTAAGATTGTTCCTACCATGTATTAATGCACATCTTGTAAGTCGCTCTGGATAAGAGCGTCTGCTAAATGCTTAAAATGTAAAATGTATATTTGTTAATAGGGAAGATTAATCTCTGAGGGAGGACTATTCTAAACGTCAAAATCACAGACTGTATTCTGGGCTACACAAGCTTAAATGAGAATGTGTGGAAAATGGCATGCTCCGGGAGCACTACATGCTATTGCAATGCTCATTATAGGATGTGATGCTTCTCGTTCTTCAGAACGAGGATACAAATTGAGTACAGGACAGGTTTACAGACCCCCAATCACTGGGTCCAGCCCACAAGGTTGATACAAGGTCAATGGAGATCACTTGCCAGCGCCAAGACCTGGGAACTTGAATGGCTCTACAAGGCAAATGTATAAAATCACTCTGTGATTTGGTGGGGGCCAAGATCAGCTGAGAGAGTGGTCTACGTGGGATCAAGGTGCAGGGGCGTGTTCAGACCTGCCTGCAGTGTGTCCAGACCTGCAGCCCAGCTCTCCACTCATTAAACTGTCAGTGCTGGAATTAACAAGCGTACCATTATCTCCTTCAGACAATCATAGGGCAGTAGCCATTAGCAGAATTTATGGTGGTAGTGATCGAGTAGATGCTCCTGTCACACACACACACACACACACACACAGAAAGAGAGAGAGAGAGAGAGAAAACCCCACAAAAGACAGACCTGCTAGTAGCTGTGGTGAAGTCTCCCCACATATCACCACTGGGCTGGGTAGCAGGGGGCGGAGTCCCAAAATCGAACAAAGGATCTGGAGAGAGCGAGAGAGAGCTGTCAATCAGTCAGCAAGTGCAGATACCACAATCATGCGGTTGTAGAACTGAATACTCTGAGCGATGTACACAAAAAGAAAAGGTAAGTGTGATGTCTGTGGGACAGGAGTGTGCTTACCGGAGTCCGGCGGTGTGGGTGGCGCAGGCGGACTTGCCACAGGAGGGGGCAGGAGGCCGCCGGCCTTCGCCCCTGGTGGGGGAGGGAGGAGTCCGCTGCCTATTGGTCGAGACTTGCCCGTTTTAGCTGCGGGTGGGTCTTTCTTTTTAATGCTCTGAAAGAAAGACGGGATTGACCTCAAATTAATATGTCCATTTGTTTGCCTCTACATCCAGCCTTCCTTTCCCTCACTCACCCCGATGTTGATCTTGATCGTCTGGCCTTCTTTGAAGCCCAGGTCTAGTTTAGGTACTGGGGTCGGATTGGCCTCCTCTTTTGCCAGCTCACCTTCCTGCCGGACCCATCTAGGACACAGAGGGGGGTATGGTCCGATGAGAAAAGGACAGATGGAGAATGGGGGAACATTGATGTATACATGCATATATACATATTAATAAACATGTTCATTATATATAAACATATATAGACACACACACACATATATATATATATATATATATAAATGTTCAGACCCAGAATAATACATACACACATACCCAGGATTATGTATGTATGTATGCGTGCGTGCGTGCGTGCGTATGAACATGACACCTGTCCATGAGGGACATTTTACAATTACAAACATTTCATCCAAAGCACCACAAGGAGCACTTTGACCAACAAAAAAAAAAAAAAGTGACAAGTGACCTCTGGTGGAAGATCTGGGAAATGCAGCGGAGACTCAGATTTCCTGCAGACCAGTGAAACTCCACAAAAGGAACCAGCAGAAAAATGAAATAACATCCTCCCTGGTTTTCAACGCCAGTTCAGTCTAGTTGTGTCACCACATATGCGTGCTGCTGCCTGCGTGGGGGCGTCACATCAATTGTCACTTCCCTGAAAGACTGGAGCAGCTCACTCACTTGAAGTGGTCCTGCAGAGCTACGTTGAAGTCAAAGGAGTCACCGCGGTCAGCGAACCCGAGGCCAATAAAAGCGTGACGCCCTTTAATAAACATCAAGAACAATTCAAACACACAATGAAACTGCCAGAAATGCATGAGTACAATGATGAATACTACAGACATGTAAACACACCAAAGGGAACATAAACAGGTATGCATTTGCTAACATACAAACTATCATAAACTTAGCCCTGCACATTTTCTGTACAGTATGTGACACCATTTACAACAGACAACCAGTAGGTGTGGAATTTTACAGCTTTTATCCTGCTGTTCCTCATGTACTGTACCATGTGAAACTGCTTAAGCTAACAAATTTGTATTTGTACCATTTAGGGTAGGCTCAAGGGTCACAAATGACACTGCATACATACTGTGACACTACAGAATCATGGGTACATTAACAGATTAACAGGCTTTAAGTGTAGGGCCTTAAATTTGTGAAACTTACCATTGCCGTCCTCTATCCTGATCACAAAGTATCTGCTGGAGTCTGTGACGGCCTCCACCACGGATCCTGGGTACTGATCCACTGGGGCCTGGGCAAACAGCTCTCCTGGGAGCAAGAGAGCACAGTAGAGAGATGGAATCAGCACTCCCGATGCACAGCAGCTTAGGCCATTCCAGGTTTTTACAAGAAGCAGGTTAGTGTACCATGCCAACAGGCAGCTTCCAGGTAGTGCACTAACCTGCTCCTGGTAACAATATATCTAGTAAAGACATATACATGCGCTATGAAAACAAAACTCTTCACTTTTACATTTAAAACAGCAAGACAAATATTTTCGAAACAAGTGTGTTTTTATGGAACCTAACCTCAGAGCATATCTGAAAGATGAACCCTGTGAGTGCACTCACATTATTTCCATGGCTACATCGGTTTTAGTATGTGTGCTGGTAGGGGTATTCAGAATAGATCGATCTTGGTAGGGGTACAGTACTAACCATTAAAAGAGACATTTCGCTTCTGTGAGGATGTCAGTGCAACATCAGTTTTTCACAGCAAAGCCAAGGCTCTTGCAAAGTAATGGCTTCTTTCTTTTCCAAGCAAATACAGTGAACAGTGACACTCTCAATATGTGTGACTAACACTTTGCCCTTCACACTCGGGTATTGCTATGGGCCCTGCAGCGAATGACAGTGAGCATGGCAGTTGCTGAGCGCACAGGCAATGCGGACCTGAGACCTTGTCCTCCAGCTTGATGGAGGCAAGCTTGCCCCTGGAGGTGATCCTCAGTCTGCCGCTCCAGGCTGGCTCATCCAGCTTCCAGTCTGCAGCCCTGCACGACAAATACCGCCACAAATGTATACATGCTGCACATAAAAGCACACCCCATATATATATATATATAAAATCACAATACATTCACAACCACATACTGGTTGGGGGGGAACCACAAAGTGGGCCTAAAGATCCCTATGATCCAGAATCTAATACTGACAGCACAACAGGTCATACAGTAGCCCAGGGACGGAGGGTTCCAGTTGGTAAGATATTCCCGACCTCATCATGCAATAGTGACTCCTCTGGTTGCCTGGGTACCTAGTCTTGTTGCCTCTGCACCAGCTGTGCACGGTTTGCAGTGTTCCAGTACAATGACTATCACTCAACTGGTGGGCTGCTTAATGAAGAAGTGGCAACTAACTGCATACGTATTGGAGGATCTTTGTGTTACTCTGCACTCTGAATTGACAGAGGTCATTGGGAGTGCTGGGACAGGCCTACCAATACGATCAGGCACTCCAAAGACAGCTGTTATACAAACATTTTCGCTGTTATACGCCCAAATAAGAAAATGGTTGTCTCCAACTTTACAATTCTCAATGTCAAGCAGTTAGCTAGCTAGCTAACGTTAGCCCATTTCAGTGAGACAAATTATTTGCTAGATAACGTTAACTAGTAGCTAACTTTAGCTAGAACAAAACCACAGCTTATTATTTAACATGTTGAATATACAAAGGCTTTCTTCTAAAACGTCATGCTAACTAGCTAGCTAAAAACTCATGTTTGATCTGAAATGCAAAAGTAAGCTAGCTAGCCCAAGCAAGTTAGCAGACTGACAAATCAATGCAATTATCTAACATTAGCTAGCTACTGTGGCTAACTTTCAAACTCCAAGAGATCAATTTAGAATAGAAACGATTAACAGTTCAATTAAAATACCAAATTACAATAATAGAGGAATAAAGACCAAATAACTCAAACTATTGCCAACCTCAACTGTAACAGACAGATCCTGATTGAGGCATGTCAAAATATGATTGGACATAGGGCTTGGAAGCTCAGCTTCAAGGCAGATCAATATTGTCCAATTAAATTCCCCAAAATCCATCACGGCAACCGGCTGAGCTTCCACTGAGCGCTTGAGGCGATAGATAGTGCTGGTTTAAACAAAACATTTCAGTCTAAGAAACATACCATGGAATT
Organism: Aldrovandia affinis; assembly: GCA_029706075.1. Classification (NCBI taxonomy): domain Eukaryota; kingdom Metazoa; phylum Chordata; class Actinopteri; order Notacanthiformes; family Halosauridae; genus Aldrovandia; species Aldrovandia affinis. The sequence goes on along the minus strand of JAINUG010000020.1, from coordinate 5,340,835 downwards.
GAAATACCACTCTCTATCTGTGAGAGATCGCCACTGCCACAACGCTCAAGATATTCGTACCTTCCTCACACGCTGGATCCAAGTATTATTTTGCAGTCTTTGGGGAAATAATGCGCAATGCTGTCGAATAACAAGAAAAAGAAGGTTATGTGAGCTAATTGGATCACTCCAATATGGTATCACTCCGCGGCGGAGGGATACATCCGAGATCAGATATTTCAAATACACTCCCACGCAACTGCACGCGTGACCTGTGAAATAGGACCCTATAAAAACTCTGCTTTGCAACGACACGCCCTTTATCATTTTCGTGGTATCTTGAGCACCATAACAAGAGCGGAATGATCAAATTAGCTCACATAACCGTGGTTACAACATAACATTCGTTATGTTTCACTATATTGGATCACGCCAATATGGTGTCACAGTACCCGATTAGTCGGTGCTTGAGGTCAGCTAGCCCCCAGCACGTCCGGCAGGACAGAGCTGTAAGGTAGCCAGAGGACAGAGCATTCCCACCCTCATGTGGAAAGTAAAATGTAAAATGAAAGGGGGGCCACATTAACACTATAGAACCTAGGAAAGGCTAGAGGAGGCCCAACTGGCTGCAGCACACACGTCAGCAAGAGGCACCCCTCTCAAGAGAGCCCAAGATGCAGCCACTCCCCCAAGTAGAATGTGCCAATACAGCACCAGACACTGGTCTATCAGACAGAGGTAGTTACATGCTGTAGTTATAGTCTCTACAATCCAATGAGAGAGTCTGTGTTTCGACACCCCTGCCCCCATCACCCTCTCTCCATAGCACACGAAAAGTGAGTCAGTCTTTCGTATCGCTCGTGTACGCTCCACATAGGCGTCCAAGGCCCTGACCGGGTGCAGTGCACTGACGGATGCCTCCGACCCACCGGGGGCATAAGCTAAAAGCAATAACTGGCTGTTCACATGCCTGTCAGACTAAGATTTTAGGGAGAAAAAAGGGGTTAGGGCGGATGTTTTAACAAGATGGACGCCACAGGTTCAAATGGAGGTTGACAATGCTGCCAGCACTACGTCCAGGTCCCAGCGCGCTGCTCCGCGAGTCCTGGCTGGGCGTAGCCATCAAACTCCCTTCCTGAACCTGGAAACCAATGGGTGACGACCCACTGAGCCCTCCGGGAACCCAACATGGCAGGTAGAGATAGCAGCCAAATACACCTTCAGTGTAGAAGCTGACAGTTTTGCATTCAAAAGAGACTGTAGGTATTCCAGCACCTGTAGCACGCTACAGGGCTCAGGATAAATATTGCACCCCACGCACCAAGAGCAAAATGCCCTCCAACATAATTGGTACATGGCAGTTGTTGAGGGAGCCCTTGCGTTCTGCAGAGTGTTCACCACATCCCCGTGCAGACCCAGGGCAGACCACCGGCGCTGCTCAGAGACCAAGCCTCTGCGGCACTGGGTACCAGAGAGACCCCTTAGCCTGAGAGAGCAAGTTGGGTCTCATGGGCAGTTGCCAGGGGGTCCCTACTAGAAGAGGTAGAAGGAGGCCGAACCAAGGATGCCTGGGCCAATAACGGGCTATCAACACCAGCTGGTGGCCCGGCAACCTGGTCCTGTCTAATACCGCTGGGATTAGATGAAGGGGCGGAAAGGCATACAGCAGCAGCCCCCTTGGCCAGTCGTGGGCTAAGGCATCCAAGCCCAGAGGACCCAGGGGTTCTGACATCGAGTACTAAAGGGAACATTTGTTTTGTGCTGAGGCAAACAGGTCCACCTGCGCCTCCCCATACCTGCCCCACACCTGGGGGTGAAGACTCCAATCCCCTTCCGGTTAGCCCTTCCTCGAGAGCATGCTACATTCCTGGCTAGGAATATGCTGCATGTAAGGACACTAGGTGTTCCTGCGCCCACAGCAGGAGCTGCCGGGCGAACACACGGGACCCATTCTGATGGTTTATAAAAGCTACAGTTGTGGTGTTGTCTGTCTTTACCATGTTTGCCTTCCAGGACAAGGAGGAAGTGCTGTAGGGCCTGATAAACTGCCCTCAATTCCAACACATTGATATGTCTGCCGCTCCAGGGGGGATGCCGACCTGCCCTTGAACGCTGCACCCCACTCCGTCAGGGATGTGTCAGCGCATACCAATTCCCTGCAGCACACTCTGGGTGGCTCCAGCCCCTGGGAAAGTAAAAAGTGTGAGCGCCACTTCAACAATGCCCTCTGGCACTGCAAGGTGATATGCAGTCGATGGTGTCTGTGCCGTTTCGGGTGTAGCTTGTGGGAATTGTCGCTGCAGCAGCCTGAGTTGGAGAAGGCCTAGCGGAACCATATGTGAGGCTGCTGTCAGAAGACCCAGAAGAGGCTGGCACTCCCAGACTGTCACTGTCTGTCCCGGGCGGAAGCGGTCAAGGTGGGACAGGACTGTCAAAATCCTCCCCTCGGGTAGCCTCGCTATCATGAGAACCGAGCCCAGAGACATACCGATGAAAGTCGCTGTCTGGGAGGGGATCAGTTGGCTCTTCCCGATGTTCAGCATGAGCCCCAAATCCCTGATGTGGGCTACTAGCTTGTGTGTATCCATGAGTGCCTGTTCCCTGGTTGGGGCACACGAGCCAGTCATCCATGTAGTTGAGTATCTGGATCCTCCAGGCTGTCAGTGGCACCAGGACTGCATCCATGCATTTGGTGAAGGTCCTTGGAGCTAAGGAGAGGCCAAAGGGGAGGCTTTGAACTTGAAGGCCACCCCTTTGAGCGTGAAACAAAGGTACTTCCAATGAACAGGAACGTGGAAGTATGCGTCTTTGAGATCAAGGGAGGTGAACCAAAGGCCGCTGGAGATGGCCTTCAGCCCCCGTGCAGGAGCCAACATCTTGAACTTCCAAGACATTCAGACAGCGATTGATGTTCCTGAGATCCAAGATGGGGCGTAACCCCCCTCCCTTCTTGAGAACCACGAAATAAGTGGAGTAGAACCCACAGACATTCTGAGGGCTCTACTCCCCTGATCACATTCTTTTCCAGGAGTGAGGAGATCTCCAGCCGGAGAACCTCCTTTTTCAGGGGGTCGCCCATGGTGGTGACCTGGATGCACCTGAATGACAGGGGCTGACATCGGAATTGGAGTTTGTATCCCTTGAGCATTGTAGACGAAACCCAAGGAGACATCACTCGCTCCTCCCAGTTTTCCCTGTGTGTGCCGGGGCAAAACACGTCAGGGGGGCTGCTGTGGCCCATCCTTTTTTAGCCAAGAACGTTGTGATCCTCTAGCACCCTCCTTGCCCTGAAGTCGCCGGTCATCATCTCGGGATCTTCCCCCTCGTTGGATGCTGCCGTGCCGCTACATAAAATGCTGCTGCTGGTGAGGGGGGGGGGTCCAGTCGAGCGTCTGATGGAGGCGAGTCTCCTGGTGTCCAAACTTCTGAGGTGGTGCACTGGGACGTGGAGGCGTGCCATGAATTGCCTCAAGGTCTCCTGGTCTTTCCCTGGCTCAAATGTAACTCCTGGGGTAAAGGGAAGAGCAGCAAATGTCTTCTGAAGCCCAGGTGGCAGTTTTAACGTCAGTAACATATGTTCGTAGTTTTATGCCACTGCTGTGTTTTATCTATAGCCTACTTAGTTAGCTGAAGTTAAGTTTTCAAGTGCTTTGTTGATGTTACAGTAACGTCTTTCATTTTAAGTTGGGCTAATATAGTTTACAAGTTGCAAAGTAGCTTTGTTCGTATTACTTGAGTAGCTTATATAGCAATAATACTTCATTCGCTCTAAAGATTACTCTGTACGTTACCTTTTGTTGTTCATGAATCTGTTACCCAATGTCAACAATAAAGTCAATGATATTTACAACATGTACTGAGTTGTATTTATTAAGTAACTTCTTGCTTGTGACACTTGTTGGCTTCAGTCAACTGTCATTACCAGAACATCGAAGAACATGTCATGATCGGTCCCTAAAACAAACAAATCAAACGTACATCTCCATCAGTAAAGTTAACTAGATAACTATTGCTGGCTAGATAAGATAGTAATTTAGTCAATGTTACATCTGATACATAGCGATGTTGCTGTAGTAACGTCAGTGTGGCACAGGAGCCGGCGGACCTCCAGTACCCCGGACAGCTCCCCAGAAGACACTAGGGAAGAGGAGCCAACATTCCACAGTGGGGCAGCTGTCCGGTGCTGAACCAGGGAGACACCTGCAGCCACTCTCCCAATCAGCCAGCTGTCTCCCATTTCATAATCAGAGGACGCTGCATAAAGGGAGAGACAAACACAACATAGGGGAGAGGCGTCGGAACCAAGCCAGCCGAGAATACGCTTCTCCTGGTTTCTCTCCCTTTTGCTCTCTCTCTGCTGCAGACACAGACGTCTCCTCCAACCACCTTGTTGGGGCAGACTGGGACTCCTGGCCCAAGGACAGCACAGCCTTGCTCCCTGATTTGTTAATTAAGTCGTGTGACTACGGTCTTTTTCCGAGTTGTCTTTTTCGTTCTGTAATAAATGCTTTTGTTTGATTATTCATGCCTTGCGCCCAATCTATTGGCCACGCCTTCCCCAGACGTGTGACATATGGTGGAGGATGCAGGCAGCCAAGCGAGACAGTTTCCCCAGGTATTAGCTTGTATATCCGTATGTATGTATACATTTATTTTATTTTAAACTTTTTTTCCAGCCGTACTGGACTCACCAACGTTGGGGGTTCCAGCCAGGTCTGTCCATTTGTGAACAAGCCTATGACCTGCTCAGGATCGGTAAGGCGTGGCTCTGTACGCCGGTGGCGGCCGCAGCATCCGTCACTGAACAGGTAGTGATGGACCAGTTGTTGCAGTCACTGCCGTACGAGGCCAAAAAAGCCGTGGGGCCGCGGCAACCCCGTTGCCTTTCCGAGATGATCGAGCAGGTCGAGGCCCACAAGTCAACCCGTGACCTGCTGAGGGCCGGATGGGTTGAGAGACAAGGCCCTGCCCCCAGAAAGGCTAATGAACCTGCCCAGTCACGAGCCGGGAACAAACAAGGCCCCCTTGGTCACCACCAGCCAGCTTCCCACAAAAGAGAGAGAGGGGCCAGGAACCCCTCACATGGCGGAGGGGTGGGGCTAACGGCCAACGGGCCAGGCACGGCCCGGCCACCGATGAGCCCATGCCCTCAGACCCTCGGTTCCTCGGTTCCTCATCTGCTGTATGGCCCCATCACCAGGATTGCCACCGTCTGGAGGCCGGCGCTGTAGTAGGCTCGCCAGCCGCTTGGAACTACCCCGTGCAGGTGGGGGATAGAGAGATTCTATTCACACCGGGGGGTCAGATGCAGTCGTCAGCCCCTTGCAATCACCTGCGTGCATGGTGACACCCGGAAGGTGTCCGCAGTCAGGTTCCGACTAGACTCAGACCTCAGTGGCTGGAATGTACGTGCGGGAGTAATGGAGGGCCTCCGCGCACCACTCCTCATTGGGCGGAACTGCCCAGGGTTCGAACGGCTATATGCAGCTGCCAGCTGGGCCCTACACCCCCTTAAAAAGCCTCGCCCTCCGTCATATCAGTCACCAAACACAGCGATGCGAGGAAGGTGATGGGGAAGGTGAGCTGATATGTCCAAACCTCTTTGCTTCACCTGACCTCTCTCCCCTTTTCCAGGGCCAGTAAGGCCAAGCACAGTGGGAAGACGCCAACCTCGCCCAGCCCAGGAGGGACATAAAGGAGCAGGATGGTGTGTACCAGGTGTGCACATCGCTCCCTGCCTTATTTTGCCTTGCGGGGCGGCCTCTTGTACCAGATCACTCTGCACCAAGGAGAAGAGTGCTCACAGCTGCTCGTGCCCGGGTCCTACATACCCGCTGTGCTCAAGCTGGCCCATAGCCATATCCTGGGAGCACACCTGTGCACTGATAAAACCTGGGACCGGATCCTGCGATGATACTTCTGGCCGGGAGTCTACACCACTGTGGCCACTTACTGCTGGGATTGCCCCACCTGTCAGAAAACCCCTCAAGTACGGCCCCCACCAGCACCGCTTATTCCCTTGCCAATCATCACTCCGCACCATGACTGCCAAAGCCATCGTCCGAGAACTGGTGTTGCTCTTCTCCCGAGTCGGCTTCCCTAAGGAAATACTGACCGACCAGTGGACCCCCTTCATGTCCCGGTTGAAGCATGAGCTGTGCCGCCTATTTTTTTTAAAAACCTCCGCACTTCCATTTACCATCCTCAGACCGATGGGCTGGTGGAACGATTTAATCAGACTTTAAAGCGCGAGCTCAAACGGGTGGCTGGAGAAGATCCGCGGAACTGGTACCAGCTGCTGCCCTATGTACTGTTCACCATCCGGGAGGTACCCCAGGCCTTTTCCCTGTTTGAGCTGTTGCATGGCCGCCAGCCCCGGGGTCTCCTGGATATTGCCTGGGAAGCCTGGGAGGAGCAACCCTCACAGCACCGAACCCTGGTAGAACACGTGGTTGGGATGAGGAAGACGATTGCCGCCATGATGCTGATTGTGCGGGAACACATGGAAGCTTCCCAATGGGCTCAACAACGCACTTACAATCGGCTAACCCACCCTCGCACCTTCCAGCGGGGCGACCAGGTTTTGGTGCTTCTCCCGACCACCAAGAGCAACTTTCTGGCCAAATGGCAGGGGCTGTATGAAGTACTGAAGCAGGTAGGGCCAGTGAATTACCGTCTTCGAATGTCTGACCGTCGGAGAGAACAGATCATGCACATTAACCTTTTGAAGAGGTGGGTCCCGAAGGAAGCCTTGTATTCCTTTGTCTCTCCAGATGTCCCCGGTGAAGCAGTGTGTGATCTGGTGCAGTACGAACCGGACCTGACCCCCCACCGACACCAGGCAGTGCGAGAACTCATTGACCAAAGCCAGGAAGTGTTCTCCCAACTGACAGTCAGAATTTCAGCTAGCTGGTTATGTTAGATAAGTTACAACTCAGCTACAGTTAGCTAACTAGCAGGCTAGTTTGTGACAAAAATAACGTTAAATCACTAGCTAGCAACGTTCGTATGCATATGTTGTGCGTAGCAAAATATCTCATCGAGAATAATAGACTAATTGCATACATAAATAGTCCTGCCACCTTTCATTTTCTTGCTGTCTGATAAATAAATCCCCTTCTTCAGCTTTAGCGCAGAACCGCAATGACTACTGGGAACGTTAAGTACATACAAGTGTACATCCAAGCATACTACGATTGTATGTCCTCCCAAGTACACCAAAATAACTTCCGGGAAATTCGTCGTATACTTGCAAAGTTGCATACTTGAGTTTGGGACGCACTTGATCACATGACCGTTTACTTCCGTACTTGATATACGCACTAGATGGAACGCAACTATGCACTTTGGGACACTGCCCTTGTCTAGTGGTATCCGAATCTGCGAATGTCCGCCGAGAAAATGAAGAGGGCGTGTCGTTGCGAAGCGGGGTTTTTATAGGGTCCCATTTCGCAGGTCACGCGTGCAGGTGCACAGGAGAGTATTTTAAATATCTTATCTCGGATGTATCCCTCCGATACCATACCATATTGGAGTGATCCAGTATAGTGAAACATAACACACTGATAGTCTCGACCTCTTTGGCTTCAGCTCCTGCGAAGTGCACGCTTGCGCCCAGTCAGCTGTGGAGCAGTGTAGGGCGCGGGATCTGTTAAGACCTCCACGGCCTCCGCAGTGCATGTGAAGGCGTACAACTTAAAATGTCAGCAGCACCATGAGAGGGCATTGAAATATGAGAAATGGTTAACTTTATACACTATTTTTAAACAACCTAGTGTTGTCGACGTGCTAGTTTTTTTTTGAATGCAGAAAACATAAGTTCGTTTCCTGGCTACTGGACTACACACAATTATTTACGTGTCCTGTCTACCGTTATTTTCAATTAAACGTAATCTGTGACACTGTGACATTTTATGTTACTAGTAGTCAGACATTGCCAATAGCAAGGTAGGGCGACGCTCCTAACGTTACCAATGTCGTTACTTTACATGAGTTTACGACTCGCTATAGTTAGCAAGTAGCCTAAAATGATAAATTTCCCTAAAATGTGAGCAAATAGCGTTATACAGTTCAAAAGAGCGCCCAGATATTTGCCGGTAGTTTTTCATACTGAACATGACTAACTAGTATAACTCGCGTGTTAAAATCAACAATACCAATAGGCAGTAGCTAACGTTAGTTATTAGTCAACAACACCGAAATAATATTAGCAATTACAGCTTGCAAGCTAGTAAGTTGAACATGACAATGCTGACTCGTATAATGTAGCTAGTTAGCAAGCTTAGCTAAGCAGAGCTAACGTTAGTCAAGTTAGCTTTTAGCTAACTATCGACATAACATTAACGTTCAGTTAGCTACTTAATACATCACGTTTGCAATCACAATTGGCGAACGTTACGTTAGCCTAAAACCAGACAAATCCGTTTGCTAGCTAGATGACCACAGAATTGATAGCTCTGTAGCTAGAATTCATAAGCAAAACCAATCTCCCCTCCATATCAACGTTAGCGCCATAGATTTCCCAAAGTTTTCAATCTCATAAATCGCCTAGCAAGCAAGCCATAAACAAAAAATAAACCCCACCACAAGCTAATGCAAATAGCTTATAGCTAGTTAGTGATATCGTGTCAAAGCTAACGTTAACGTTAATGTTATCTAACGTCAGAATACAAGTTATAACTCACAAACTGTTGCTAGCTCACCAGCTGACCCGTACAACCTGTTGTACTTTCAATGGATTCTGAAAAACTTCCTGGATATAGGGCCCGTGTTCCTCGTGACAAACAGGTTAGAAACTGGAACACCGAAAATTGCACAAACTTCGATTCGATTCTCACCGATATCCACGGTTCGTCGCCCGGGGAGGGATTCGGTAGACATGAACCTCTGGTTTCACACAGATTACAGACTCGTAACCGAGGTCTTCTGCCATTTTTTCCGTATGTACTTCGAACTTCCAAACTTCAGAAGGGGAAGTGGCAGAGGAAGAGTGAACGAATGCCCGAGAACACAAACTACATACACCGCCTCCCCATGGTAGGATGATATAAGCGAAGTCGTGGGGTCTAGATTCTCAGGGTTGGTACTGGTCGTGAGGAGCAACCACATTGCCAAGTACGACTCATCTGGCTGTGGTTTGATGTTTAATAGAGGCAGGCAGGATTCTTAAAATATATTATAGGACAACGCCAGCCTGAAATGTTTTTTATTTGCTATTACAAATATCTACTCGAGTTTGCTCTTTTTTCATACAAATAAAAGAGCTAGAACACAGAGAAACAGACATCAGAGTGATACGTTTAAGACAGAGGAGTACACTGCAAAAAGGTGGGCTCAAACCCAGTCATACACACCTGACAGACAAAAGACATGGATGTATACATATCAGACAGACCAAAAAACAAACATACATACAGATCAACCTGACAGTGAAACACAAAGACACACAAAAGATATAGCCCCTGACTCAAACGCAGATATGTCAATGGTGTTTATACAGCCCTCTTTGCAGGTTTCTGCCACTCACTTTAGTGACCAACCGTAGCTCCATGAGAGCACAACTGCAGGGTTATTGAAACAAGGTTAGAAAAGGGACTCAATCCTAACTGTATGGCACTTGTAAATACGTAAGTGTACACTAAGTATATATATATACACGAAGTATACATGTCGGCTGTCACTTTTCTACATTGGGACCACTCCAATCCAATCCACGCCCCCCACATTCTGATTAAAGCCAGTAGGTTAGATCAGTCTTATGTTTCCCAGTCTGGTAAGCAGTGAAGGACAAGTACAATCAACATATACATACATACACATATGGTATTTTACATAGTAGAAAAATAAAATACTCTAAATCAACCAAAAATATACATAAACATTGTTTGCCATTTTTATTGATTTTTTCCCCCACTTTTTTTTATTAAAGGGCATATTTGAAAGTATTTACAGGCCATAGTTTGTATTCTCCAACAGAATGAAAAAATCAGGGCCTCCTTTCTTTGCTCTCAGACATACTGGGTGGCTGTGATGACTTATTCCACCATCAGTTAAATTGGGGCTCCAACCACACTGCCCAATGTCCTTTAAGGCAAAGTGAGGGGGGTCCGGGGAGAGGAGGTGGGTACCTCAAGATTAAACATACCATTTGTAATCACAGCACCCTAGGTATGAATCTGAGGTGCTTTAGTGATTTTGGGATGAACCCCAAACTACATCAGTCCCAGTACATGTCATCAGAGTTAAGGCCTTCGAGTCCCCAGGTGACTCAAAACACCAAACAAATACAAACACACACACACACACACACACACACACACACACACACACACACACACACACACACACACACACACACACACACACACACACACACACACACACACACACACACACACACACACACACACACACACACACACACACACACACACACACACAGTCAGAGTAAACCATTCTTTTTTCCCATCTCAGCATGAGGGGAATAAATGATCTTAACTGGGTCTAAAATGCCATTGTGATACACAGTGAACCCTTTGAAAAGGTCATTTTCTCCTTTAGCTTCACCCCTATCCCACCAATCACCGTGGTGTAGCAGTATAAAAATTCAACGTTCATTTTTCTTTCTATCCACCCATCTCGTTCCCATTCCACTCAAACTATCCTTACTCCAGCGCTAGCTACCTCTCAAGTCCCAAGGACTCGTGTTGAAGACACTCGAACAAATGGGGGGTGCCCTCTGCAGTACACGACTCAGGTAAGAGGGACAGAGAAAAGAGAATATGAGAGGACCACACTGCTATACCCTCTCTTAATGCTTCCTTTAATTCCACAGGAATGTGTGGAGACTCACGCAAAGTTCACATATTCCTCTGCACGTCTTCGTCTCTGCTCTTTCCAGCATGGCCGCCTCACTCTGGACGTATTTACAGGACAACATTTTTTGGCCTTCTTCAAATCTCTTTCCCCCTTAAAAGTATTTCGTTTCCTATGATTGTTTTAATTAAAACACTACTTCTGCAATTACTACCTCAAAAAAAAGTTGCTTCAAAATGTACTTCACTCCACTACCTGATTTTATTTTTTTTTCCCCGTTATTTGTCATCGTTTTGTAGATTTTTTAAAAAATTATGTTTTTAAATAGAAATCAGGACACTGAGGGGGAAAGGGCAGGAAAAGCTAAATTTTAAAAATGCAGACGTAACCATAGAGCTGTACATAAATCCAATTTGCTTGTGTCCAGTCCGATGCTTCCCCTCTCTCCCCAAACAAAAACAATTATAGTCAGCAGACGAGTCATCAAAACAGAAACTTAAAATAAAAGGCAATATCAACAGTACAACATAGACGGGTGGACAGTCAAGGGAGGAAGAGACGATCTTCAGTGACGATTTTAGTATTATTGCTGGGAGACACTGGCGCCGCCTGCCGCCTGCAACCCTCTTCCTTTCCGGAACCAATCTTTTCGTTCGCCCTCCGTTACACTTGCTCCATCTTACATACTCAAGTTTTTTGCTTTCCTCATCTCATGGAGGTGGCCTTACGTGGGGTCCTGGTCAGCAGTAGGGAGGAGGGGGGGGAGCACTTGGGGGCATATTCGGGCGGATATCACAGTGAACAGAGTCCTGAAGAGGCAATATCCTCATCACAGTGTCAACCGGAATAAAAGATTTGGCCCTCAAGCTCCCCCCTGCATTTCCCCCCCTGCTCACTTTCTGCCATGCACATTAAGAAGGGCAGTGTGTTTTTTCTTTTCTTTTTTTGGGGGGGTCAGGGGCAATCATCAGTGGGGAGTGGAAGGGCGTATTCATGTTTTCCATACCCTTCCCTCTAATTTGATCAGGATTACCTGATTTAAATTTTTGTTTTTATTTCTGAATCTCCTTTGTTTGCAACCCCCCCTTTCCTCCTACTCCCCCTCCACCCCCAGAGCATAATGATATTGTTTATCCCTCTCCCCTTCTATCTGCGCTGGCGAAAGCCTTGTGTGCCGTCTGGTCCAGTTGGCTGGCGGATCACGTGATTGTTTGGCCTCAAGTCATCCAAAGGTTGGGGGGCACTCACCCGTACTGGCCTACAGAGGCAGAAGAGGCAAGACACAAATATCAGAAACTGTGTATGTGTGAGCCCACCACAGTGAATGCGTTGTGCCCACCAGCATTTCAATGCTTGTGTGAATGTGTGCTTTAAGCATCACCTTCTTTCAATTTGGAGATCTGCTGAAGTTCAGCTGGTAAAGGCAATCACCACACATGTAGCCTAGACATCGCTAGCTTGAGTGAGGGTTGTCATTAAATGACCATTTCTATATTTTATTTAACTATTTGTTTATTTGTCAGGGGACATAGCAAAAAGCATTGTTACAATGTTCAATAACCCTGAGATGCATTGCATTAAGTGTGTATAGCTAAATACGAATTTCCAACACCTACCCCCAATAATCCGCTGAAAAAGAAAAGTATGTATCAAGAACAATACAAACAAAATTATTTTAAAACATTGTAAACAAAATGCATTCATAAACACATTAGAAAAAGCACATCCACTTTATACAGTAAACAAAGTAGCAACTAATAAAACAAAACAAAAGCACCAGTATAGTACATAATGAGAGACTATAGATTCAAGTTAAGGGGGGATATATATATATTGCTGTATTAAAATAGTTAAAAAGCAACTGCGATCTTTAGTATTACTGAAAGTATCTGATCTGGATGTCCTTTGGCCATATTTTGACTTTGGAGGTGAAATGACAAAAAAGACTGCATCCCTTAACATAATTCAGTAGTGCATTCCAATGTTTAGAGGCTTGTATTGAAAATGCTGATTACCACATTTTGTAATGCGTTTGGATACAGAGCAATCTCCTCTAGAAGTGGCTCTTGAAGATCAATTGGAACAGTCTGCTCATAACTTTACTTTATGAATTCATTTAGAGGTGGGGGGAGCCAAGTTGTGAACAATTTTAAACATGAGGCATACATCAGAATGCACCTAAAGTTATACAAACTCAATAAGTTATGTTTATTTCGTATCTTGCAACGATGGTATTGAGTAGGTTTTTGATCTAAAATCTTAGTAGGTTTATAAAGGGAGTGCAGTGACTACATTCTCCAGCTTGAGACCAACTTGTTATGCAGTATGGCAGGTGAGAATAATCATAGTGTGCATATAAACCTTAGCTCCCTCAGTTGAAAGGCAGTGTCTTAGAAATCAGAAGTTTGACAAGTTAAACTTGATTTTCTTTGTGATTTTCTTTATATGTTTCCCCCCCCCACCCCCACTTTTTAGTATCCAATCCCCTCTCTCTTTTTTGTGCCAATTATCCCCTCCCTCGTATGAGAACTCGCTGCCATAGTCTGGCCAGTAGCGAGCGCTGCACTGCCTCCTTCGAGCCAGTGCCCGCCTAAAGCCAAAGCCTGTCACCGACGCACGACCACTCATACAGTGAGCACCATAATTCATTGGACAGTTAATAATTTGTTGTTATTTTGGTTCTGTACTCTAGCACTTTGAGATTGAAAGGATATAATGACAATGAGGTTGAAGTGCAGACTGTCAGCTTTAATTTGAGGGTATTTTCATCCATATCGGATGAACCGTTTAGAAATTATATCACCTTTTGTCCCCCCCCCATTTTCAGGCACCATAATTCATTGGACAGTTTAACATAATGTAGAATAAAGTAATCATTTTTTATATTTGCATGCAATGACTGCTTGAAGTCTGCGACACCCAGCGTCTGGTGATGTCTATGCATCTCCTCTGGTGATGCTCTGCCAGGCCTGTACGGCAGCCATCTTCAGTTCCTGCTTGTTTCGGGGACTTTTTGCCTTCAGTCTCCTCTTCAGCATGTAAAATGCATGTTCAATTGGATTCAGATCCGGTGATTGACTCAGCCAGTCAAGGATTTTCCACTTTTTGGCCGTCAAAAACCCCTTCGTTGCTTTAGCAGTATGTTTCGGGTCATTGTCTTGTTGCATGATGAAGTGCTGTCCAATGAGTTTGGAGGCATTTGGTTTTATCTGAGTAGATAAAATATTTCTGTAGACTTCAGAATTCATTGTTCTACTTCTGTCTGCAGTCAGATTATAAATGAAGAGAAGTGAGCCTGTTCAACTGGCAGCCATACAGGCCCAAGCCATAACACCCCCTCCACCATGTTTCACTTATGAGGTGGTATGCTTTGGATCATGAGCATTTCCTTTTTTTCTCCACACTTTCCTCTTTCCATCACTCTGGTACATGTTAATCTTTGTCTCATCTGTCCACAATACTTTGTTCCAGAACTCTTGGGGCTCGTTTAGGTGCTTTTTAGCAAACTGTAATCTCACCTTTCTGTTCTTCAGGCTTATCAGTGGTTTGCATCTTGTAGTGTACCCTCTGTAGTCCTGCTGGTGTAGTCTTCTACGTATGGTAGACTTTGACACATCTACACCTGCATCCAGGAGTGTTTTTGATCTGTTGGGCCGTTGTCAGGGCGGTTTTCTTCACCATAGAGAGTATTCTCCGGTCATCCATTAGTGGTATTCCTCAGTCTATCGGGTCTTTTGACATAATTGAATTCACCAGTTGTTTTTTTTCTTGTTAATAATGAACCAAACTGTTGACTTGGGCATGCCCAGGGTTTTTGCAATGTTCCTGATTGATTGATTTTCATTTCTGAGCCTTATGATGGCCAGCTTAATTTGCATCAACGCTGCTGTCTTCCTCATGTTGTCACACCCCAACAACAATCTCCAAAGGCAATTGCAAAGTCTGGAATCAAGACTAGACATCAACAGCTCTCTTCTGCGTTCACTAACGACACAAATGAATACACCTGCCTAACAACAACAAATACTTTTAGTACCTTAAAATGTGGGGACTATGTACAAAAGGTCCTGTCATTTCTAAACGGTTCATCCGATATGGATGAAAATACCCTCAAATTAAAGCTGACAGTCTGCACTTCCACCTCATTGTATCCTTTCAGACTCAAAGTACTAGAGTACAGAACCGAAATAACAAAACATGTGTCACTGTCCAATGAATTATGGTGCTCACTGTATATGCAGCAAGTGTTTCCTTCAGCTTTTTGGCCACCAGAGGTGGACAGCCAATTACCGCCCCCTAGTGGCACTCCCGGCCAGAGCCGAAACTGGCACAACTGGTGGAATCAAACCCCGGTCGATTTGCGCTCTTACCGCTAGACCACGCGGGAGGCCTATACGTTTTTTTTAAGTTAGATTTGAGTCCAAGACAATACCAAGATATTTTCAATAACAAATAGTAGCTTTAGTTAAGATTAATTTATGTTATTTTACAAGAATACATTGTGTGGCAAGGTGATGGGACGGCGAAGGGCGGCTCCACAGCTCCCGTCAGACTGCCTACAAATGCAGGCAGTGAACAAAGTGAAAGGTCTGCGCAGGTAATTGTTCTGACAGGAGCTGGCTCAGTGGCGAAACGAGCAACAGCTGCGTCTCGTCGGGCAAATCCCAGCTGCAGTCAGCAGGCGGCTGCTTGAAAAGCAGAATGGGAAACACAAATCGAAGAAGCCGGAAAAGCTGGCTGGCGTTCATGTCTCCCATGCTAAACTCTCTTGCCTTCCCCAGATTCATCCAGCAGCAGCCCGACTGGAGAAAACAAAGAAGCCAATTTCCTGATATGTCCGGAACGGAACGTGCCGTTTTGCAGTTTTTTTTTCCTTTTTGTGGTTTACTTGTTGATATCTTTGTTTTGTGCTGACAAACCTATGACTGGAAACCCCTGGGAGCCTGACGGAGGGAACTAACTGTTTTGTTTTGTTTTAATAAAACTCCTTTGCCTCCCACCTGTTCGCTCTCTCTCTCTCTCTGGTCACAGTCACAGAACAGGACCCACTCTGCACCCATTCCCAATTTCCTATATACATTGTGCTTTGAGGTTTTTTTACAAATAAAATGTATTATTATTATTATTATTATTATTATTGCTAAGATAGCAGTGGCAGGAGCATTTTGCTGTCAGAATTCAGTTGGCGTTGTTGAAATAACAGTGTTATTTATGTGTTTTTTTATTATTCATGTTCACTTTTGACTTGATTGCTTAATAGGCTGGTGGTTAGGAGGGGTGTTCAATAAATCAATTTCAAATTGGTCTGGTTTTCTTTGTTGGCTAATTTACATAAATGTGCACGCACTAGATATTCTCACGTTACATTTTTTTATTAGATTGTTGTTGCAAGTACTGGGCATTTGAAATGACTTCACTATCAAGTACTCTCATGAAATTATTATAGAGTACTCGATAGTTAAATAATTTCAAATGCCCATCCCTAGTTTCGTCCTGCTGCATAAGAGCTCCTCAATGACTCAGCAGGCCGCTGCTCATTACCAGCAGTGATCAGTGAGAGATGTGCCCCTCTTCCAATTGGTACTAGGTTCTCCTGAAGCACTACTCCTCTGTGGCTTGCAGTTTGGAACCTATTCACTAGCTTCCAGGTGAGGGCATTGGAGTGCTCCCTGTCGGCAACACAAGACTATAATACAATTAGCAATTACAAAAAAAGGGGGAAAATAAATTAATACCCCGGCATATGAGCTGTGGGCAGGGGGTGCGTGAGGTCTTTACCTGTCTGCGTTGGGTCTGTCCTGAGGCAAGTCATCTGGACTGGCACTGCCCAGGATTCTCCTTCTGGCCTCGGCATATTCCGCCTCCCGCTGGGCCAAGGACTTCACCTGCGGTAGAGGCCGGTTCGAGGCTGTTGGGGATCCCAGGGACCCATTGCTGGAGGGCCGCTTCAATATGCGAATCTGGGGAGGGGGGGCTGCGGGGAGGGAGTCGTCCTGGATCACAATGGCAGTCTTCATGGGGGACCGTCCAGAGCTACCATTGGCTTTCCTGCGGGGAAAAGGGGTTAGGAAGACCGGGCCCAAAAGCAGTGCTCTTTGTGACACTTTTAATACTGTTCACTCTGAGGGGGGGGCTTCACTCACTTCTCTTTCTGACTGATCCGCAGTTTCGCCTCCAGTCTTCTCTCGATCTCCTGAAGGGTACAATGATAAAGAGCACAATGAACGCACAGTAAAAACCACTGTGCACAAAGCTGCCCAATGAAAGAATGCATGCCAGTGTGAGGAGAAAATATACGTTTAAGAAACATTTAGATGAAGCTACAAGACACAAAAGAAAAGGGCACAACAGGAAAAGAATAAGAACAGTGTGTGGAAGAGATTGGGATGACTAAAGTTCACCATATTACCATATCCAACAGCAGCCAAGGTACTCAATGATCTCAATTATCTCATAAGTGAGATAACGTGACGCTGGCCACGGCGACCGGGGTTTGATTCCCCATTGCGCCAGAGTCGGCTCTGGCCGGGAGTGCCATCAGGGCGGCAATTGGCTGTCCGCCCCAGGGAGGGGGGAGGGAAGCCGACACAGTTCGCTGCACACAGGAGTGGTTCTGGGGTACCGGAATTACAGTCGACAGCTCGGCCAGTGCTATCTCGGCGGAGGCAGCGCTTCCGCCTTTGTCACTGCTGGTCACAGAACTACGGCTGCAAACTACTAGGGAGGGGATTGAACTAAGCACAGCGGGAGTAATTGGCTACCAACTTGGGAGAAAAACGGGGTAAAATCTGAAAATGCTGTAGTAAGCGGACATAACATTTCTCCCCCCTTCCGAGGAAAAGAACCTGCACAGAAATACACTGCACAGACAACAACCATGAGACACTGAACAGTGCGTACTGTTGCTTGTGCAGAGAAAGTTTACCACTGAACAGTAATCAAGATATAATGGCTACACTAAGACATGCAAGCCAGTGATACCGTACATGAATCAACCAACACAATGAACAGTATTCACCCCCTCCTTTTTTTTTTTTTTTTTTGAACAAAAACATTCAAGCGTGAAAGTCCCTGAAACGGTCAGGCCGGGAAGCGAACCGCACTGGCCGTGAATAAGGTACTTCTGCAGGAGGCTGCATGACAGGGGCTCCAACCCCTGTGGTGGGCGGCAGGGCAGCTGAGGCATCCAGCCACTCTGCAGATAAGGCTGGGAGGTTAGGAGTGTCAGTGGCTGACGCTGGTGGAGCTGACACCTTGCGGAGACAACTTGCATGCCACCTGGAACCATCGGTAAGGCGGAACGTGGCAGGCCTGAGTTGACTATGGATTTGTATGGGCGATGACCAAAAGGAGCTGAGCTTGTGGTCACGATGGAGTCGTCTAATTCTGACCCAATCTGAGGGGCCAAAGTTGGGCGCTTTCACCCTCCTAGATGTGTCATAGCGCTGTTTTATCCGCCACTGGCGAGAGGAGACCGTGCTGTGGGCAGAAGCAGGGGAGGCAGGAACTGTGTTAGATCGGAGCCTGTCCAGGGGAAGCTGTAGCTCCCGGCCTAGCATAAGGGATGCTGGTGAGCAACCAGTGGTGGTGTGCTTTTTAGCCCTAGAGTCCAACAGCGTTTGAAGCACAACAGTGGAGAACTGGCAGCCATCCACGAGGTGAGCTCTGATTCCATTCATCAACGTTTGGTTCAGCCGCTCCACACCCCCGTTAGCCTGAGGGTGGTAGAATGCAGTGCGGATATGGCAAATGCCCCGGTCTGCCAGGAAGGAGGTGAACTCAACAGAGATGAACTGAGGCCCGTTGTCCATCATCAGAACCGGAGGCAGACCCCAGCGAGCAAAGAGGGAATCCAGGAAGTCCACAACGGCACGGGACGTCACTGATCCAACGAAGGCCACTTCAGGCCATTTAGAGTGCAGATCATATGCAACAATCAGGAAACGCTGATGGTGAGGCACACCATGTAGCTCGCCGCAGATGTCCAGCTACAGATGCTCCCAGGGCTTAGCTGGCCAGTTGAGGGGCTGAAGCGGGGGCGGTGGTAGAGGGCCTGTTTTGCCACTGATGAGACAGGCAGTGCAGTCCTTGACTATGGCCTCAATGTCCCTATCGATGCCCAGCCACCACACCAGGTCTCAACACCGCTGCTTCACCCGAACAATGCCCAAGTGATCCTCGTGTGCCATGGCGAGAACACGTGGTCTGAGCGCACTTGGCACCACTGTACAGAACTCACGAGCCACACAGGTATTGTTCCAACAGGTGAGTTCGTCCTTGACACAATGAAAAGGAGCCAAGGCATCAGGAACTTTAGGGGGCCGGGCCAGCCCTGTTTGATGAAAATGCTGAGCTGAGAGAGCACAGGGTCCTGCTCTGAGGTGTGCTGAAGCTCCTGGAGAGACACAGTGGCTTGGATGGACGTGTGCAGCAGCTGAATAAGGTCCGGCTCCCCCGTGTCCAAACCAGGGTAAGTGACTAGGGCAGAGACGGAGCGAGACAATAGAATGGCCACAATGTTGTCACGGCCAGGGGTGAACTGCAACTCAAGGTTATACTGCTGGAGGCGCTCAGACCAGCGTTGTAGCCTGAGCGGCCTGTGACCTGTGCCAGACGTGGCTAGTAATGCTGTGAGGGCCTGGTGGTCAGTCCGGAGTGTGAACGCCCGGCCATAAAGGTACATCGTTCAGCGTTCGCACCCCCAGACACATGCCAAAGCCTCGCGCTCACCCACTGAGTATTTCTGCTCTGTCGGGCTGAGGGCACGAGAGGCAAACGCTATGGGCTTCTCTACACCCTCCTGAAGCTGAGACAGCACTGCACCTACGGCGACAGTGGAGGCATCACGGGTGACCAGGGTGGGGCTGGAGAGGTTGAAGTGAGCCAGCACAGGTGGCGAGGTGAGCTGGGCTTTCAGGAGGTGGATGTCCTCTGTGCAGGCCGGCGTCCAGGCAAACGGCGCATCCTTTTTAAGCAGCTGGCGCAGAGGGGCGGGGGTAGCCGAATACTGGGGCAGGAACCGCAGGTAGTAGGCCGTCATGCCCAGGAATGAGGCAACCTGGGCCGCGGAGGTGGGCTTAGGGATGCGCTGGATTGTGTCAATGTTGGACTGGAGTGGAGTGAGGCCCATCTGCTGACAGTCGGAAACCAACTAATTCAATGACAGGGGCAGAGAAAAGGCATTTCTCTCCATTGAGGGTGACATGGTGGTTGGCCAGGGCTGTGAACACCTGCTGGAGACAATCATCATGGCATGAAACCATAGGCCCGTGTACCACAATGTCGTCCAGGTAGATGGCTACGCCAGGGATCCCGGCGAGGATAGAGGACATCACCTTCTGGAAGCAACTGGGGGCCGAGCTATGGCCAAAAGGCATCCTCGTGTACCGGAACACCCCAGCGTGTGTGACAAACGCTGTGAGGTCCCGGCTGCTGGGGTGGAGAGGGACCTGCAGATAACCCTTGCAGAGGTCCAACTTAGAGAACACTGTTGACCCGTAAAACTGTGTTGTCAGTTCCTCTGATGTGGGCAATGGGTACTTGTCCGGGATGACAGCCTTGTTCACTGCTCTAAGGTCGAAGCAGATGCGCAGGCCACCAGATTTCTTTTTCGCAAAGACCAGGTTGGAGATCCAAGGGGAGGCATCAACCGGCTCAATAATGCCTGCCTCCAGTAGGTGGCATAACTCATCCGCAACGTCATCCCAGAGAGCCAGAGGAATGCGGTGCGGCAGCTGAATCACGGGGTGTACGGCGTGGTTGAGCAGGGGTTGGTGATCAAAAGCAGTGAGACAGCCCAATCCCTCGAACAGTGTGGGCCATTTTTGGTGCCATGAAAAGCAGACAGTAAGGATCACCAATCTGCCGGAATCCAGGAGTGCGAAGCCCAAGCTGGTAAAAAGATCAAGGCCCAGCAGGTTGGCCCCCCGCCGTGAGACATGGAACGTGAAATCAGGCAGGGTCTTAGAACCGTAACGCACAGGTAGCTGAATTGAGCTCACGATATCGATCCTGGAGCTGCCATAGCCGCAAAGTGTCGTGGATGGAGCACCCAGTTGCACATGGGAAAAGAATTGTCTGGCAGTGGCCAACTTTGAAAGTGACACAGTAGCCCCAGTGTCCATGAGCAGGGGAATGCATACACCATCCAATTCAACTGTGCAGGATTTAAATTTTACAGGGCCAGATTGGACATGATGAATTGTAGTAGTGGGCCTATCAGTGGGAGATGAGGGGTGGGCCGTCGCGGAAGCTAGACCTGAGCGACAGGCCTTAGCAAAACGTTTAAATTTTCTGCAGCGCTGACAAACTTTCCCCCGCGCAGAACAATTCTGTGCCCTTGTAGCGTGTGATGCGGAGCCACAGTTGCTGTCGTGGTTGGTCACTTGACTGTCGAGTCAGCTGCACGCAGGTGAGCTGTTCGAGCACTCCTGGCAATGGAGCGCCTGTGCAACAGGTCCGGAAGGCAGAGAGGAGACAGGGGACGAGGTAGCTAGCTGAGCGGCGATCTCTGCAGCGGATTCAATTCGGAATGCTTTCTATAATACATTTGCGAGAGTCAGGTGGTCTGGTTCACCCAGTAGCCTTTCCCGTACTTTTGTATTGTTAGAATGTTCAGCGAACTGATCGGGAATTAACTCGTCGTGCATAATACCGAATTTACACAGACTAGCTAAACACCGCAAGTTAGCTACATACTGGTGCACAGACTCACCCATCTGCTGACGGTGCCGACGAAAAATAATTCTCCAGAGAATGACACTCTGAGGAGCTGAAAAGTGTGCATCCAAGAGACATAGTTTCTGAATATGTGTCCACAGTTCCCAAGGTCCTGAAAATCCACTGCCCTGCAGCACCGAGACAGTGTAGGAGCAGAGCCCGCTGTCTGACTTCGCTCACGTCTTCCAGGCCCAACGCAACGATATAAGTTTAGAACGATTCCAGCCAGCAAGTCCACAGCACAGGAGGCTCGCCAGGTAAGCCAGGAAGAGAGGAGGCGGCGGGAGTGAAAATTCAACCATTCTTGTCGCCAATATTATGTTTGAAGGAGAGAACTGGGACACCACGTTTGCAATTAGTAGCTTCTTGCTTGATTGAAACTTTCTAGCCACGACAAACACCCGAGTTCATGGCTCCACCCACTACCACATGCGTAGCAACATGGTCCTGCATTCACATAAATGCAGTAGTAAGCAGACATAACAGGCATCAAATCTATTCTTACATTAATTGATAACAACCAATGTTATTAATTAATGGGGTTTAGTTTCTCAATGCCTCCTGGTATCATGCAAATCCGGTCCACTTCTACAACAACAAGAACATGTACAAGCCTTTTTAACAGATTCTGAGAGTGTGTCCTAGATTCCCCTACTCTATTTTTACATCTGGTTTCTGTGCTCTCCACCAAACTGATAGCACAGGGGCCGGAAACCCACCTGTCTACAGAGTTCCTTACTAATGAAATCTCAGACCACTCCCATATTAGCCTTGGAACTCTAGTTTAGAATGATAGCACTTATAACCTCCCTCTGTTTTATTGTAAGATTAATTCGTATTAAGAACATTGGGTAAAATGTCTGCATTTTTATAGACTAGATTTTAATTCACTTACGAAGAGGTTCTATTAAATTCGTACTTAATATGGAGTTTCTACTCTGTTCTGATGCTTGCAGTTACACATGTCATTTGCATTGAGTGTTATTTGTCATATTAAGATTTTAGCTCCCTCTATTTCATAGTTATACTTTTCGTTTTGGACAAACGTGTCTAGCAAATTAATAAAAGATAATGTAATGTACATGAGATAAATGATGTAACAGTTCATTCAAAAGTAATACTGTCACGAATGCTGAACATAAATCCTTTTGGCTTCCTAAATACAAGTATTGTACTATCCTGATTTACAAGCTTTTATACGCACAAGTGCAGCACTGAAACATCAAATATCTCAACAATCTTTGTCCATACCAATCTCTGCCAGACCAAATTGATTCAGTTGGCTTGACGACAGAATACAAACAGTACGGTTATTGGTTCGCAATAAGAGAATCGCTATACCGATACTGTAATATGTGCAAAGGCTGTGTTAAACACATGCTTTAAGTTACCTAGTTAATTGTTTACTATGACTAGTTCGCTAAATTATTAGGCTAAGTTAACATAGTTAACGTTAGCTACACATTTAGGTTTAATTTTCATCTATCGATGTCTGCTCTGACAGCTAGCTAGTCGTAGTAGCCCAATCAACGTGCTCTCGCATCAAAAATTCGGAAACCCAAGAGCAATATCGTTCATTCTTATAATCCGTCATTGAGTTGGTCACATTCCGCCGTTGCCCTCTCTGTCCTGCCGTCTCTAGTTCCACGAACCTCCCAAAATAACCCCCAGGTACGGGACCCTTTAAGTTGTGGCCTACTTCACCACACGCACCCCTGTGTACATCATGGCCCCGTCTCTGCCGCGGCTACGGCGCTTTTTCGTCTGTTTTCACGAACTCCACTACGGCTCCGGGGTCTCAGCGGTGACCTGTGGCCACTGTCTGCCCAAGTTTTCTTACCCCACTGTCCGCTGCTTCCTCCCAGCTCTCTGCAACCTCATCATCTTCCATGTTACAGCCTGCCAGACCCAGACACGCTCACACACACATACACACACACACATACACACTGTGGCTAGGAATGGCTGTGCGCAGTCGCGGTGGCACATACCGTAGTACGGGGGAAAGGGAGGGGGCCCACGGGAACGCGCAACAACATTGATTCTTGGCTTTGCCTCACCCCAAATACAATTTAAGACAGAACAGTGTAAATTGAAGCTCAAATTGCTTAGGCTTGTCTCCTTATTAAGATATTTATTGTGGTTCTCTGTGGCTCAGTTGGTAGAGCACAGTGTTGGCAATGCTTAGGTTGTGGGTTCAATCCCCGCTGGGGCCACATATACTGAAAATGTATGCAGTCACTACTGTAAGTTGCTTTAGATAAAAGCGTCTGCTAAATGGTGTATATATTATATTATTATATTGATAATAATGTAATCACTGATATCGAACTGCTGCAACGGGCATTCAAGCATGTCTATTTGTACATACTGAAATGTATGATGATCATGACTTTCATGTCATACCTCTACAAAAATTCTTAGAATTTTGTCTGTAGCATGAATATTCCAACCAGACCAGAGCAGGAAGGAGTGTTCATGTAATCCGATATCATCACATCAAAGCAATTCAATATGTAATATGTAAACTATCCTTTTAACAATGACTTTTTTTCTCACCTAAGTTATCTAAAATAGCATTCCATGGCCCAAATTAATTCCAAATACATTTTCACCCTTATTATTCATTCACTGAACACAAAATAAGGACAGCAACCTATGATGGGTTTTGATTTGATTCTTTTTAGCTGTAATATAACTTTACCACATTTATGGTGAGGGGTTTATGAACTATTTGGTCATGTTTACAAAAATGACTCATAAATATACTGAACAATATTTTGTTTTATTTTTAGCACTCCTTTTTCCTTGGTTCCATCTTAATGGGAAAATCTATGGTCAGTTTAATTTGACATTGAGAAGACGATTTATCCATTCATATTTTTTGTGACCAAGTCTATCACGTTTGAACAAAATCCAAATCCAAAGCGCAAACATTATTTATTTTCTCATCAAACTCTTCATGAAATTTCACATTCTTCATTATGTTAGAATGACTTTGAGATATATTGAGAGACTGACAACTCAGTTACATCGTCTCCCCTGTAATGGCTTGTTTCTTTTTTTATTGGCCCATATGTACTGTTAAGAGTGTTGAGGTTTCTGGAAAGTAAAGACGTGCAAAAATAAATGTTATAGACACAAGCCAAAAATGTATTTTTAAATGATACAGCGCACTCAACAACAACAACAACTACAACAACACAACAAGCCTACTTGGTTCTTGTGAAGTCCCTGTGCTTAGGAATGTTCATGAGCCTTCATTGGTTGTGCTCTGATTATTTTTTATGTGTTAAAGTTCTTAGCAGGCAATTGTTCAGAATCAAAATAACATCCATGTCTCAGTGCTGCTGAGCATTCTTGAGCACAGAGATGAATAAATCATGGAGAAATCTCTCACCGAGCTGAACATAACATGTCTCCCAAGTTCACAAACGCCTTCACTAATGAGCTGAAGGAACCAAACTTTCACAATGGCAGGAAGGAGTCCTTCAGCAGCTGGTGGACAGCAGTTGGACAGCAAAACAGCAAACTCTAAAATCAAAGACCAAAAACAAAGAGATGTATTTACTGAGCCCATGTAGACTGAGATGCGACACCTAGATTGACAAGGAAGCTTATAGAGATGAACGTGCAGTCTAAGCAGGGAAACTGAAGGCCAGAAACATACTTCCTACTGGACAGCAAACAACACAATGTGAATCATGAACATATCACTGAACATAGCTCAAACATCAGCACACTGCACAATATGGCAGTGGCAATCTTGCTTGGTGAGTGTACAGTGTGACCATGGTAATTATGTTGAGTGATTTAAAAAAGAAAAAGAACAAAATAAATGTTGGCATGGATGGAGAGGCCATTACTAGAGAGGAAGAAACCTGTAAAGATATATGCATTCACATAACCAGTGTATATATGCTTAGATGATATCTGTAAATGTGCTTTACCGTTTATCTTTTGTTTACGTTTATGGTCTGTTTACTATTACTGCAGTCTTAATTAACTTAATATCAGTCAGATTGCACCAGTTGTTTTTATTTATAACATTGTTTAGCACAATATTATATGACATACAACAAGGCTATTGTAAAAGCGTGCATATAGAAAACATTTTTTTCCACAATGTTTTGCCTTCGACTTAGAGCAACGTTTTGTGGGGAGCAGAATAACAGAGGGAGGGATGTGCCATATCTGGATTTGATTAGAATGCATTCGTCTGTGGCCGTGGGCATTTGCGTGCGCGCACCCGAATACTTGCGGAACAGTGATGCTGCCGACGAGGAAGATGGCGAATGTATGGAGTATGGTTACCCACTGCAGAAGCTGAGAAAGAAGGAGAGAACAGAGAAATCACTGCAAAGGCGAGTGTGTGGAATTAAACCAGGCAATGAGTACAGAGAGGGAACCCTTGTAAATGAAAACGGCTCATTTGATCAGAACATCGAACTCTCTCCATCCCAGTCCCCCCTTCCCCCGAAGATTAATAAATTGCACCAGTCCATACGGATTCCAGCTAGCTAACGTTAGCTAGTAGGGTTAAGTGGTGTTGCGGTGGTGTTGCCGGCTAGCCGCACGAACGAAGCCCTCCGATACAGCGTTTTGAAGACGGGAGAGCTAGCCGCTGTGGTCGCAAGGAGGCCTAAGCCCACGGCGGGTGAAAGAGGTGGTCAGGAGGTACTGCTACCTAGCGAAGTTAGCTAGCTACCAGGCAAGGTAAGAGAATCCGGCGATAAGTGTTTTTTTAGTGGGGGGTATGGTTGGACCTAGCTCGCTAACAAACAGCTAATGGGAAATATTCAGGGTGTAACTTTCCTTAGCTACCACCCGTCCCCTAAATATATATTTTAAAAAATGCAAGTTCATATTAATGTAGCTATCCAGTTGGCTACACTCGAATTGCTAGCTAACTTGTTTAAAGCTATGTTAGATAGTGCTGGTTAGTTACGTTAGTTAGCAAGCAAGATAGATGTCAGAGCATTCCAAGATTCACTTTCTAGCTTGTTCACTGGCTACATGTGTGTGGGACTGTTGTGTGCTTCTGTTCTAAACACCTTGTCTGTCCCCACCCCAATCCAGGATATTGTTGGCATTGTTTCTTGGCTACACGCCTTTACGTTACGTTTTATTTTCAAGTTTTAGCTAGCTTGCTACCTAAAACTTGAAAACATAGCTACATGACAGCTGGCTGGCTAATATACCCCATAGCTAGTTAACATTTATGTTTCAGTAACTTCTCAGCTCAACTGTATTTTTATTAATGTACACATTGCCATTTAAAAAAAAACATAAACACTGACATCGTATGTTAACATGTTAGCTTAAGTTAGATATAAATCCACTTTTAATTAAAACATTTGTATTCATTTGTCTCACTCCGAATACATATTAATCTTACTAATGTAAAAAAATAATAATAATAATCATCATGTAGCATGATCATGTTATGTTGTTAATATGACCATGTTCACAGTTTCCCACAAATATAATACATTCTAAATTGAATAATACTAACTAGTAACAGAATTCAAAATCATCTTCAATTTAATGTTTATTGAAGTCTGTTGCAATATGTGGATCCTTGCCTATAAGGCAACTGCATTTTGAGTTAAAAGAAGTAACAGGCAAATAATACTATGTGTTATTTCTTTTTAGCTCAGATATAATAAAATGGGAAAAGGGTACTGATTGAAGAGATGAGAGAGAGAATGGACTAAGAATAGAGGTGGTTCTGGCTCAAGCAACCTGTACTGAAATAAACTCCCTTTAAAAAAGTAGGCCTCTTTAAAAAAGAAAAAAAGAGTGATGCACATTTGTGTCATGCATGTGTGATTTTTGCAGTACTTAATGCCCGTGACATGCAGTCATCCCTGCCTCCCTCTTCTCAGCATTCTATCATTTGTTCTATCATCTCTCTCTCTTGTTCTTTCTCTTTCACTCACTCACACACACATACTGTCAGACAAACTCTTGTATTCATACCTACATGGCCATTGTTCTCTGAAATTGTGGTTGTAACTTGTACAGATTTCCTCCTATCCAGATTGTCTAAATATGACCATTTACTCTTTTTTTTCTCCTTCGTACTCCTCTTTACAGCAAACTAGAATAATGGAACAGCATCTCTGAGAAAGGAGGCTCATAAGTTAAACTAAATTCACTTCAAATTCAGTTTGTGCATTATCTGTAAACTTGCTCAGGTAGTATCTTTCAGTTTCAAATGTATTGTCTTTATTTTCTCCCGTTGTTCCTTCACTCTACTGTCAACTAGCAGCATGTCCTGCTCTTCAGACAGTGAAGATGACAGCTTCATTGCCATGGACACAGAAGAGGGTGTGACAGGGGCGGGGCCAGGATCAGGGCGAGTCACAATTGAAGAGGTGGAGCTGGAGCTTCAGGCTGGGAAGGGTGGTGGAGAGAGGGCCCGGGCAAGGACACGCGTGAAAGACACTGGGTGCGAGAGGGCAATGGGGGAGCTGCCGGAGGAAGTGCTGGAGTACATCCTGTCTTTCCTGTCACCCTATCAGGAACACAAGACTGCCGCCCTTGTGTGTAAACAGTGGTACCGCCTCATCAAAGGTAACCCCCACAAACTCGTATGTTATTATCACAAGGATGTGTTGTTTCAAAGGATTTCCTCTGTGGTATACTGGTACCACCGTTGCTGGTGATATGCTGAGAGCCCGTACTGAGATTGCACGATTTTTTCTCTCTCCCTCCTTCCTACACACCATACCAGGTGTTGCGCACCAGTGTTACCATGGTTTCCTGAGGGCTGTACAGGAGGGCAACATTCAGTGGGAGAGCCGGACGTACCCATACCCAGGCACCCCCATCACACAACGCTTCTCCCACAGTCAGTGACTTCCCTTTCCCCTTCTCCTCCTTTGCCTTGCACACAAAATCACCCCCCCCCCCCCAACTTAGCTTACTCACTCACACACACACTCTTATTCCCTCACTCACAGAAATCATACACATGTACACACACACACAGACATACAGGCATGTACACCCCCCCCCCCTCAGTCCTTTCCTTTGTCTAGTCTTTTTGACTGGCTGAGTTTGCTTTGTTGCTCCTTTTGTCATCACTGTCTCGCTCTCATGTCCACTTCCTTAGGTACGCAGCGCCATTCTGTCTTCAGCTTTTCATCTATATTTAATCTACTACAGGGACTGTCTTTGTGTAGATACAGAAACAGTTATTCAAGGGAACGGTTTTGTGTATATATCTCACAGACCTCTTAATGTGAGACTTTGTGTCACAGGTGCGTGTTACTACGACTCAAACCAGTCGATGTACGTGTTTGGCGGCTGTACCCAGAGCAGCTGCAATGCTGCCTTCAATGACCTTTGGAGACTTGACCTCAACAGCAAGGAATGGATCCGTCCCCTGGCTTCTGGTACTCACCTAATTTATATCGCTTAAGGGCTTCACACATTGCATCCAATATATTATTAGGTTTGAACACCTGTCTGTCAAGTTGCTTGACAAATGTAATGAAAATCTCTTAAAGTATTAAAGATATAAAATACATTTGTTATTCAATTAGCATTATTCAATTGTTCATAGCATATGGAACTGTGCCTTTGTTCATCACAGCATGACCGTACACATAAAGGCTATATTATACATGGTTTACAGATTGTGCACATTAAAACGATATTATACATGGTTTACAGATTGTGCGCATTAAAACTATATTATACATTATAGAGTGTGTCGGCATCTCTGCATGTTTTATGCACTTGCATGGTGATCTGATGTGCTGATTCGAATAATGGCACGCCTCTGCCCTCTTGTTCAATCAGGCTCCTACCCCTCCCCGAAAGCAGGGGCCACTCTGGTGATGTACAGGGACCTGCTGGTTCTCTTCGGGGGCTGGACCCGGCCCAGCCCCTACCCACTGCACCAGCCAGAACGCTTCTTCGATGAGATCCACACATACTCCCCCTCCAAGAATTGGTGAGAGAGAGAACCAGAGAGGGGTTGTTTTAGGGGTGCGGGTCATCCCGTGGCCTTCTGCCCCACTCAACACCCTTCTCCTGCCCCTGCCCTTTCTTTCCCTCCGCTTCCCCACCTCTCCCTTCTTTCTTTCGCCCTGTGCAGGTGGAACTGCATAGTGACGACCCACGGGCCGCCACCCATGGCAGGGCACTCCTCCTCAGTCATCGGGGGCATGATGGTGGTGTTCGGAGGGTCACTCGGGGCTCGGCAGATGTGAGTAACCCTCGAACCATGACCTTTAACTTATCTTTGGCCGTTATCTGATCTCAGTGCTGAATGCTGAAGTAGCTAGGCCTTTAAATCAAGGTGTGTTTTCAGTAAGGGGGTGACGAATATGTCAAAGGAGCAATGAGCCAGTCATTTGATCAAAGCCGGAAAAGCTTTTGCTTAAAAAGCAGCCATTCAAGAGAATCCATCGTTTTGGTGTTTCATGTGCAACTGCTGTTCTGAGTTCCCATTCAAGCTCTTACCAATTTACAAACTTCATGCTTTGGATTAGGGGTGTGACGGTATACCGGTATGACGGTATACCACAATATAAAAATATTAAATAGTACTATCATAAACTTAACGTATTACCGTAATAGAAAATCACGTGGCAAAAGCTATTTTCATACCTTTGTAAAATGTGTAAATACCCCATATTAAATAATACACTGCCCGTCCCCAAAAAAGTCGCACACTCTAATATTTAGTTGGACCGTCTTTAGCTTTGATTACGGCACGCATTCGCCGTGGCATCGTTTCGATAAGCTTCTGCAATGTCACAACATTTATTTCCGTCCAGAGTTGCATACATTTTTCGCCAAGATCTTGTATTGATGATGGGAGAGTCGGACCGCTGCGCAAAGTCTTCTCCAGCATATCCCAAAGATTCTCAATGAGGTTAAGGTCTGGACTCTGTGGTGGCCAATCCATGTGTGAAAATGATGTCTCATGCTCCCTGAACCACTTTTTCACAATTTGAGCCTGATGAATCGTGGCATTGTCATCTTGGAATATGCCCGCGCCATCAGGGAAGAAAAAATCCATTGATGGGAAAAACCTGGTCATTCAGTATATTCAGGTAGTCAGCTGACCTCATTCTTTGGGCACATAACGTTGCTGAGCCTAGACCTGACCAACTGCAGCAACCCCAGATCATAACACTGCCCCCACAGGCTTGTACGGTAGGCACTAGGCATGATGGGTGCATCACTTCATTCGCCTCTCTTCTTACCCTGATGCGCCCATCACTCTGGAACAGGGTAAATCTGGACTCATCAGACCACATTACCTTCTTCCATTGCTCCACAGTCCAATCTTTATGCTCCCTGGCAAATTGAAGCCTTTTTTCCCCGATTAGCCTCACTGACAAGTGGTTTTCTTAAGGCTACACAGCTGAACACAGAGTTCCCTTCGCATTGTGCGTGTGGAAATGCTCTTACTTTCACTGTTAAACATAGCCGTGAGTTCTACTGTTGATTTTTTCCGATATGATTTCACCAAACGTTTAAGTGATCGCCGATCACGATCATTCAAGATTTTTTTCCAACCACATTTCTTCCTCGAAGATGATGGTTCACCACTATCCTTCCAGGTTTTAATAATGCGTTGGACAGTTCTTAGCCCAATTTGAGTAGTTTCAGCAATCTCCTTAGTTGTTTTCTTTGCTTGATGCAGGCCAATAATTTGACCCTTCTGAAACAGATTAACATCTTTTCCACGACCACAGGATATGTCTTCCGACATGGTTGTTTAAGAAATGAGAAGCTACTCACTGCATCAGTTAGGGTTAAATAACTTGTTGCCAGCTAAAACATATTAATTACTGCAGTAATTATCCAATGGAAGGCTCTTACCTATTATTATTTTTTTTTTTGGCCAGGCAGTGTATAATACTGGACCTGGGGTGTCTGTTAATGTCATTTAATCTCACCACCTCTTTGGCTGTTCTTGCATTTTGTTTTGTTTACTCAACTCAACTCTCTCTCAACTGAACTCAACTTTATTTATATAGCACTTTACAACAGTTTTTTGGTGACTGTACCAAAGTGCTTCACAGTTAAAAACATAGAGCAAAAACAATATATATATATACATATACAGTACATTTACTAAACATAATAGTGCAAAAAGTGCAACTACAAATAAGTGCAAGGGTTCAGATAAAAATACAAATAAAGATAAAAGAAAAGAAAAGAAAGTGCAGCAGATTACAAAAATAAAACATAAAGGGACTAAAAGTAGCGACCTAGGAGGCAGGCTCAGCTCTGGTCAAAGGCCAGTGAGAAGAGATGAGTCTTTAGCCGGGACTTAAAGGCCTCCAGGGTCGGGCTGACCTGATGTGGAGGGGAGGCTATTCCACAGTTTAGGGGCGGCTATGGAAAAGCCTCTGTCCCCTCTGGTTTTGAGCCTAGACCTGGGTACCTCCAGCAGCAGTTGGTCGGCTGACCTTAGGGCTCTGGATGGGGTGTGGTGACGCAGGAGCTCGGTCAGGTACTGTGGGGCCAGGCCATTTAGGGATTTAAAAACGGTTAAAAGTAGTTTAAAATCAATGCGGTGACGGACGGGGAGCCAGTGTAGTGAGGCCAGGACTGGGGTGATGTGCTCGTGCTTTTTTGTACTGGTAAGGAGTCGGGCAGCCACATTTTGGACAAGCTGCAGGCGGCGTAGTGATGCCTGATCAATGCCAACATAAAGAGCATTGCAGTAATCCAGCCGAGTTGTAATGAAGGCGTGGATCACTCTCTCCAGGTCGCTCTGGGAGAGATAGGCCTTGGTCTTTGCTAGGGTTCTGAGATCGTACAACACGATTGCGCATGTGCAGACAGCTCCCTCGCATTTCCCAACCCTGGTAGGTCTTGCACATCTTGTAAGTCGCTCTGGATAAGAGCGTCTGCTAAATGCTTAAAATGTAAATGTAAAAAAATGGTAGGTAGCTGTTATATATTATAGCAAAAATAGGCTATAATACTTGTCAATGTAGATGTGTTTATACTGATTTTAAGGTGAACATGTTTGTATTTTAGGATATACCAATGTTTTGGTGAATTTCTCAGTATTTAAAGGATTACGAGGGAAATTACTTCCGTTTTTTCCAGACTTTTTGCGATTCATGTTACTGAAAGTCAATGGAAAATAGATGTAAAACTCATTGTAACTTTAGTCATTTGTATGTCAAATAGGGAAATGTGGTCTTATTTTAATCCTTAGACTATTTTGTATTTAGCTATGTCCAAGATGAATGTGTATTTTATTTTATTTCATATGAAAACATGTATAAATTGTCAACACCCCAAAACTAAAAACGGGCGTTTTGGCATGGTGCAGCCTGTACTTTTTAATACAGTTTTAATAAAAACTGTTTAATACACCTAAAACAACTTGCATGATTGTATTCGGGACAAAAATCGCCATCGATTGATATAGTACATATAGGTGTTATACATACTGTATACATAGTGTGACATATGGAGAAATATATACCCTTTTTTCTAAGATTGAAAATGCGACAACCCTGTTCAGCAGTGACGTGTACTGAAGTAAACTTGCCGACCCGGGGTCTTGTGTGAATGACGAGGACCCAGTATTTACCCGTGTCCATAGTGTGGTCCGAATGGGTCAAACGCGGGTTCAATATCCCGTGTCAACCCCGGGTTTTGTATGTGAAAGGGGTATTAGCTAGCTAGCCACACGGAATACATCTCCATTTGCAGTCCCTTGTAAAACTGTCTGACGCTGCTTCAGATGCTGAGGCGGTCTGTAATGACTAATTATATCCCCCCAAAAAGCGAAATCGTTCATCCGTGTGGACTCAATTTGGATTCAGAAAAAAAGATTGTGTTGTTTTTGAGAACTGAGCTCCCATCTGTACAGAATGTGGGAAATGTAATGGCCAGAGGAGGGAACACGTCAAACCTTGCATTCCACCTGCGTGAGCATCATCCTTCACGTTATGCCACAATGGAAAAAGTGAGTGAGCTAAATAGTACTCGATCCGATAAGCTGATAACAATTACAAGGAGTTGCATTTTTTGTTTTATTTTTCAATTAAAATGGTATCAAAATCTGCAAAGAGCCATACAATAAACAGATCGAGTTGTAAACTTTGTGATATTTTTTTAGCTTAACGACTGTGATATACCGAAAACCGTGATATTGAGTAGTACGATTATCATACCGTGGAAATTTCATACCGTCACAGCCCTACTTTGGATAACATAGCACACTTTGTTTATTGGGCTTCCTAATCTTAAAAGGCACCAGAAACAAATCTACGAGTAGGTAAAACCCAGGGAAGGTGTTTGGTTGGACAGCAACATTTCTTAGTTGAATGGTTGGTTTCAAGACCAAAGGCTCTTCTCTCCGTGACTAAGATGCTCAAATTTGCTAAAATGTCCTCTTTGTCCTCTGTCCTTATTCTACCTGATTTCTCTGCTGACTTTGGTACAGTTGACTATCAGGTCCTTTTGACAACACTAGTGGAAATGGGCATATCTGGCAAAGTCCACAAATGATTCTCATCCTACCTCTCTGACCGCTCTTACCAGGTGAACTGACGTGGATTTGTTTCATATTGCACATCCTTACCACAGGAGTCCTGGGTCCCCTCCTACTCTCCTTATATACTGTGGCAGCCGCCTGGAGGCCTCCCGAGGGGTGGTGCTTGAGGGGAAGTACGTGGTGGGTCACTGGATCCACCCCGTCTCCTTATTTGGGCATGTAGGAAATGAGGGAAGGCACCTGCAGCCCATGCCAGCTAAACAGCAGGAAGAAAAAAGGGCACCAGCCGTGTCATTCAGGGCGAAGTACCGTCTGGGAAAAGCGTGTTGGAGAGTTGTTGCAACTTGGTTTTCCCCCTTCCCTTTGTGCTAATTCCCCTAAATTTCATTTCACCTGTGTAGGTGGGTTTATTATTGATCATTTGGCGGAGTTGAAACTCAACGGCCCGGATTCTGCTACACTTGGTGGAGAATGCAGGCAGAGGTAATTGTGCCTGAAAAGCCAAACCTGATCAATAATAAAGCAATACACGGGAAAATAAAAGCACTCGTCAAGCAACTCGTGGAGACAAGCCTAGCACAACAGGCAGTGAATCAGGAATTGCTTGAGGAGCAGCGACAACAGACTGCGCTGCTGCATGCAGAAATCAGACCCCTGATCACTGCAGGAGCCGCGACAGAGCACCGACCCCAGATAAACCCCAGCCAGTTTATCCTCAAGTGGACGGACAGTGATGACATCAAAGCCTTTTTGCAAGTATTTGAGCGCACCGCCGTAAGGGAAGAATGGCCCCCAGAACAATGGGCTAGCTTGATCACTCCTTTTTTGTCTGGGGTAGCCCAGAAAACATACCAGGACCTCACCGCGGACCAAATAAAGGATTATGAAGTCCTTAAAAAGGAAATCCTGCACCGTTATGGATTCACCCTCATGAGCCACGGGCAAAAGTTTCACGACTGGTCGTATAGCCCCACTCTCTCGGCCCGGTCACAGATGCATGATTTGATCTGCATCAGCAAGAACTGGATGACCGCTGAACCGGTGTTGCTGAGCCCATTAGAGCATATTGTCATCGATGAACACCTGTGCTCTCTCCTTTAAGAGGCAAAGAAGCTAGCCAGGAAACCGGAGTCCGCGCAGCACACTCACGAAGGGAGCCAAACTGTGGCATCCAGGAAGTAGACCACAACCCCTCCACTGAATCGCTGTCAGAAACCGCAAGTATAAAGGAGCAGCAAGATGACGGTGAGGTGAGTCTCAGTGATCTGTTCCCTATGGACCCGGAGGGAATGCCAGAACCCGCATCCCTAGCTGGGTGTTTAGGCACCGTGCAGTTGGAGGACCCAAACCTGACGAATGCTCTACAGCAAGTGACGGTGGTGGACGGGAGTCCCATCGAGGGGGTGACACAGGTAAAATACCCACATTTTGCCATAAAAAAATAAACTGTTGTATCACGTAGACAGGAAACGGAATGAAACGCATCAACTGCTGCTAGTGCCTTCATTTATTCAAATGGTCCTACAGCTGGGGCATTCCCATGTGTTAGGCGCTCACTTTGGCATAGAAAAAAAACTATGGGGGGCTGGCGGATAGCGTAGCGGTCTAACGCACGCTAGAAAAATCCTCCCGATATCCGGAGGCGAATCCCCTACGCACAATGGCAATCAAAGGCATAATCATGCACGCGAGCTAATAATGTTGTTTTCCAGAGTGGGCATTCTGGATGAGATCCTGACTGATTAAGGAACGCCCCTCATGTCCCGCATCATCATTTACTTGTGTAAATTGTTAAGAATGACTCATCTGCGTACGTCAGTTTATCATCCCCAAACAGACGGGACTGGTGGAACGGTTCAACCGAACCCTGAAAAGTATGCTGAGGAAGGTGATGGAAGCAGACAGGAGGAACTGGAGGATAGGGGAACAACTAAGTCCCGCCCAAAAACAGGATCTGAAGGAGCTGATCAGCAGCAACCGGGACGTATTCTCAACAGTGCCCGGACAAACAAACCTTGTCCATCACCACATTCTGTCCAAACCAGGGAAAAAGGTCAAACTCTGCCCGTATCGCATCCCAGAAGCCAGAAGAGAGGCTATGAGGGCAGAAGTAAAGGATATGCTGGTCGCAGGATCATAGAAGAGTCACACAGCAAGTGGTGCAGTCCGATAGTGTTGGTACCCAAACCGGACGGTACCCTGCGATTTTGTAATGACTTTAGAAAACTGAATGAAAAATATGACGCTTATCCCATGCCGAGAATTGATGAGCTGATTGAGAGAATTGCAAATGCCAGGTTCATTAGCACTTTAGATTGAACTAAAGGTTATTGGCAAGTTCCCCTAGCTCCCGCATCCACAGAGAAAAACGCCTTCGCAACCCCAGATGGACTGTGCCAGTACACGAAACTGCCATTCGGTCTGCACAGAGCCCCGCCCACCTTCCAAAGATTGATGGATCGGGTTTTGCGACCACATCGTGAGTATGCGGCTACATATATATATAGATGAGATCATAATCCACAGTGACAATTGGGAAACATACCTGGAAAGGGAAAGAGATGTTGCATGCTCGACGGGGGACGGGACTTACAGCTAACCCTAAGAAATGTCGGCTTAGTCTACAGGAAGCTGAGTATTTAGGTTACGGCATCGGATGTGGGACCGTCAAACCGCAAGCCAGAAAGGTGGAAGTGATTAAAAATGAGCCTCACCAAAAAGCAGGTTCGCCCATTCGTTGGACTTATCAGCTACTATCGGCGGTTCATCCCAAACTGCGCCACCCTCGCCACTCTCCTGACTGACCTGACAAAGAATTGACTGCTAATGCAGGTGAGGTGGACAGATGTGGAGGAAACCGCTTTCCAGAACCTGAAGGCGGCGTTATGGTCAGGACCCGTTTTGGTGAGTCTGGATTTCAATAAACCACGCATAGTGCGGACGGACACCTCAGACACGGGAGTGGGGGCAGTATTGTCACAACTACAAGGAGAGGAGGAACACCCTATCACATTCATCAGCAGGAAACGTACTATGAGAGCAGAAATATTCAACAGTCGAAAAGGAATGCTTAGTGATAAATTGGGTACTTGAGACGTTGAAATATTATGTCCTGGGACGTCATTTTACTCTCATCACAGACCACGCTCCACTAGTATGGATGTCGCGGAATAAAGACACCAATGCCCGCATAACCAGATGGGTTCTGTCATTGCAACCTTTCGCATTTTGTGTACTTTGCAGGTCGGGGGCTGCCTACGGGAACGCTGATGCCCTTTCCAGAAGGGATGCTTTATGGTGCCAGGTCGTCCCTCCCTCCAGGTAGGAGCTGAGGGGGAAGGTGTGTGGCAGCCGCCCGAGGGGTGATGATTGAGTGGAAGTGCGTGGTGGGTCGCTGGCTCCACCCCTTCTCCTTATTTGGGCATGCCGGAAATCAGGGAACGCACCTGCAGCCTATGCCAGCTAAACGGCAGGACGACAAAAGGGCACCAGCCGTGTCATTTTGGGCGAAGCGCCATCTGGGAAAAGCGTGTTGGAGAGGGAAAGTGAGAAAGTGATTTTTGGATTGAATTAAGAATACGACTTGGATTGTTTTGAGAGCCTGTGAGTGTTTGACCTTTTTTGTATGAGAACCTGACTTGGATTACGGATTTTGGATTACGGACTGGGACATTGAAAACGGGTTACGGATTGCAACTTGGTTTTCCCCCTTCCCTTTGTGCTAATTCCCCTAAATAAAATACTCCTTTTCTTGAATTTCGCCTGTGTAAGTGGGTTTATTATTGATCATTTGGCGGAGTTGAAACTCAACGCCTCTGATTCTGCTACAATACTAAATCTCTTGGCTCAATAATATCCTCACATAGCTTCTCCTATCACTGCTGATAACACAATGGTTTCCACGTCCCATATTGCCAAGAGCCTGGGTGTAGTTCTTGATGACAAGCTGTCCTTCACTGCTAACGTAGCAACAGTGACACGAAACTGACAATATTTTCTGTACAATAGCCACAAAATCTGCCCATTTCTCACAACGTGCTACCCAGGTCATAGTCCAGCCCCTAGTGCTGTCCCGACCGGACTACTGCAACCCTCTACTTGCCAATCAACTCGCATGTGCTATCAGGCCTCTCCAGCTCGCCCAGAATGCTGCTGCTTGTCTCATCCATAACCAGCCAAAATACTCACGTTACGCCTCTCCTGGTCTCCCTTCACTGGTTACCAGTTGTCGCCAGGATAAAATACAAAGCTCTGGTCTTAGCCTATGGGGCAGGAAGAAGAACTGCACCCTCATACCTCCAATCTATTATCAAACCTTACGCTCCTGCCAGACCACTCCATTTTGCAACCTCCACCTGCCTCGTCACTCCTCCCCTGAAGGGTCCCTCATCCTGGTCACGGCTTTTCTCTAATCTGGCCACGTAGTGGTGGAATGAGCTCCCCACTGTCAATATTCCACCTCAAAATAAAAACCCACTGTATGTAGGGTGTCATTGGTTTGTTATTTGTGATGTCTAACCAGATACCTTTCCTGGGACTTTCCCCAAAAAGGTCCAGTTCGTTTTGGGTTCTAACTGCTGGTAATTGTGTAAGAGGGTAAGAGATGTCTTTCATGCTCTACAGGGGACAAGGCTTACAGCTAACCTAAAGAAATGTTGGCTTGGCCTACAGGAAGCTGAGTATTTAGGTCACAGCATTGGATGTGGGACCGTCAAGCCGCAAGCCAGAAAGGTGGAAGCGATTAAAAATTGGCCTCGTCCCCACGCCAAAAAGCAGGTCTGCCCATTCGTCTGACTTATCAGCTACTATCGGCGGTTCACCCCAAACTTTGCCACCCTTGCCACTCCCCTAGCTGAGCTGACAATGAATCACCGCCAATGCAGATGAGGTGGACAGATGCAGAGGAAACCGCTTTCCAGAACCTGAAGGCGGCGCTACGTTTTGGTGAGTCTGGATTTCAATAAACCACTCATAGTGCAGACGGACGCCTCAGACACGGGACTGAGGGCAGTGTTGTCACAGCTACAAGGAGAGGAGGAACACCCTATCACATTCATCAGCAGGAAACTGTTACCATGAGAGCAGAAGTATTCAACGGTCGAAAATGAATACTTAGCGATAAAATGGGCACTGGAGACGTTAAAATATGATGTCCTGGGACGTCATTTTACTCTCATCACGGACCACGCCCTATTAGTATGGATGTCACGGAATAAAGGCACCAATGCCCACATAACCAGATGGGTTCTGCCACTGCAACCTTTCGCATTTTCTGTATTTCACAGGTTGGGGGCTGCCCACGGGAACGCTGATGCCCTTTCTAGAAGGGATGCCTTATCGTGCCAGGGCACCCCTTTCTCTCCGGATAGGAGCTGAGGAGGAAGGTGTGGAAGTACAGGAAGTATGTGGTGGGTTGCTGGCTCCACCCCTTCTCCTTATTTGGACATGCAGGAAATCAGGGAGAGCACCTGCAGCCCATTCCAGCTAAACAGCAGGAAGACAAAAGGGCACCAGCTGTGTAATTCCGGGCAAAGTACCATTTGGGAAAAGCGTGGTGGAGAGGGACCGTGAGAAAGTGAATTTTGGATTGAATTAAGAATACGACTTGGATTGTTTTGAGAGCCTGTGAGTGTTTGACCTTTTTTGTACGAGAACCTGACTTGGATTACGGATTTTGGATTATGGACTGGGACATTGAAAACGGATTACCGA
The DNA here is from genome assembly GCA_029706075.1 of Aldrovandia affinis. Lineage (NCBI taxonomy): Eukaryota > Metazoa > Chordata > Actinopteri > Notacanthiformes > Halosauridae > Aldrovandia > Aldrovandia affinis. Next base: position 5,301,117 of record JAINUG010000020.1, on the reverse strand, counting down.
TTGCAACTTGGTTTTCCCCCTTCCCTTTGTGCTAATTCCCCTAAATAAAATACTCATTTTCTTGCATTTCGCCTGTGTAAGTGGGTTTATTATTGATCATTTGGCGGAGTTGAAACCCAACGCCCCGGATTCTGCTACAGTACTAAATCTCTTGGCTCAATAATATCCTCACATAGCTTCTCCTATCACTGCTGATAACACAATGGTTTCTACATCCCAGACTGCCAAGAACCTGGGTGTAGTTGTTGATGACAAGCTGTCCTTCACTGCTAACGTAGCAACAGTGACACGGAACTGTCAATTCTGTCAACTGTCAACTCTCCCTCCTATCTACCCTTCATCAGGAGTAATGAGGTTTGGGTTCTGGATCTGGAGCAGTGGTCCTGGTCCAAGCCACCCATCACAGGCCCCACTCCCCACCCCCGAGGGGGCAGTCTCAGGTAATTGTGCCTCCCCAGTCCACAACTTTCCTCCCAAATGTACAGGGTGCTGTAGTGGTGCAGGGCTTTAAACATGCCAAATAAGTTCACTGTCAGTGCAGCAGATATAAGTGATATCTTTTAAGGACATGAATTGGAAAATGTGTTTTGTGCAGTTGTCATATTATTCAACTTGCAAAATGTGAAAATCAACCTTGAGCAACCAGTGAGCCAAAGTTCACTCATGATGTCTTCTGAGATCTTTATGGAATGTTCCCACCAACCCTGCACATTCTGTAAAGTGTCTATAATGTCTTCATACTGTAAAATAACACATAGTCATTCGTTTTTGTCATAGCTGTCAATGTAGTGTTTACCTGTACAGGAAGTTCTTGGCATACAATGCGCAAAGGAATCTGGGAGAGGTCATAGGTCATGAAAGTTGTGGATAGTTCCTCATACTGAATGCGTGAATGCTTTTTGCAATGAACCTGCTCCCTTATCTCTGTGCAGGGGCCACTCTTCACTGCACTCTGACAATTTCCACTGATTCTTCCCTTGTCTGTTGGTCTTTTCTTTCTCACAGATCGTGATTGACCATGAGACCTTGTTGATTTTGGGAGGCTGCGGAGGTCCCAATGCTGTGAGTGTCATCTATTTTAAATGTGTGCCTGCGTGCCTGCGTGCCTGCATGCCTGCGTGCGTGCCAACCACTGACTATACTGTTTGTCTTTTGTTCTTGCTTTCCTCTCATGGTTTCAGCTGTTGAAGGATGCCTGGCTGTTGCACATGGGCTCCCCCCCCATGGTCGTGGCAGCAGCTGCGGGTTGAGAATGACGAGCATGGTGCACCAGAGCTGTGGTGTCACCCGGCTTGCAGGGTACGCTTGAGACTCCATAACTCCCCGACCCTGAAACCTCCCCCTTTGAAACGTCATTCACTGTGTCCATTTCACTGTTAGGGATGTGTTGTTGTGATCGTGAGCATCCCTTTCAATTTCCTTCTCTCCCTCCCATTTCTCACCAGGTGGGCCAGTGCGTGGTGGTCTTCTCCCAGGCCCCCTCCGGCCGTGCCCCGCTCAGTCCTAGCCTCAATTCCCGCCCCTCACCCATTAGTGCCACCCCACCACCCCTGGGTCCCGACCTGCCCTCCATGCGCTCCCAGTCCCCGGTGCGGAGCGGGGCGGCGGGCGTGGTTTTGGGCGCTGCCGAGGAGGCCCCATGCGTGAACGGTCGCTGGGGGACGCTGCGGCCGCGGCCATCTGCCCGAGGGGGTGGCAGAGATGGGAGCCCCTCCTCCTCTCAGCAGCAGTCACCCTCCCATGGCCCTGACAGCCCCCCTTTACCTCCGCTGCCCCCCTTACTGAATGGCTCCTCCCCCTCCCCCCGCACCAGCCCTGCTCAAGCTGCTTCACCACCAGCTCGCCCCCCCCTTGCCCTCTCACACCCCCCTCTCCCTCCCGACTATGGCTGGGTCTCCCCACCCTCTGCCTCTGCCCTTGAGCACGCCAGCACCAATGGCCTTCACACACCACCCGACTCCCCCCGCAGCCCGCCAGGGGGGGCGGTGTCACCCGGGGCCCTGCGCCGTGGACTGGAGGCGGTCAAAGCCCTGTCTTCATCATCTCTGTCTTCCTCATCTCAGTCACACGGGGTAGTTGCTGGGGGAGGGGCCTCTGCAGGCACGCCCCCCTCCTCTTCGTCTTCCAGCCCCCCCCATCCCACCCAAGCGGCCGCAGCGGTGGATGGACATTCCATTCCTCCAATTGCGCGCCGTCTGGGCCATCACCCACCTCAGAGCCTAAACGTGGGGAAGCCCCTTTACCAGTCCCTCAACTGCAAGCCCATGCAGATGTATGTGCTGGACATCTCGAGAGCCAAGGGGGGCAGACTCGTGTCCTGGAAGGTGTTTGGGAGCGGGGGGGCTGCAGGTGGTGGCATTGGAGCCACAGCCGTGGTGGGACCCCCCGAAACAAGCCTCCACACCGTGGTCCAGGGTAGGGGTGAACTGATCATTTTTGGGGGCCTGATGGACAAGAAGCAGAACGTGAAGTACTACCCCAAAACCAACGCCTTGTATTTTGTGCGCGCCAAGAGATAATGTTGCTGTGTGAGAGGTACAGAGAACTGAGACAGAAACAGGGGCCTAGAAGAAGCACACGGGTCGTCCACCCTGGCTTCAGAAAAGGAGAGGGGCTCCGTGGACCTGTGAATTTAACTGGATTAAAGGGCTGTGCTGTGAGGGTAGATCCTGGCTTTTTCTTTATACGCAGAACTGGAAGAGGGAAACGCGTGCACTTGCTATTGTGGCTCTTAATGTTGTCCTCTCTCTTCTCCCGTTCTCCACACACACTTTTTCCCCATCAAAACCTTTCTTCAAATTTTGTTAAATTCCATTGAATTTTGAAGGCTTCAGAATGTGCACTGGACACCGCGTGGACTCTTTCTGACCGTGATCACCACTGTTAAGACGTTACTGAGTGAATGACCCAGGCTTACTTCCTCCCACCTGCATAATTCATCGAGAGCGAAAGAGGAAGTGATGGGCAAACTTGAAGATGAAAGCAAGGCTTTTCCTCTGGACAGGCTTCAGACTTGTATTGCATCTCTCCCTTGTGCTTTTCATCTCTACGTAGAGAAAAAATAGGGAGGAGAACGGAAAAGCAGAGGATGACTGCTTATGTGTGTCTTTTCTGTTCATGAAGAAACACTTTCAAAGTGTATTGTTTACAAGGAAGTGTGTGCGTGTGTGCGTGCGTGTGTGCGTGCGCGCGTGCGCGAGCGCGTGCAGTGTTTGATTTGGCTTATGCTTGGGTGGGGTTGGGCGTACTGTAAGGAAGGAAGAGTGAATGTGGTAGCAGAACTTGATTTGAAGAAGGGTGGGGAAGTGCATAAAACAAAGAAATGAATCATGGAAAATAAAATGGAGACTGAATTTACTCGTTAGTGGCTTGTCTGGTTTTGTCACACCCACAAACCCTGGCCTTCTGCACCCCAAGCACCATTTATTCAGCTGTTCAAGGTTATTTGCATACATCCAACCCCAGCTTAAAAGACCCTCTTTCCCTACATCATTCATACATAATTATTATACTGGGCTTCTATTGCATTCCTCTGTCAGACGGGAGAACAGACCAGATCTTATTTTCACCTCCTTTTCTTCTTTTCTCACACATGCTTATTGTTTTTAATTGTGGTATTTTCCCCCATGTCTCTGCTGACTTTGATGTTGATCTGGACAGACGTATATGATGTGTAGTCTATATCCATTAACCTTTTCCAAGTTTCAGATTACTGTCATGTAATGGGGGTGGGGGAAGTCTGGCCAGCAGATGTACAAAGTGACAGGAGTGATTTCCATTCAATACCAAAGAAGGACATTGAAGCCAAGCAGTATAACGATTGGAATACTGGATAGGAAGTATTGACTTCCTTAGATTCATGCTGAATAGTCAAGACAACCAATATGCAAAGGTTCAAGCATTAAGTTAGCCCCATGGTTGAAATAATTATTTGCTTACCCTAAAAAAGCTATTCTGGGCTAAGAAAAAAATAATGTTTTTATGATGGATTGTTAGTCAATTATCAAATGAACGCGGAGGTCTAGTACACAAAGGAATAGACTTCCAAAGTGGAATGTGAACAAAGCCACGTGGCCTTAGGACACCATATCCGTGTGATTTACATTATTTATGAAGTTACCTAATCAGATTTTTTGAGATCATTAACATTAGCTTTAGTCATTCACAGCGCAGAAAGACCCTGGACATATTCAGTGTATTGGTGACGGTAACTTAAGCAATGGCTGTTCTTGGAAGTGTAGAATTTAATAATTGTATTCCATTATGTTCTTTTATTGTTGTATGGAGCTTTTGTTTGGACTGGTGCTGGAGCAGTAAATTGAAATCTTGCCTTTCTCGTCTCAATAAGAGAAATCTGCCTACCACCTTTCAAGCAAGCGCCAAGAATATTTTTTTCCCATAATAATTTTTCTTAGAGAAGTGATACGTTATATAAAATATGAAATTAAATATATTTTATATGAAAATGGAACTAGAAACAACAATAATAATAATTAATAAGTTGAACAGTAACGACATGAAATGTCTTGTGGGTAATTAAAAAATGTTTTATATGAGAATCGTGAAATGTGAAGTATTTAATAATGCATGTAAAATTTGACACCGTGGAAAGTGTGGACATATTGCCAAAATGTTTCTTTTGGAAAGTGGTAGTGAGAGAGAATGTTCTTATTTTTTCGCAATGGGTTTTGCTAAGTCTGCACCATATTTTAATAAGAACAAATAAGAAAAAAAATAAGGAAAAATAATTATGTATTATGAAAAAAATAATATTGATTAATTTAAATGAAATGACACCCACGTCCGAGCTGTAGTAAAGAGTGTCAGCATTTCCCTGCGGTGAACTTCTGTTGCTCGGAAAATGAACTCGTCACAAAGGGAATTTTATTACAAAGAAATAAGATGTCATAACATTGTCTTCCCTTGTATGTGCTTGGACGTTAGTCGTGCAAATAATGATACCGTGATGCAAAAACACAAATGTAACGCCTTGATAAAATAGTATGTTCAGACAAATTCGCCACGACTGACAATGCAATTCCAGATTATGACATATGACGTGGACGGCCTTGGGGTATTCATCGGCTGGGCTCCCATAAAATGTTACACGGTAGACACAATCCTGGTTTCTCAGCATATAATTTGCACATCTTTCTCTTTCAGATCGTCCCTTTGCCCCTCCCGTTTCTCGACTAACCTTTTACCCAGAGAGAATCAAAGGCATTAAAGAGACAGCAAGCGGTAGACACCCATTGGCCAGTGACAAGGGAGAGGGGATGAAGTGGTAGAACACGCTGAGAGATGATTGGCTGTAAGGAGAGTCCATGGGTCGGGCATTCACAATGGACGTGACTATAGGGGATTCACATGTTTACCAGTGCTGACTTCGAAAAGAGGAGGAAGAAGGAGCAGTAACGGGAGAGTAAGTGTTTACGCGTGACTAAATTGAAAAGTAAACAAAGTACGGATCTGAATTCCATGTGGGATAATGGATTTTCGTACAGTTTAGTTTTTGAGCTGCTGAAGTTTATCCTGATTCAGTTTATTCAGTTATTTTGCATTTTATGTGCCATGTTTACTGTCTGTGCTGTTTAGTTTCTGTCCTTGCGTGTATATGCGTGCGTGCTCGCGCGCAAACGTTCGTGCATAAGTACGTACGAGTGTTTGCGCGCGCGCGTATGTGTGTGTGTGTGTGTGTGTGTGTGTGTATGTGTGTATGTATGTATGTATGTATGTATGTATGTATGTGTGTGTGTTTGTGTGGGGGGAGAGAATAGAGTGACCAAGCATTTTCCTTATTTCAGAGGAATACATATCTGTTGCACCTTGCTTGTATCATTAACATACATGAGCGGGACCTAAGGAGGGTTTCCTTTCCTTTCCAGGTTGAGGTATGGATGAAAGGTTGAGTTAACCAGGTTTTGATAGCTCAAGGAATTCCTTCCTCTGCACAGGCGGACTCTTGCTAGACTGAGTCAGTTCAGCTGGAGAGGAGTTTGCTGTAGACTCCTCTTTCCTGTTTCACACCGTGCCTTGGTCAAGCAATGACAACTAAGTCTCACACAAGACTGTTGATGGACTGTAGTTGGTACACTACTCAATGGCCATAGCTATGGGTACAGGTATATTATGCAAAGAAGGTTGTCAGGTATTGGTAGGCCAGTAATCATTGACACTGAAGATAACACAGAAAGTCCAGGTATGACCAGGGATAGATGTGACATAGAAGTAGCATTGTGCAATGGTACTATGAAGTGCAATGCCACTTTGTTCCTCTGACGGCGTGTGGTTGCAGAAGGCTTCACCAGTTAATTTAGTTTACACTCATCTTTACCACTGTGCCTGATACACTGGAGCTCTTGCAGAGACTGACAGGGTGTGATATTGTGGATTGACTCATTTGTAAGGACGCTCAACATAGGAAAGCTTAGGGATGCCAGGACCCCAGCTTCTTGAATTTACTCCACGTGAGGCTCCCTTTGGACCACCTACCCCCAGCTCCCCCCTCACCTTGGCCCCACCTGTCCTGCCCGCCTTGCGGCCACCGCTGGACTTCACCCTGGGCGCGCTGGCATGCTGCGGTGCCTGTGTGTTCACTAACCCCCTGGAGGTGGTGAAGACACGGCTGCAGCTGCAGGGGGAGCTGCGGGCAAGGGGGTCGTACCAGAGGCACTACCGCGGGGTGCTTCAAGCGCTGTGGATGGTGGGCCAGACCGACGGGCTCCGGGGCCTGCAGAAGGGGCTCTCTGCCGGCCTCCTCTACCAGGGCATCATGAATGGCGTGAGGCTGGGCTTCTACTCCTACACAGAGACCACCGGCCTCACCGCAGCCCCCGGCGGTAGCTTGCTGGCAGGGGCCACTGCTGGAGCACTGGGTGCCTTCATTGCCTCACCTGCCTATTTGGTGAGTGAGGGGTGTGTTGGGGTGGGTGGCAGTGGTGAGTGGCAGGGGGGGTCAGTGTGTCCTTGTTGTGTCATGTTGTCATGCTATTTGTTTTATGATACTTACTGTTTCCATTGCATAAAACAGTTGGAGTGTGTACTTATTTCTGTCGTTTTAGATTGTGTAAAGGCGTCAAGTATGCACTCGCTGCAAAATGTAGTAATACATTTTTTGACCTTGCTATTTATGTTATTAATTTGTTGCTATTTGTTGCTATTATATAATTTATCATACATGTATGTGCTCATTCATCCAACCAACCGTCTCCACTGAGTTTATGTTTTTCAGAGAACAAGTCAAGGTGCCCTTGAAATGTTTTTTTTAGTCTTGCAGTCCACCTGTCCATCAATGTATCAAACCAAGTACCTCGTTCTACCCTTCCCTGGAAGAACTATAAGTTGTGAAGGATGTTTGTGTATATCTGGGTCACTAAACATACACTACATACAGCCTCTTCTTCCAAGAATAGCCTTAGTTCTGCTGCCCCACCCCTTTTCCACAAAGTGACAGTGCCATGCAGGGGACATGAGGGAGCTGCTCAGCTATTTTGAGCAGAGCGGTCATGTGACCCAGGAGAGGCAGCGGTCACTCACAGTTTGTTTGTCTTGAGACCTTTGCTCAGGTTTCAGATGCTGGGGCGCATTCTGCAGAGTCATGTTATCCCTCGTCATTGCTGCCATTCAGTGCGCGCGTGGGACAGGGAGGGGGCTGGCAGGAGTAGGATGGGGAAATGGAGGAGGAGACATGGAGATTGAAGGCTGCGACGGAGGGTGAGATGGGAAGAGATGGGGAGAGAGATGGATAGAAATGCGAAGGAAGGCAGACCGCAATGGCCTCGGGGAAAGGGGCTGCTGCTTCCGTAGACACGAGCGGTGCTGCACGTTGTCGCAAGGTTGCCTACTTTCACACATTCACCTTTTAGACACACATGCTGAAAGCATGGGAATTGGTCTCATAGTGCGAGTGTCACAGTGAATTACTTGAGAGCTGGTAACCCTGTGAGTGATACACATAGCACCCTCTTTTTTGTGGAAACAGAAAAGACAAACCTTCTTCTCTTATTGGGTGGGCTACATTGCTTTTTTTGGGGGGATGTTATGGTAGAAGGAAGAGAGGACAAATGAGTGTGTTTGAGAGTTTTTGCATCTTTCCCCTCCAGGTGAAAACTCACCTGCAGGCCCAGACGGTGGCAACCATTGCTGTGGGCCACCAGCACAACCACCAGGTGAGAGAGAAAGAGAGAGAGAGAGATGGAATGGGAAGTCTTTGAAAAAATCTTTGATTTACTGCATTTATCTCAATATATAAATAAATGCAGCAAACTAGTGCTGTTCTTCTTGGTACTATGCTGCACTATGTTTGTTTGTTCTGAGTTGTTCATAGACACCAGATACTGTGATATCTAGTTGATTTGTCTTCTGTCCCCTCTGTTACCTTGAAGAAATATCAAATCAAATCAAGTTTATTTGTATAGCGCTTTTCACAATAAAATTGTCACAAAACGCTTAACAGAGGGGGAACCCAGGCCTAGACCCCCCCAAAAGCAAGCCTAAAGGCAACAGTGGCAAGGAAAAACTCCCTTGGTAGGGAGAAACCTTGGGAGGAACCAGACTAAAAAGGGGGGGAGCCCATCCTCTTCTGGCCGGCACAGGGTATGTCAAAAAAAGACCATGTCATGGTCAGTCCAAGGTGGCTCAGGGCTGAAAGACTTTGCCCCTCCTGAGTTAGGTAGTCAGCGGGGGGCTAAACCACGTGGAGAGGGTCCAGATCCAGGAACTGGGGTTGGCGTAGGGGGTGAGGGTTGATCCGGGCAGCTCACACTTCTCGCAGGATCTAGGGCTCGGGGGCAGGTGCCCCCGAGTCAGAGGCCGAGGCAGAGAAGAGAACATGCGGTCAGTTTGGCAAATATGACAACATTTACCTAACATTAAAATGACTGCATAGGTCAATAACTTTCCAACATTACAATGAATCAGGATCTGTGAAATACTGTATGTTTCCTGTTGGTAATGTTAAATAGCTTAAACAAAACATTAAAGGAGAAAAACGAATAATTGTACATGTTGCTTATCATATGTAAATGACCAATGCTGAGTTTACAGTGCTGGGCTTGTTGCTATGTTGCATCTTCTGAGGAGATTCGAGCATAGTTTTCATTTTCATCCCTTTGTATTTGCTGAAGGTGGTAGAGGATTTGCACATGATCTGTTCATAACCCCAATATTCCAAGTCTGCTTATTCGCTGTCCTTTGAGTTTCTGTGAATCATTCAAAATGTTCACAGCTGGGAATAATCAAAGCATTTGATACATAACAAATGCATAACATAACTAAGATGGCATACTGAGTAGGTTCCTCCTTCAAGAAAATGTGTTCTGTTGTTATTAGTTCTATAACTTTCCTTTTTTACACCAGTGCCTTTTCTCACAGTTCCTTCTGTCGGTTTTCTCTGTCTGTCTTGTTCCTGCCACGCTTTACGTTTTTACACTGATGGAGTGAACAGAGAGAGTGCAGTCAAAATGAAAATGCCACCTCCGAGAAATATTGTTATTTTCTGTTTTCCCTCTATCTTCCCTCATCCCTCCCTTGTTATTTCACCTCTCCTACAGGGGGTGTCCAGCGCGTTTGCCACAATATACCAGCGGGAGGGCCTGGTTGGGCTGTGGAGGGGTGTGAATGGGGCGGTGCCCAGGGTCATGGTGGGATCGGCATCCCAACTTGCTACATTCACCTCTGCCAAGAATTGGGTCTCCCAGTCAAAGGTGAGCTGTAAAAACTGTGAGGACTTGGGGTTAAAATGTCTGATCCAGGATCAGCTTACCTGTTTACCTGAGGTTGGGGGACACCTGGAGGAACACACCACCCGAATGTATAAATCTCAAGTGGTATTTCTGCATTTCTCTCATTTAATGGGTCAGTCATTTCCCCTCACTTTGGTTACTTGCAGTGGTTCAGTCCAGACAGCTGGCTGGTTGCCTTGACAGCTGCCATGATTAGTGGGGTTGCTGTGACATTCACCATGACGCCCTTTGATGTCATCAGCACACGACTCTACAACCAGCCTGTGGATAAGCTGCGTAGGGTGAGGCCTTTGCGCCTCCCCCCACTGTCTGTCTCTTTGTCGGTCTCTGCCCCAACCCATCTGTCCCTACCTGTCACCAGTTTACCTGTCCTTAGCAGTCTCCCTGTTCTGAATGAGGTGTCTTGTTTAGTAGTCTAAAAATGCCCCCTCTCCAGGACTCCCAAGCGACTCAGCCAGTAAAGGCACAGGATGGACCCTGTAACATAGACATGGCTAGTTTGAATCTGAGAAATGTCATTAGCCAATCGTGGGCCTCATCCCACCTGGGTAGGGTGGACTTCATTCAACCTTGGGTCACTTGGATACCACTGCATAAGTAGCCCCTGTCAGTAATAGATGCACTTCAGTTTGGTACTCAGTTTGTACTACACCATGTGGCTTGTAGTGTGGAATAACGTGAGTGTACTGCACAACTGCTTTCACTGCAATGCTCCCTGCAAAGATGCGGGCAGCTGAGCGATAGTGGAAAATGGTTATTCACCCGACAATTCCAATTGGGAGAAAAAAGGATCACAATAAACAAGTGAATAAATAAATAAATCCATTGTGATGGACAATGTAACAGCATGTGTATCCAACAGAAAAAAAGCTATAAGAGCTTTTTCGCACACCCATTGTCTCCCTCCTCTTCACTTAGGGCCTCTTGTATCGTGGCTTCCTGGACTGCCTGCTGAAGGTGTGCCAGACTGAGGGCCCCCTGGGTCTGTACAAAGGAATGGGCCCCGTGTTTTTCCGCCTGGCCCCCCACACCATGCTTAGCATGCTCTTCTGGGACCTCATGAGACAGAGGGCATTTAAGTACTATGGACGGCAGACCCGGAACTAAAGAAACATTGGTCATTGGATCGAAGAGAAAGGGGGAGGGGGGTTTGGGCATTACATGAGTGGTTCGTTTTGTGGCCTGAAAGGGAACAAATACTAGATTGACCAATTCACAAAGGAAGGGCGGTGAGGTGGGGAGGGGGAGGGGGGGTGGTAGAATAGGAGGGAACTACTTAATTAGTTAATAAATATTAGTGTTCCTAAGGGTGTGCCTGTACACATAATTGAAGTAAGTGGTAATCACAACAAAGCTAATCAGACATAAAAGTCATTGGATTATTTTTTCAGACAACTCAAGTCATTCATGTCAGGCCAGAAAATAGTGGCCGCCTCCTTGCCTAGTTTCTGTATTATGGTCATGTTCCACTCAGGCGGCATTGTGTTCCTTCCGTGATCAGGCTTGCAGGTGACATGGTGGTATTGGATGTGCAAATCTCCAATTTAATGTCCTAGGAGAAATCATTTACCCTTGCGAACAAAAACTGGCACAATTATCAATGATATTAGCATAATTCTACATTTTCATCTAGTGCATTGTAGTACACTGACATTGTGAAATGGGTGTGGACTAACATATTACGCTGAAGTTGTTAAATATGTGAGCATTAGCCTCAACCTTGAATATAAATCGACTGCAATGGTGAAGAAAACCTCCTGGGGAGACACTGTACCGTACAAAAAGAAGAGTTTGGAGGAACAGCGAGTGGTTTCAGATCGCAGCCTTGATGAACAACTCTCTTGACTCAGGGTGCTTGTTGTATGTATGTCATTCATACATGTTCCTGGGGACAGAAGTAACTCTCCCAATGCAAAATAGCGTGACCCGTTCCAGTGGACTGTAAGCCCCCCTGTTGGTGACTTTGGCTCGGTGTGCTGATACACTTCCAGTAAGACCTGGGATGGCTTCAATGGCTATTGGTTGGGAGTGCTGTTTCCAACTCTGTGCTTGTGAATGTATACTCTGTGCAGGGGCCTGTGCTCACTGAGCTACCTCAGTGCCAGGGTGGAAGGATGACTCCCCCTCTAGAGGAGTTCGATTTGTCTCAGGTTCATAAGATGATATGGTTTCTCCTCAGAACTGCCTGACGAAGAAAATAAACAACTTTTTGACATTACTCTTACTGTAAGCTTGTGTTACTTTAAGATTTGAACCATGAATAAGCTCTCCAGGTCTGGTGCCACCCCTATGAATAGCAGGGGTGGAGGGATACTGCCAGACAGGTGCAATATAAAGGAAGAAGTATGAATAACGCTTGTCTTCTTTTGATGCTGCACTTACAAAGAGCCTTCATCTTATTGAATAATTTGATCTTGTTTAGTTGTTTTGTTTTGGGGGCTGTCTTCTTTTTTTAATTCAGTCTGTTTAAAAAGATTGAAAGTGATGACTGCTTTAACAAATTGTGTCTTATTTTGTGATGTTGAATTAATTCTGAACTGTATTTAATAAAGGTGAGTTTTGAAACTGAGTTTGGTGTCACGGTGATTGGGTATTGAGAAAATGGAATGAATGAACCTGAGATAGCTTGTTTCGAGTAGGCTGTGAAGACTCGGTGTGGTGATGGACAACAGGCTGTCCCTATCAATGAACATTGCAGCGGTAAGCCAGGCGTGCAGATTCTTCCTGTATAACATCAGGAGAATCCGTCCCTTCCTTACCACGTACTCTACCCAGCTCCTGGTCCAAGCAATGGTACTGTCCCGCTTGGGCTACTGCAACTCGCTCCTGGTTGGCCTTCCCGCATCTGCCATCAGACCCCTGCAACTCATCCAGAACGCTGCAGCCCGTCTGGTCTACAACCTTCCTAGACACTCCCATGTCACCCCCCTGCTCACTACCCTCCACTGGCTGCCTGTTATAGCCTGCATCAAATTCAAGACATTGGTCCTAGCATACCAGGCAGTCAAGGGATCAGCCCCAACATACCTCCTCAAGATCTTCAAACTCTACACACCTGCCAGACCACTCCGTTCTGCTACCTCAGGCCGCCTAGCACCTCCCCCCCTCCGCACCTGTGCTTCCCAGTCACGTCTCCTGTCGGTTCTGGCTCCACGATGGTGGAATGACCTTCCTGTGGAAGTCAGAACAGCTGAGACCCTGGCCACCTTCAAGCGACGTCTGAAGACTCACCTCTTCAGGGTGCACCTCTCCCCGTAGTCCGGTTTTTGTTAACTTCGGGACATAGTTGCTTTGTTTTACACATGTCTACTTGTTTATGTATTGTATTAGGCTTAGGCATTATTTTCTGCATTGATTGCTTTATTGCTACCTTTGAATTGTGGCTACAGATTTACCTACAGGGTCCTAGTTTAACTATGTGGTTGCTCCTAGCACCCAGGAACTGTACTTCCCACTAGGGTAGCTTTCAGCTAAACTGTTCTTGACTACGGTTAACACTTTGTTGTACATCGCTCTGGATAAGAGCGTCTGCCAAATGCCTGTAATGTAATAATGTAAAAGACGCAGTGCAGTGAAGTTAACCGATACTACTAGAAGCAAGCGGGATTCGTTAATATTATCGAGAAGCAGTCACCTATACACACAGTCAGACATGCACACAGAACTGTTCACTGAAATACAGAGATTATTTTGAGTTCTGAGAGTTGTAATGTGCTACTCAACAGTTTAGCTGTTTAAATAGCCATTCTCACTTGAACAGTTAACTATATATATAAAGATATCAATCGTTGGGGCGCGTGAGTGTTTATCAACATATATTCTATATTCTGGTGGCCCAACGTCCAATTAAGACACTTTATGTTGGTTTTTCCTTTATTTTGGCAGTTACCTGTAGTTGCCTTATACCTGTGTTACAGTTATCTGTTATTGTGGGAATGGCCCCTAACAATACAGTCAGAGTAGTCACGGTTAAACTCAAATGTGAGGCTATACAGATCAAAGAAGAAAATCGAGAAGCAGCTTTTTATATTTAATTTAATTTAATTTATATTTCATTTATATTGCGCCCCCCAACCAATAGTTACATCAGCCCGGGGCGCAGCCCGAGGAGAGGAAAACAAAAGACAAGAACAATAGGAACATGCAAAGTACAGGCAGCCATCCAAACAAACAAAGAACATAAAGACATAAATACATCTGTCACACAACCGTAAAAAACGAACTCAGGGATTGTCTCTGGCGAAAAGGTGTGTTTTAAGCAGGGCCTTAAAAGTCTGTAGGGTGTTTGCAGACTTGATGTTTAAAGGGAGCTTATTCCACAGTTTCGGGGCTGTAACAGCGAATGCTCGGTCTCCCTTTGTCACCAATTTTGACTGCGGGATCTTCAGGCAAACTTGGTCGTTAGATCTGAGGGATCTGGAACTAGATGATCGGACCAGGAGTTCCTCAATGTAGGCTGGAGCGAGACCGTTTATGTGTTTCAGTCACGGTTGCCAACTGTCCTGTATTAGCCAGGAGGTCCCGTTCTTGGGCCAAATTTGGCTCGTCCCGTGTTTGTAGTAGTACTACTTTATGTGTAGCAATACATAGCGCACAGAGTAGTTATATTTACATCACATCTACATGGGCAGTAGTGCGGGGATAACAAACTGCTACCTGTTACCTGAAGACGCTCTGAAACGAGTTTCTCTCTGTATGTACAACAATTATCTTAATAAATCAGTTATCTTTACGAATGCCTCGGTCTCCCATCTTGACAAACAATACAGTCCTGTACGGGACATTCCTTGTCCCGTATAACAAAATACCAGTCAGACATCAAAATGGAATCCCATCATATTGTAACAGTGTAAATAAGTTCACTAGTAATGAATGTTAGCTTAGCCACATCTTATGCTAAGTAAGCTTGGGGGCTGCCATTGTAATTGTTATGTGTTTAGTCTCCCATGATTCCTTGTGTGCCAGCTCCCCATCACCCCTTGTGTCATTGAGTGGATTAGTGTTGTAGCCGTGACTGTGTTTTTACGTCTAAGAAGTGACCCCCTTGAGTTTCTTGTGTTCTTGGTTGTGCCCTGCGTCTATAAGCTTTGTTGTAGTAAAGCTGGTAGCGCGATCTTGTTCTTTTATTGGTTTCTAAATTCTTGCAGATTTTACGCTTCGTCTCATGTCAAAGTTGGCATTTCCAACCAAAGAAAAACTAAAAAAAGGTAGTTGGGTAACAATGGGTTTGAACGTACAGTACATCACACAAGGACAGGGGCACAACATAACTGGTTTAAATCATATATCAAAACACAAGACAGAAGCACATATAAGCTTAAATCAAGAAAAGTAAACTCAAAAGTTTTAAAAAGCGTGAAAGAAAAAAGGAGTTTGTGCTCGGGGGGGTTGGCTGTCCAGAGCGCGTCTCCTCTGGGGGGTGAGCTATATAATCAGCTCTTTCCAATGGCTCACCCCCAATTCCTCCTCGCCCCTCTCCCGTCCTTCAGGAAGTCCACCAAAACGCCGTCCTGGAGGAGATTTTGTATTCTCCTCCGGAGAGTGACCAGGTCCACTGTTTGTTGTTGGTAGACCTTGATGATCTTTGTCTCCCACAGGACCTGCTTGACTGATCCTTGACTGACCGGTGTTAATGATCCTCCACTGGCGCTGCAGCTCCGGGGTCCTACATCCCTCTCAGGGACTGAACAGGACCCTCTCAGCCGTCAGGGAGGATCTCGGCAGGAGCCTGTTTTGGGAGACAGAGGACACAACCAGGCCCCAGACCCGTCTGGCCACGGAGCACTCCCAGAACAAGTGGTGTACATGTTCTGAGTCAGTGCATCCGTGGGGGTAGTTCTCGGTCAGGGCTAAGCACCGTCTAAACATGAATGACCTGGTGGGGAGACAGTCATGAGCAGACATCCATGATATGTCTTTTTGTCTGTTGTTTAAAGTTTTATGATTTACGTTTCTCCATACATTTTTTTTTTACAAACTGTCTGGGGGAAACACTCGGCCAATATAGAGAAGGCTGGGGAGGACTATTGCCTTCAGGACCAGGATCTTACCCGATATTGTCAGGGGCCGTGCACTCCAGCTCCCAATTTTTTTCGGTTCCCTCTTCCGTCGTTCTGGAAGGTGACCCCAGAAGCTTTATGCTTTCTGTGCATACTGGGAAAGAACAGGCTAGTGTCTCACTCCTTGACTACGACAGGAACAGCTCGCTCTTGCCCCAGTTGACCAGGGCGCCTGTGGCCGCACAGAAGTCCTCCACCACCTTTGTAGCGGTGGTGATGGAACAACTATCTGTGCCAACGATGGTGATGTCATCCATGTACGCCATCACCCCGAGCCACTCCCCACAGCCACCCGGCAGTAGGTATCCCCTGATGTTATCATTTAACATTTAACATTAGCAACCCTCATACTGAGTATATTCAATCAATGTAGATTGCTGAAGTGCAGTTGTCGAAATACAAAGTGTGAAAAACGAATTGTTTCAATGAGACCTGTCGTCTGGGTTTCAATAGGTCGCGAAGACCCAAATAATACGAATCGTTCCACATCAACTTCAGGTTCAATGAACTCGTCATCCCTAAACTCACGAAAACCACAGGGTGGCGCCGTTTTACCAATAACCTCACAAACACACTCAACAAAACATGAGCTTTATCGTAGTAGGTTGAACTATAATTTCTTGAAATGAAAAATTCGACTATCACAACAGACGCACGTGTGAAAAAAAGCACCTATGCAAAATATGTTTCTGTAACATAGCTCACATAAGCACACAATTGCTGAAGAATTTCAGGTACAGTGTGATTAGTTACTCGTTCCTGTCTCTGGGCGCTATCTCCTCTAAGAATGTTATCTTGGCCTTGTTCATTCTGGCCCCCCTATCTGTGCAACCATTTTCAAGTTACTCAATCCGCTCAGATTTAGCGACAATCGCAAAAATGATTTATTGACGGGAAAACATTTGGCGACCTTTGAAACACTAACCAACAGAAGAGGAGAAGGGCAAATACATAAAAAGGAAGGAATATATGGTGACATCGAAGGCATGCTTGCCATAACGCACCGTAGAATATTATAGTTGTTATATAAATTTGGCATAAAGTTATTTGTACTTTTTCTGGTTTAGGTGGACTTTAATGCAATTTATTATGGTAGGCTACATCATCAACAATTAATGTAATATATTGGTAGCCAAGATTACTTAACGTCACGAGGAAAAATGATATCCTTCATCTGCTCCTGGCTGCCGGGGATACCTGGGTGGCTGACATTTGAAGCAAACCCCTTGGATAGTCTGCTGAAAGGTGAGCTGTTGCTCGTAATGTCAAACTGGTAATTGTTGTTCAGTTTTCCTACTACCTGTCTCCGCCATTGACAACAATTACTCACCGATTTACAGTTGAACACCGTTGATACTCATGTCATGCTGTTCAGGGCTCGTGTGTGCATGCGGTATTTCAGTGCTTTGCAGTCTGATGAGAGTTCACCTATTCCTGAAATCAATGAGGTGAGTACGGCGCCACTTGAGTCTCTGACTCAGTGTGCGTGCTTCCATCAATGTAAATCGATATTTCTGTTTATACCATAGCGAGTGTGAGGCGTCATGGATATGGTGTAAATGTGTTCATTGATGCTAATAAAAGTTACACCACAAAAATGCATCGTTGCAGTCAGATGTGAACTTCAGATACTGTTTTAAGTCTGGTAAATGTCTGTTCATTTTCAATCTTGCTTAATTCTCATCCCAGAATAGATACAGAATCAAATCCACCAGTGAACAGTCACAAAAAATAAAGTTTTTCTCACCCTTTGTAGCAACAGTGATGGAGGGAATGGTAAAAACCAATCAGGCACGAAGTTAAGGGCTAAAGGCGGGTTGAGCGGGATGCTCAAATTCTGGTTCCTGACGGGGCTGCTGGGCCTGGTTGGTCCTCACGTCGCCTCCATTGTGGTTCTGGAGTTTTGCCTCCGAGCTGTCGCAGCCAGGATCACTGTCGGACCGGTAGGACCCTGTTTCCTGATGATGGTAGTGCTGCGCACATTGCAGCATCTTCTACTGGTTTATTCCAGGTTTGCTGGTTAACTAGCCCTGGCCTTGACAAACTGACTGAGACGCTGGGTAACCACCTTCTCTCTCCCCATTCTTTCCCTGCACATACTGTATCATACTACCCCTCTCCTATCCCCTTTCTCCCTATACTGTACTTTCTGTCATTTATAATGATTTCCTCCATCCCTCCAACAGGACATGGGGTCCAGGTATGTCCAGCAGTACCTGGTGCAGTGCCAATTCTCTCTGGGTTGCGCTTTGAGCTGCAGCCTCCACTTCCTCCAGGAGGGGGCGCTGCGCCGTTCGTTCAGCCTCCTCCTGGCGGTGGGGCCAAGCTGGCTCTTAGCCAGCCAGAGTGAGCGGCTGTGGTACCACGTGGCGGCGTTGTACCCGCTGCACAGCTCCCAGCGCTACTGCGGCGTGTGCATCACACTCCTGGCATCAGGCCACGCCCTCCTGCCCCACCTGTGCCACGCTGTGCTGCTGGCATTCGCCGTAGCTGCTGTGGCCGCCATCTGCATCGTCAACCACCACTTCCTGTTGGTCGCAGAGGCCCTCCAGTTCTGGACACCTCTGACAATCTTCTACACCCTGCTGGTGGTGTACATACAGGGTGAGTGAGAGCCAGGTGTTGCACCGGGGTGGTGAAAGAGGTGAGAGTCCATTTGCAGTGTGCTTCAATGACCAAGTTATTTATACTGCACGACCAGGGGAATACTAGGTGTCCGTGTGTGCATTTATGGAATAGTGGTGTGACTTCTGCAAGCACGAAAATGTTTGTTGGCACAGAAACAACCATTGTGGTGGGAAATGTATTGTTCTCATTATTTCGCTCGGAATGGTGGAGCCGAGTTGCCCTGCGGTCCACCCCATTGTAACCGCTGTTGAGAGAGGAAGGGAGCAGGAACAGGAGATACTTGGAGAGGAGTGAGGGATGGGGAGGAGAGAGAGGGTGGAGCGAGAAGACTTGTGGACAGACATACTACGCAGTGGGCATACTTTATACAGAGGATTTGCTTCCATAGCAATATGCGTTCGCATGTAAAAAATGCCTTCCATTCTCCGCTGTGTCAGAGGAGCAGCATCGCCGCCCTGGTGGTGAGGCCTTATTTCACACGGCAGTGGTACGCCTGGGGGGGCTGCTGGTGTTGATGGTGACGGTGGGGACCTTGGTCGACGTGGCACACATTCTCCTGTGCTTCTTGGGCGAGGCGGCCTGCCTGATGCCCACACGGGACCTGCTGGACTGCATGCCGGAGGTGAGACTGCTGCTGATTCCTACACCTCTCTGTGGCTCGTTGCCTGCGTGGCTCACCTGTGTTTCTGCAGAAATGTCTCTGTCTGCTTGTTTGCACATTTTAATCCTTGGGGTGTCAAGGGTTGTAATTAGTTTTTGCTGTACTGTACATTATAGGGAATGTAAGCAAATAAATAATGCTCACAACTTTGTTTAGGTCTTGCTTGAAGTGACCCACATGGGCTTACAAGACTGTAAACATAATTCTGTTTATGGGAAGCATAATATACAGTGCAAATGATACGGTGCATTTCCACAGTGTTTTTTTTGTGAACATTATTTATTTGTTTACATTCCACACAATGTATAATGCAGCAAAAAATGACAATCCTTGCAAACCCCAGAAGTTTCCAAGAAAAATGGAGACTACAAAACAAAGGCTATTAATCTCCATTTCATGGATAAAGTCAACAACTAAGGGGGTGTTCACACTGAAATTATGGGATGCACAGGTATTCGTTGGTGGTTTGATATAGGCATGTCTGTAGTTCTCTAGTACGCTACCTAGGTAGCTACGTCCCGCTGACTGGATTCCAGCTCCTGCTCTAAACTGCTCGTCTCCTATTAGCTGAGGCATTACTACGTCAGAGGGCATGCTGTCAAAAGTTCAACTCTGGTGAACTTTTTAAAAATGGACAACGGAGCATTGTTTTAACAAAATACCATGCATTGGTCTCAGCCAATGCACTACTCTCATTAAGAACAATGGAAGAAGTGCATTTTTGTTGCATACAAAAATGCCAGTGTGTACCCCTCCTTAAGCACAACACCTGACCAACTATTCACTGTGGCACAACTGGCCCTGTGCAACCTCAGACCCAACCTTAGAGTCCATCATAAGCAGTGTAGTGTAGTATAATGGTTAGGGAACTGGGCTTGTAACTCAGAGGTTGCTGGTTCGATTCCCAGGTGGGGGCACTGCCGTTGTACCCTTGAGCAAGGTACTTAACCGAAATTGCTTCAGGAAAATATTCAGCTGTATAAATGGATTGTATGTGTAGAAATGAGAACTGTGTAAGTCGCTCTGAATAAGAGTGTCTGATAAATGCCTAAAAATGTGAAATGTAAATGTAATCATGAGGTCATTGTAAACCATAAATGACTGATGATTGGTGTATGTCTGTCGCCCAATAGGAAGAGTGTGACGAGCATCTGGGCAAACCCCCACAACGATGGAGAAGGGACTGTAGGCCAGGGACATATCCAGAGTTGGCCACACCACACAGCAGAGACAAAGAGTTTTAGGTGCCCCCACATGGGGGGAGAGACTGGAAGACTCTTTTGGACCCCCATCTCCCTCAGCAAACATACAAAACACCCACCACACGCACACACACACACACACACACACACACACATGCACACTGTGGAAATGCAGAGACGTACACTGACTGTAAGATGGCGTTGGGTGCAGATAAAGGGGAGACAGAACTATCTTCTCTGTGGGACTTGTGTGCTGTTACATAACGTTATCTGTCCCTTTCAATTATTAACCAGATATTGGTTCAGGAGATCAGGAGAACAGCAGGAGCAGAGAGTGGTCTGGAGAGACTATACGATGGAATTTGGAATTACAGTACACAGATGGAAGAAAGGGGAGCGAAAAAGGCAGAGAGGGGAAGGCTTAAAGGTCATTCAGGTTTGCTTTCTGTATTACATTACATTACATTACATTACAGGCATTTAGCAGACGCTCTTATCCAGAGCGACTTACACAGTTTACGTTTCTTTACAATCCATTCATACAGCTGGATATTAACTGAAACAATTCAGGTTAAGTACCTTGCTCAAGGGTACAACGGCAGTGTCCCACCTGGGGATTGAACCTGCAACCTTAACGTTACAAGCCCAGTTCCCTAACCATTATACCACACTGCCTGCCTGTAAATGTCGCCTTCGACTGTACAGGATACAGTAAAGTTATCGGTGTCCTTTGTATGTGCATTTGTAAATGGAGCTTGAAATAGCTAATGATCATTTTGAGAATGAACCACAGGGGAAGTCGGATTTATACTCCCACAACACACACCAGGTCAAGCAGGCTGTCCAACTGAACACTTTCCCTGGGTTCACCGCCACCAGTGCCTCGAAGCATATAAATTAATGTGTGGTGGGGAGGGGAGGGGGCTGGAAAGAGTATGGAAAAGAGAATAGAGGTAAAGATAACTAAGAGTGGGTGGGAGGAGAGCCCAAAGGGGGGTCTGAGGGAAAATGGGAGGAGGGCGATTGGAGCAGAGCCCAGACCCTGAACTTAGCCTATGAAAGGGTGCTGATACATCATATTTCACTGGCATGCATATAACACTCCTGACAGAATCACTGAAGCTGTACTGTATCAACACCAGACCCATTCCCATTTGCAGAGTAATCAATTGTGTGAAAAGGTTTTGTTTAGGGGTTAGAATTATATTGAATGGAATACTATAATTTTGAGTCTAAAGAGCTAAATGATGTAGTCAAATTATAACCAAAGGATCACTCGTGAAAGATTTAAAGAAAATGATTGATTGGGCTGATAATGTGCACAGCTTTTTGGCTGCGTTTGCTTTGATGTCATACAGGAAATGTTGCCGGTGATTTCATATACAGTTGCCACCTCCTTTTCAGCGTTCATTGTCCTCAAACCACCAGCGCCTTCTGTTTGACATTGCAGTGTTCAGCCTGCGTTTTTTTGGTTTGTAAATGTTTGAAGAAAGTGCCATTACAAGCATGTGTAAGATCCTCATGCTGTGTGTTGTTTCCTTTATTGTTGGTTCATAGAATGGTGTCCTTTTTACATTTTCATTTTCACTGTGAAAGCTCAGAAAGGCTGTTGTCTGTTCATGTTCCTGTGGGCATAGAGGAATAGGCAGGTACAGTCACATCCTGCTGGGTTTCCAGAGAAAAAAAAACTGCAATGAGTTGTGATTTGCGGCAGGCACGTTGGTGGCTGAACGAGCCAATTCTTGAAGAGCAGGTCCTGTGGCAGCACACACACACACACAACACACACATGCACACACACACACACACGCATGCATGCACACACACGCACACACACGCAGGCGCGCACATATGCACGCACGCACACACACACACACACACACACACAGGTGTGCACACACACACACACACACACAGGCGTGCGCACACGCACACACACAGCCCACACACAGGTGTGCACGCACTCACACACACACAGGCGAGCACACACGCACACATACAGCCAATGAGCTATAAGTAGGGGAGGCAGATAACTTATTAAACTTAAAACTGTCCCGGCCTCCCGTGTGGTCCAGCGGTTACAACGTTTGACGCTGGCCACGGCGACCGGGGTTCGAGTCGGCCAGAGTCGGCTCTGGCCGGGAGCGCCACTGGGGTCGGTGATTGGCTGTCCGCCCCAGGAAGGGGGGAGGGAAGCCGACAGGACGTTCGCTGCGCACAGGAGTGGCTCTGTAGTACCGGGTTACGGTTGATGGCCTGGCGAGTGCCATCTCGGAGGAGACGATACTTCGCCTTTGTCATTGCCGGTCACAGGGCTACGGCAGCGAACTCACATTACGAGGGGGGGATTGACTTGAAAATAGCGGGTGTAATTGGCTACCAAATTGGGAGAAAATAGGATAAAATCAGAAACAAAATGTATTTAAAAAACTTAAAACTGTCCTGAGTCTGTTTTTGATTGTTAAGCTTGATAACAAGCATGCAAGTGTAAGTAAGGAGAGCCCACCAGCAGCTGATCACTTTGGGCTCGTGTTTGATGTGACAGTACAGTGCCCTATGTACACCTCACAATAATCTCCTTAATTTATTTCAATGTGCATGCTTTAAGGTCTCCATATCTCGCTAATGCACTTATTTTAAATATTGTGAGGCGTCCTATAGACTGGATTGAATCCGGCCTGTGCCAATGCTGACTGACCAGGAAATCGCAAGTGCAATTGGGAAAATTGGCTTTACTTTTTATTAGTAAATGTAATCATTTTACCGACCTTCATTCTCACATGTAAAGTCTCTTAATGTGCACACACACTGTCATGGGTAGCATAACTGCATGCTCACAACAGCTTCCTTTACAGTGTTTTTCATGGACGTCAACATATTAATAGACAAAGCATTGTTTCAAATGAAACTTCCAAACTTGGCTTGAAAGGATGTTGTAATCTATTATTAATATTTATTTATTGTGTTCTATGATCTTATAAAATGGCCAACCATCACCAGAATGCCCCTTTGCTACTGCAGGGAATGAGTACATTTGTTTTCCGTGTGTGTTTGTGTGTGATGAATTCATGGTGTTTTGGGAAACCTCTACTGCTTGCAGTGAAGACAGGCTGAAATCAGGGTTAGCACAATGTTGATGCAGCGTGGGGCTTTTGAGGAACAGGAGGTTAGTTATCCTCTTCAACATGGGCTCTTGGTCCTGACTGACAAGAGAGGCAAAAGAGCGGGGGAGGGGCACGTGCTTGGGGGGGTGATGTCATTCCTGGGCATGCTCCTTCCTGCAGCTCTGACATCACTGTGGCATTCCATTCTGCAGACGCTGGAACAACACAGACCCCCCGACCCAGTTCCCCCTCTCTCTCTCTTTCTTTCTTTTTTCTCTCTCTTTCTCCCTTTTCTCATTTTTAGCCTTCCACCTTCCCTTTTTAAAAGTGCATTTCCAAAACTTTCTTGATTTTCCCCTTTTCTCTGTTCGTACCCTTCTGTCATTCGTTGGCCTCAAAATATTTGCACTTCTCTTTTCTACTCGGTTCTCCATCACTGGCCTCTCTTTCTCTCTCTCCCCCTCTCTCCAAATACTTAGTCAGAAATAGCGGCGCTGGCGTGACAAGGTTACTGCGGTTTGAAGCCAAAATATTTGCAGATAGAGTTCAGCAGAAAGGCAGAGTGGGGCGGAAGGAGGAACATGAAGCAGTACACAGTACAAAGTGCTGTACTTCACATCTATTGACATCCCTTACTACCCTCCTCTCCTCTCCAGTCCTGGCCATTTTCTCTTCTCTCCCTTTTCCCTCCCTTCTCTGCTCTCTTCTTTCATTTTCTCTGCAAAAGATCGAAGGCAGATAAAGGTGGTGTGTGCAGTCGGACGCCAGATTCACAGTGTCCTTAACCCCTGGGCCACACAAAGCATTTGGCCCTCGGTGTCACCAGTGACATCTGGCCAGTATGATTCTGTTTCCAGACCCATAAATTAGAATATGATGAATAATAAGAGTCAATGTTGACGGAGAAGCAACTGCACATGTGCTCTTTTGAACAGGGTGGGGGATGGGGGAGAGGAAAAGAGGGGCATTGGCTAACGCTGAGGGGGAGACACAATGAGGGATGTTGAGTGAAACGGGGAAGAGGAGAGAAAACGGGGAGAGAACGAGGGAGGGAGAGAGAGGGAACAGGCAGGTAGAGTCACATCCTGTCGGATTTCAAGAACAAAAAAGGGAAGGGGGGGGGCGCAGAGCATACGACTGTGAGAGTGTGTGTGTGTGTGCGCATGTGTGTGCGTGCATTTTATAGCGTTTTGTCAGTGATTAACTGTTCACCTTTTACGGTTGGGAAAGTGCTGTTGTCATCGGGGGTGGGGGGGGGGGATAAGCAGGGAAGGAGAGGGGGAGGGAGGTAGTGAATGAGTTGTTGAAGGAAAAGGAGTGGCTTTTTCTAGATAGCCGCTGTTTTCTGCTGTAGTCCTTTCTCAGTGACGGCTTGGGATTGACACCGAGGAGCAAAAGGGGTCTGCAGACAGAGGGAGAGAGACGGGAGAGGGGAAGAAAAGAAGAAAGAAGACGCAGATAACTTCCAGACGCAGTCTCCCCTCAGGTAAGAATGCGCCGTAAGAGAGAGAAAATAGAAACGGGAAAGAGAGGGATGGAGAAAGCTGATAGGCTGAAGTCAGTCCCTTTAAAACAACAGCTGCTCTAATTGCAAAGCAGCTCATTGTTACATAGTCATTTAATTGATAAAGTGAGGAATGACTCAGATCAACTGTAAAATGAATACGAAACTGAAACTTAACTAAACGGCAAAAGAACAGTAAAATAATGAGAATTGTTAAAAATGTAAAATGTTGAAATACACAATTTAACAGTGATTGGTCACTGAAGCATGTGTCTGCCTGTGTGAGTGAGTGTGAGAGAGAGAGAGATTGTGTGCAGGAAATGCTCTAATAGCAGAGGACATGGCAATTCTATATTCATGTGTATCGCGAATCGCGCTTGTCTTGGTAAAAATGTGTCAGTGTGCCGGTGTGCATGTATATCGTCTGTGCGCGAACACGAAACAACATGTAGCATTGAGTTCCACAGTAGTTCAGTGCATGCTTGTTTGTGTGTGTCCGTGTAGCGCTCGAGCGTCTCTGAATTGTGACGTCGCGAAGGGGAGATCTTCTCTGATCCGCGTTTCGGCGGCTCCCTGTCCCGAGACAGTCTGGGACACCCCCAGGGTGTCTGCATTGTGCTGACTCATCTGTGAGACGGAGAGACAGAACCGCATCCGCGCCCTCTGCTAGTCACATTGCCTCACAGGACACAGGACTGCCTCACAGGGTGATGAGCCACCAGTGGGGTGTCTCACACAGGGTCGCAGGGCACGGGGGTACAGGGCACGGGTGACTAAAGGAGCGGAGCCACCTCTCCAACCCCCCCTTTGCCGTCACGTTACGTTTGAGGACTGAATGAAGCCCCCGGGAGCTGAGATCCAGCTGAGGCAGGGTGGCACTCATGACTCAGGGGCACTAACATCAGTGTTGGCAGGAACTGTCCCCAGCTGTCACAAGACACAACCCGGCCTCAGGAGAGTATCATTGCCAAGGAATACAGAGGTGAACGCAGGAATGTGCGTTCACGTCGCAAGAAATATGTAGGCATAGCTGGGAGAGGTTTGACAGCACACAGTAATACCATGACGCACGCATGCACAAACACACACCGCACAAAATCCGGGAACCTGTTTGTGTAAGTAGTATTGACAGAGGGAGTCACCACCGTGAGTGAGGTGCAACTCTAGACTCTCTCAGAGAAGCATGCCTTGATGAACAGTCGTGCATTAAAGGGTGCTTTCGGGTGATTCTTTCTTTCTCCTAACGAATGAAATTCTGGCAGTATAGACTAACTGCTGGAGGTTGCTCCATAGCTCAGGGAGATAACAGCCAAATGCCCTAATATAGATATGTGAGAGTGGGCGTGTTCATGTGTAGTTGTGTAGGTATTTGTGCATGTGTGTGCATGGTCCTGTATTCTATATGTGTATGTCAATCAATGACATTTACATTTGACATTTTAGGCAATTAGCAGACGCTCTTATCCAGAGCGACTTACACAGTTTACATTTCTTTACATACAATCCATTTATACAGCTGGATATTTTACTGAAGCAATTAAGTACCTTGCTCAAGGGTACAGTGCAGTGCCCCACCTGGGAATTGAACCTGCAACCTCTGAGTTACAAGCCCAGCTCTCTAACCATTACAGTACACTGCCAGCCCAGATACAATGACAAATATACCGGTACAGGAGGTAGACAAAATAATGGAAACACCAAACACATACATGAATATTTATTAACTAATGAGTTGGGCCACCCTTGGCCTTCAGAGTAGCTTCAATCTTTCTCGGAATACTGTATTGATCTCGTGAGATATTGGACCATTCTTCAAGAAGGAAAGACACTAGTTCTTCAAGAGATGAAGGCAGTGGAAATTACTCCACACTCTACATTCTAGAACTTCCCATAAAAGTTCAATGATATTTAGATCTGATGATTGGGGAGGCAATGGAAGATGTTTGACCACTATCCTGGTGTTCATGAAACCACGCTTGAATCCATTTAGCAGTATGTATGGGGGCATTATTGTCATGGAATAGGGGATCTTGAGGAAATAATGTTTGCACCATAGGGTGCACCTTGTTACCTAAAGCTTTGAATTCCATGGCCATAATTCTACCATGCAGAGTAATAATCGGACCCAGTGACTCCCACGAGATAGCTGCCCATTCCATAACAGATCCACCACCATGTATAACAGTTGGGAACAGGCAATGTGGGTTGAAGTCTTCCTTTGGCTTTCTCCAAACATAAACCCAGCCAGAAAGGGTAAAGGGTGACTTATCAAACCATATGACTTTCTTCCATGGCTCAGAAGTCCAGGTTTTGTGCTCATTGCACTAGGTTTTGCTAGTTGCACATTGGCCTTTGTTTCTGAATGGCAGCCCTTCCATAAATATTAGCTCTGTGAAGCTCATGACCAATATATAATATTGTTGGCTAGGTACTGACCATCCATTAACCAGCTAATTTTAACCTGCCTGACAGCAGCTGATCCCCAGTTTTTACGTTTAATTTATTTGGTTTATTTCATTTTGTGAATGCTCTTGTACAAACTTGTGTGGTAATTGTTTTACCTTTAGTGGAAACTATTTTTCATCTTGATATTTATTTGTCTGTACTTGCACTTCGTGTTAATTGAGTTAATTGATATTATAGCCTGTGTTGTAAAGTGGGGTGCCATGAAAAAGGCAACTGCTGATTGACAATAATGATTAGAATCATCTTCATCGTTAGTAACAGCACAAAATGTTTTTTTTTTTTTCTTTACTCCAGTCACCATGGCGTCGGCCACTCCTCAGAAGAGGATGGTGTCCTCTGTCTTCATTACACTGGCATCGCCACACCGCGCCACTGTCACTCCGAGCGCACGTGCCACCAACACGCACAGCGCCGCGCTGACAGATACGCACACTGCCACACGGGTTAGCCTCAAGGACAGTGGACGCGGTGTACTCTCACAAAGCCACACGCACAATGCCCCAACCACAGAGAGTCCCACTGCCTCTTACACTCCCACCCCCTCCAGCTCCATCCCCCCCAGTCCCACACACACACTCCTTCCTCTTGACACCAGGGCGGCGCCCTCTCCATCTGCCAGCAGCCCATGTAATACTGCTACCTGGAAGGAGGACACATCTGTAGGAGACTGCAGCACTGAAGGTGATGAAAATTGAACTTGAGTGTTTATATTTTGGGTGATCGAGGACAAGAGGAACTTGCTTTTGACACTGATGGCATTGTTTACTGTTGTTAGCATTAATATCTACCACATATAAATATAAATGAAAATGACTTCTCATTGTGTTCTTGGTACCTTGACTCAAAGTGCTCCCTTTCTCTTGCTCTCTTCAGATTTTCTTCCTCCACCTCCATCCCCCCCTCCACCGGACGCTGAGCTCTGCTCAGACCTCACCTCTCCCCTGCCTCCCCCACCTCTCCTTGAACCATTAGCTGAGCGCTCCCTTTCAGTCAGCCAGGGTGAACCCCCCCAATCTGCTTCCCAGGTAAAGTGAACTGTTGAACTTTTTTTGATAGACATTACTCCTATTAATAACAATCAGTGGCAGCTGGAGAGTTACAAATTCGGGAGACAGAAAACATAACTTTATATGATATCTGTTTTTGATAGTTAACAAGCATGTCAATCTGATTTTAAGGTCATGGTTTTTATGTGTATCCATCGCTGTCCGTCTTTTTTTTTTTTTTTTTTTTGGATTCTATCCAGTTTTTCTCCCATTGGTTAGCCAATTACACCCGCTATTTTCAGGTCAATCCCTCCCTCATAGTTCACTGCCATAGCCCTGTGACCGGCAGTGACAAAGGCGAAGTATTGTCTCCTCCAAGACGGCACTTGCCAAGCTATCAACCGTAACTCCGGCACCCCAGAGCCACTCCTGTGCGCAGCGAACATCTTGTTGGCTTGCCTCCCCCCTCCCTGGGGCGGACAGCCAATTGCTGCCCCTGGTGGCAATCGAACCCCGGTCGCCGTGGCCAGTGTCGGACGTTAAAACCATTAGACCATGCGGGAGGTCATCTCTGTCCGTCTTTATGAAATTATTTTACCTCTATTATTGACATACAGCTTATAATGCAAAGGACGCTCGAACCATTGCAGAAGCTGTATTGCCCTAAGGTTGCCCACATGTGTTCACAGAGGAGTACTGCATTGGAGCCTGATGAGAGAACGCCTCCTGGTGGCAGGAACCAGAACAAGCCCCTTCAAACGATTCAGCCCAGCCAGGAAGAGGAGACAGAGCTAGAGAGCAGAGGTGAATTTAGAGGTGGTGGAGAAGTGCATAGGAATCTGTAACATGATTCAAACCCCCAGCCTTAATAACATCAGCTCTTCCTCTGTACATGATCCTTTCCTTGGATTGTGTTTCATAGATGTGTGTGGCTTTTGCCGAAAGCAAGTGGCCCTCAGTGATCCCGCAATTGAAGCCCTGAACAGGACATACCACGCAAACTGCTTCCAGTGCAGACAGTGCCACGCTGCTCTAGCTGGGAAGATGTACTACAACAAGGCAGGGATACCGCTGTGTGAAGATTGCTATCTGGTAAATGCAACTAATAACTATCCACTTCAATGTCAGTACAGATGGACAGTGTTGGTGATAATAGTGGTATCACTTCTATAACAACTACTTGAAATAATTATTGTAATACAATACTTACATTGTTTTATTTTTCATAAAGATAAATCATTTACATCTTTCATTAGACTCAATTCTGTATTACTCTTATCAATATATAGTGCTCTTTTCCTATACTGCTCCCTCCGTCCTCATCTACAGGCTAGTCTAGAACAATGCTGGGCATGTGGAGAGGTCATCAAGGACCATGTGATCCGGGCACTGGGTCGAGCTTACCACCCAGCCTGCTTTATCTGTACGACGTGCAGCCGGCCAATCGGGGAAGAGAGATTTGCTCAGGGGGAAGTTGGGGAAGTGTACTGCCTTCCTGACTACTACAGGTAGATGCACACATGCACAGCTGCTCCTCAGCTTTTAGCCTTGCACTCCGCCTCTTCCCCTTAACGGTAGTGTCAAGCAAAGTTCTTGGTGCCTTGTGCAATGATTCTAATGTACAGACATATTCAAGAAATGGAAATCCTTTTTGTTGTAATGACACTAAAACGCACACACACACACACACACACACACACACACACACACACACACACACACACACACACACACACACACACACACACACACACACACACACACATAGTTATGTTTTTTTCCTCTTAGGTAGATGATCTAGTCAGTATTATAGACTAACAGCCACTCCAGAACCAGTGCTGAGAACGAATGCTTGTGTGTGCTGAGTTTCCAATGACTCACGGCTTTCTCTGTGTCCCTGGGAGTGAAGGAAATATGCACCCCAGTGCAACGTGTGTCAGCAGATGATTGTCCCGGGGAAGGATGGCAGGGACAGCTTCACTGTAGAGTGTCTTGGCCGCTCTTTCCATGAGGATTGCTATCGATGTGAGGTACGCACTTTGACCATGCAGGTCGACTGTGACTGTACAGGGTGGAGTAAAAACTGTGAAGTTGAGCGGCACTTGTCCTCCTAATAAAAGTATCACAACAAGATACATCTGAGATGATGTCCAGTGAGCAGCAGGGTTTTCAGACTGTGCATTTGTCTTTTTCACATTGAGGAAAAACTCAGCTTCCCCATCTCACCGTCTCCCGCCTTCTCCTTCACACAGGTCTGTAGGGTCTTGCTGTCAACTGAGCCGAATGAACAAGGCTGCTATCCTCTGGACGGACAGATTCTCTGCAAACCATGTCACTTGACCCTTGTCCAGGAAGGTCACCACTAAGAGGTCTCACAAAAGTGAGGGCCAAGGCTGGAGAAAAGGATGTGGACAGGGCAAAGACAAAGAAAACCATTATAACTTCCTTGAGCGCAGAACTGGAAAAGTGTTGTCTATTTTCCAGTATATTGTGGGAATAAAAATGGGACCATTGAATGTCTTGATATTTTAATATTCATGAAACATTATTGCTGTCCCTATGCTAAAAATCATTGCGTACATGATATATGTAGCAATGTATATGTTTGTCTTTGATTTATATTTCCTTCCAATTCTTACTTGATAAATGTTCATGTATTGTGCACTCTTTTTCAATACCCACCAGGAATTTCAATGCACCAAAGATATTTATTCATTAACAATTTCCAAGCATTATATTATTTCATGTATTTTCTGTGTTTGTTTTTATATCATATACTATACACTTACATCACCATTATATATTATCAAAAACATAATTGAAAAAAAAATAAACTAATATATTTGTAAGCGCCATTTCCTAATTTTGTGACTATATTAATATTAATTCGCATATTGATTATTATTGATAATTAATTTCCTTTCTTCCCGGATATTGTTAGTCCTGTAAAAAGGAAAGAAATTTGACTTACCTTGTGATTTGCCTTTATCGGCCCTTCGCAGCCTCCGTTGTTCTGTAAAAGGAAAAGGAAAATATTGTTGTATTTAGTTAGTTGGAATAAAGAAGACGGTGGAGCAAGACATTGTTTTTACCGTTAACATTGAAACGCGTAAATCTCATCTCTTACTGTCTAACCAGGAAGTAGTTAAGTCAGGTGATTTAAAGTTGAGAAAATCAGCTAAGAATTAGTCAACTAAGTAAACTGATTACCCACTACATTAAGTAAAAACAATGGCTCATGAAGGACGTGGACCTCGTGGACGAATGGCTAGTTAAGTGGGCAGCAGTGACATGGGCTGGCAAGCGAAGGGTTGCTGGTTAGAATCCCAGGAAGGCCAAATGGGGGAGAAACGATGAACTGGAAACTGGAGGGAGGCTAGTTCCCTTGGACCTCTCTGAGGAATGCAAAAAGACAAATTCCAATGAACATTTGTGTAACATGGCAATAAAGTCGAAGAGCTAATGAAAGAAAACGACAGGGTTTCCTCAACAAAATGACTTCCATCACTACGAATACGTGCTCCGAACCTGCATGAATGAGAAAAAAGATATAAATCTTACCTAGGCTGTGTTCGAAACCGCTCCCTATTCCCTATATAGTGCACTATATAGTGTGTACACCATTTTGTAGTGTTGTTCGAATTCTAAACTGTTAATTTCGTTCACTATATAGTGAACGAAAAAATACCCACAATTCACAGCGATTTGTAGTGAACAGCGAATGTACCCTACAATTTATCCCGTGTACCACAATGTAATGCGGTCGTGTCATACCATCATACATACACCTCCGTTTATGCCTCAAGAACAAAAGTTGAGCCAACAGCAGTAAAACAGAAACAGGAATCATGGTGGTAACGTTAGCTAACTGCTTTAGCCACTGATAGCTACCGTTATTATCGCTATGGGAGTTGGTGCTAGTCATGAGTTCGTGAGTTATCCTAACGTTAGCACACAGGCTAGTTAGCTCACGACTTCCATAACGGTAGCTATTGGTGGCTAAAGCAGTGGCTAGCAGACAGCACCACAGTTGACAAAACCACACTTGCACATCATTAGAATTTCAACAATTTATTTGGGATTTAACATTCAAAACTGAACATGCAAACCCGATACTACCTCAGTACATTTAAACCTGCTGTCATGAGTGCTCGGTTTGTTTACGTGATACTGGGCGCATCCGCTTGCGTCACCTGAATATCCGGCACATTTTTTTTAACTCAAATGATGTTCAGTTGTAGTATCCAAAACAGTTTAATCGTTCACTACATAGGAACACTATATAGTGAACACTATATAGGGAATAGGGAACGAGTGAACGAGTGAGCGGTTTCGAACACAGCCCTAGTCTGCAAGCCATGAAATGTGTTCTGTGCTAAACAGTTTTAAACCAGTTTTAACACTTTTATTGAAAGCTAGATGTGCTTTGGTGTTAAAGACTGTTATAAAGACTTTCTCAAGCTGTTGATTCTTTTAGTAGTCTACTTAAACACTTAGCTAAATTAGCTAACCACGATGGCAAATGAGCTACAAAAAGAGCCACAAAGTTCTCATCTCGTAATTGACAGGCAAGCCAAAATTGCTTCTGACCCACTCTTTGGTGATATCAAAGATTCAGCTGACGGGCTCTGGCCGGGAGTGCCACTAGGGGGCGGCAATTGGCTGTCCGCCCCAGGGAGGGGGGAGGGAAGCCGACATGAGTTTGTTGCGTATAGGAGTGGCTCTGGAGTACCGGAGTTACAGTCGACGGCTTGGCGAGTGCCGTTTTGGTATTTGAGACAATACTTCACCTTTGTCACTGCCGGTCACAGGGCTATGGCAGCGAACTCACAATACGAGGGGGGGATTGACATGAAAAAGAGAGGGTGTAATTGGCTACTAAATTGGGAGAAATTGGGATAAAATAAGAAACAAATTCTTGAAAAAAATTCTAAATTTCTAAAAAGATTCAGCTGACAAAAAAGGAAAGCTCCGAACGAACATGAAAGCAGCCGGGGGAACTGGATCAAGAGGAAGCACCTTTGCTACCAGTGTGGCGCTCAGCAAACAAGTAATGCTTTGCAGAAATCTTGTCCATACTGCGAGAAAAACCATACATTGGATGCATGCTACAAAATCAGAAAGCAACCATATAAAGAGAAAGTAGAGTTCCTTAAAGGAAAAGGACTTTGCTTTGGATGCTTAACATGAGGGCATTTAAGTAAAGACTGCAAGCAAAGAGCCTCTTGTGAAATCTGCTCTAAAAAACACCCAAGTATCGCAAAGCAATGCTGATGAAAACTCAGCCTCAGTTGAACTGGTGTCCCTTAAAGGTTAAACCGGTTCAAGAAGTGCAGTTGCCACACATCGAAGCAGAAGTGGGCCTTTTAATAGGCGCCAACGCTCATGGAGCCATGGAAGGTTATCCACAGTGAGGAAAACGGACCCTATGTGGTTAAAACAACCCTAGGCTGGATAATCAATGGTCCTCTTAAAAGGGGAAATAGCACTAGTTCTACCGGAAATGACCAAAGAGTTTCAGTCAATCATATTTCAGTTGCTGGTATAGAGAACATTCAGAGCTACTTCAATAATTTAATCATGACTTTCCAGAGCATGCTTGTGAAGAAAAATCTGAATTGTCGCAAGAAAAGATTCAGTTCATGGAGTCTGCTTCTAAAATGTCTACGGTGATAGATGCACATTATAGTATTAACCTGCCTCTGAGAAAGAAATCCGTTGTGATGCCTAACAACTGCTGTGTCGCTGAACAGCGTGCAACACATTTGAACTTAATGTCAGAACTGTTAAGCAAGGGTTATGCAGTTAAAATGGACAAACTAATGCAAAAGGGGTTGCAAATGCAGTTACAAGAATCATTGCATTGGACTGACAGTACCACAGTGTTGAGGTACATTTACATTTTAGGCAGGCAGTGTAGTGTAATAGCTTGTAACTCAGAGGTTGCAGGTTCAATCCCCAGGTGGGACACTGCCGTTGTACCCTTCAGCAAGGTATTTAACCTGAATTGCTTCAGTTAATATCCAGCTGTATAAATGGATTGTAAAGAAATGTAAAAACTGTAAGTCACTCTGGATAAGAGCGTCTGCTAAATGCCTGTAATGTAATGTAATGTAATTTACAGTGAGAATATTAGCTTTAAAACATTTGCGGCAAGGGGCCTTCCTGGTGGTGTAGCAGTAAAAACATTCAATGCTGCCCACTGCGCCCGGGGTTTGACTGCACCTAGGTTGCGCCAGTTTGGCTTTGGCAGGGAGTGCCACTAGGGGGCGGCAATTGGCTGTCCGCCCCAGGGAGGGGGAAGGGAAACCAATACAAGCTTGCTGCATACAATGCATTTGGAAATTATTCGGTTCACTTTTTCCACATTTTGTTACGTTACAGCCTTCTAATCTAAATCTAAAATGGATTAAATTCATTTTTGTCCTCATCAATCTACACACAATACCCCATAATTACAAAAACAAAAACAGGTTTTTAGACATTTTTGCTAATGTATTAAAAATAAAAAACTGAAATATCACATTTACATAAGTATTCAGAGCCTTTTCTATGACACTTGAAATTGAGCTCAGATGCATTCTGTTCCCTTTGATCATCCTTGAGATGTCTCTAGGACTTCATGTACATGCTTTAGAAAGACACACACCTGTCTATATAAGGTCCCACAGTTCACAGTGCATGTCAGAGCAAAACACAAGCCATGAAGTCCGAGGAACTCTCCATAGACCTCTGAGATTTATGTTGAGGCATAGATCTGGGGAAGGGTATAAAAACATTGCTAAAGCATTGAAAGTCCCAGGAACATAGCAAGAGAGACAATCATGAGACACCGACTAAAAATGCAACTAAAAAGTCGTGAATTAATAACGTAAATCTCGTCTCTTACCGTCTAACCAGCGAAGTGGTTAAGTCAAGTGATTTAGAGGTTAGGAAAATTAGCTAAGAATTAAGTCAACTAAGTAAACTGATTAGCCACTACAATATTGAATCCGCTTCATTTAATTGCTCACTTCATCTTTCAGCTCTTGCTAATTTTAAAGCCAATGTTGCTCATGCTTGGGCTCCCCTCCACGTTTATCAGGTCTCCTGGTTTGGCACCCTCATAGTCCTTCCCTGTAGGCTACCATTCCTTCCTGTGGCTTCTGTTGTTTCTTTGATTTGTTACCTTGTACACATTGAATAGCTATGTCTCTTACCCCTTATCCTGTGCAGACTTTTGGGTTTCTCTCCCGAATCTTGCCATTTCTTTTGAACAACTCCTCCTGCATGTATTCTCACCATCGCAAACCTATTCAGATATGGCGCCTTATTGCCTTCTAACCAGAGGGATTTCTCTCTAGAGTCCTTTCCCTCACTTCTGCCGTTTCCTCTTAAGTGATGGCAGTAGAATCCATTTTTGTCTGTGTCCATTGTTGTACTACTAGTTATGTGTGAGAACCCCTGTTAGTTCATGGGCAAAGTTACAATTTGATACAAATTACATTAGTAATATGTAGCTAGCTGGTTTGCTGCCGTGTTGATATTTCAAGGCTTTGCTCAAATAAACAGGTGCACCCATCCCATTGATTATTCAGAGGACGTTTTTACTTATTAAATTGTACATTTCAAATATCATTCTCATTCTCCCTATGATCACGATAACTTTATCTTTGCCCAAGCGTATGCTTTATGTCCTTTTTCCATGACAGAATTAATCTTCACTCTTTGTTGCTCCTTGGGTTTTCCCCTCCTGAACCATTGTTCTTACCCACTGTAGTGTTGCTTTTTGTTCATACAGTTTGCAGGCTAAACCTTATTCCACCAGGGGGCAGCCAACATTCATATTGACTTTGTAAGCAACCTACCTCCCCAGCAGCCACCAAGGTTTGTAAAAGTGGACTTTAGTCATACTCTCTTATATTACTCATAGTAAAACACTGCATTTATGATTTCAAATTTTAATTGGGCGGCACGGTGGTGCAGTGGATAGCACTGTCGCCTCACAGCAAGAAGGTCTCGGGTTCGAATCCAGGCCGGGGGCCTTTCTGTGCGGAGTTTGCATGTTCTCCCGTGTCCGCGTGGGTTTCCTCCGGTACTCGGTTTCCTCCCACAGTCCAAAGACATGCACGTTAGGCTAATTGGAGAGTCTAAATTGCCCGTAGGTATGAGTGTGTGAGTGAATGGTGTGTGTGCCCTGCGATGGATTGGCGAACTGTCCAGGGTGTATTCCTGCCTCTCGCCCGGAACGCATGCTGGGATAGGCTCCAGCCCCCCCCCGCGACCCTGACGGAATAAGCGGCTTAGATAATGGATGGATGGATGGATGGAAATTTTAATTGAACAAGAAAGTCAACTCAAAATTCAAAGAGCACAATGTGAGGTCAAAATATCAAGGTTGTATGACGAGCTCCAGACTCCAGCTTATATCAGCCCCTTTACAAAACGATCTGTGGTGCTTTTTACATTACATTACAGGCATTTAGCAGACGCTCTTATCCAGAGCGACTTACAGTTTACATTTTTCTTTTACATACAATCCATTTATACAGCTGGATATTAACTGAAGCAATTCAGGTTAAGTACCTTGCTCAAGGGTACAACGGCAGTGTCCTACCTGGGATTGAACCTGCAACCTTAACGTTACAAGCCCAGTTCCCTAACCATTATACCACACTGCCGACCTTTGACATCTGCATGCATCCCTGATTTTCCCAGATCTCCCATTCAATTAATAACTAGGCTCAATCATGCTTATCCACAGCTGTTTGTGACGGGAAGAGAGTGGTATAACTGTTATCTAACGTGATGTTTGAGGGGATCTTTCATTAATTAATTTACAAAACACATGAAGAACATCCCATTGTCCATGTAATACAGCTTTGTTCAGCACTTCAGAATGAGGCGTTGCGAGTTGTCATATTACATTTCCGTATTTAACTAACATTATTGCTCATTTCCTCAATCAATCAATCAATCAATCTTTATTTTTGTATAGCGCCATTTACAAACAGGTTGTCACACAGCGGTTCACAATTGACATTTTCCAGAGGGAATAGAATAGAATAGAATAGCCTTTATTAATCCCGGGAAATTTGGTTTGTCACAGCAACAATGGTACAGGAGTGAAAGAACACACAAGACATACAGGACATAACAACATACTGGATAATAAATATATTTAAAAACCAGAGTAAAAACCTAAATACAATAATTTAAGAAATAAAAATAAAAGATAAAAAAATACTGGAGGTAGTGCAAATCCACCAGATAGACAGCACATACCAGTGTACTGAAGTACTAAGAAAAACAAAAGAAAAACAAGTATGAGATGTGAAAAACAGTAGCAGTCGGGGCAGCAGTGAGATGTACAAAGAATGTACACAGAATGTAGGGTAGGTACAGCAGTAGAGTGTGACAGTGCTCAGTGTTCAATGTTCATTGTTATACTGTTTGATGGCTGCTGGTAGAAAGGAGCGCTTGAACCGCTCCGTTCTGCATGTGAATGGATGAGCCTGTGGCTGAAGGTGCTCTCCATCTGTCTCAGCTCATCATAGAGGGGTGGGAGGGGTTATTCAGGATGGTCAACAGTTTGTCTCTCATCCTCCTCTCCACCACTGCCTCCAGGCTGTCCAGTTTTTGGCCAACAACAGAGCTAGCCTTCCTCACCAGCTTGTTAAGTTTGTCGGTCTCCCAGCCTTGGCGCTGCTACCCCAGCAGGCCACGGCAAAGAACAGTGCGCTGGCTACCACGGACTGGTAGAACATCCTCAGCAGCCTGCTGCACACATCGAAGGACCTGAGCCTCCTAAGGAAGTACAGTCTGCTCTGTCCTTTCTTATAGAGGGCCTCTGTGTTGTCTGTCCAGTCAGCCTCTTGTTCAGGTGCACTCCCAGGAACTTGTATGAGCTTGCCATCTCAACTTCCTCCCCTTGATGGTAATGGGGGTTGGGGGCCCCTCGGGGGCTTCTTGCTCCGTCGGAAGTCCACTACCAGCTCCTTGGTCTTGCCAGTGTTGAGCTGGAGGTGGTTCTCCTCGGCCCAACTGACGAAGCTCCTAACCACGCCTCTGTACTCCTCCTCATCATCCTCGCTGATGCAGCCCACGATGGTGGAGTCATCCGAGAACTTCTGGAGGTGACATGCTCCAGAGTTGTGGCTAAAGTCAGTGGTGTAGAGGGTGAACAGGAAAGGTGACAGTACAGTTCCTTGGGGGGCACCGGTGTTGCTCATCACCACCTCCGACAGGCTGCCCTGCAGCCGGACGTATTGAGGCCTACCCGTAAG
Organism: Aldrovandia affinis; assembly: GCA_029706075.1. Taxonomy (NCBI): domain Eukaryota; kingdom Metazoa; phylum Chordata; class Actinopteri; order Notacanthiformes; family Halosauridae; genus Aldrovandia; species Aldrovandia affinis. Next base: position 5,262,499 of record JAINUG010000020.1, on the reverse strand, counting down.
GTAGTCTGTGATCCAGGCCACCAGGTCTTGGTCTACCTGCATGGCTGACAGCTTATCTGCAAGCCGAAGGGGCCGGATGGTGTTAAAAGCACTGGAGAAGTCAAAAAACATGGGTGTGAATAAGCCCTGTGCAGCAGGTAGATGATGGCATCGTCCACGCCGATTTTGGCCTGGTACGCGAACTGCAGGGGGTCCAGGGACTAAAAAAAACAGAAAACCATTAGAGCCAATGTGGGAAACTGGAAAATTATTCCCCGACCCCTTAAAAGGTGATAAAGATGAACTCCTGGAAAATGGTGGGATACAGAGAAAAATAAATAGTCCTTGAGGCTTAACTATCCTCGTTGTATACTTTGTGCAATCTAGGCCTATACATTTTGTTTACTAAGTATTTTGTTTACCCAAAAAGTCACTTGTAGCGCCTTGTGGTTCTACAAGATGCTCAATGTGTTATAGGAGTTGATTTACCTTACCAATAGCCTAATAAATTAGGTATCTAGCTAACGTTACCTAGCATCAAAATTAGTAGTATCTTGGTTCTAGTGTTCTTGTTCTCTGTAATCACGTTGACGTAAGTCACCTCCGCCACCGTTAGTTTGAATTGTACTGCATTTCTATGTTAAATACGGTTACTTGATCCTGACCACGATAGTAGTTAGCAGCTTAACTACTATACTACCCAATGCCTCTCAAACAATTTGTTTGGTGAATACAGTAGTAGCTCTACGCTTACTATCAATATAACATCGTTTACGCTATGTATTAACATTGTCGATGGTGGCATTGGTACACACTGTCGACAAAACTTCATCGCTAGCCAACCTCCGGGAATTAGCTGGATAAACCAAATGGCGGATGCATGGATCCCCACCCACGCGAAATGGCGACTGACAGTTAGTTAACTGGCTAGCTTTAGAAATCTTGAAGACGAATCTAAATATTCAGTCGAACAGTGAAACATTTCCCTAAAACCACCAACCGTGAACGTAAACGGTATTCCGTATAGGATTCCACCCATTTGGGGTATTGAAAACAGGCTAGCCGCTTAGCTACAGGAAATCCCGCCCTCATTCGACGGGGAAATTACACTACATCACTTATTACGACATATCCGACTTTGATTGATGGGAGTTTGACCAATAGTAATTGAGGGGGTCGAGGAGGAGGAGGGTGGAGCTAAGGGATTGAGACTATTAGCCCCGTGAAGAGCCTCAGTGACAGCAAGGAGAGCAGTCTCTGTGGAGTGGCCTGCTCTGAACCCAGATTGGTTGGGATCAAGCAGGTCGTTCTGTAAGAGATGAGCAGACAGTTGGTTATAGACAGCCCGCTCTAACGTTTTGGAAAGGAATGGGAGGAGAGAGACAGGTCGGTAGTTTGAAATAACAGCAGGATTCAGAGAGGGTTTTTGAGGAGGGGACAACATGAGCACATTTTAGGGAAGAGGGGACAGAGCCAGAGGAAAGAGAGGAGTTAATGACATTGGAGACAAAGGGAGGATGTCCATAGCAATGGACTGGAAGAGGGGGGAAGGAATGGGATCAAGAGGGCAGGTGGTGGGACGGTGGGAGAGGACAAGTTGAAGAAATGTCTGAGTCAGGGAGGGGCGAGAAGAAGGACAGAGGGGTGAGAGGTTTAGGTAGTGAGATGGGTGAGGAGAGGTTGGGGAAGGAGTTGCAAATGACATCGACCTTCTCGTGAAAGAAGGATGCGAAGTCATCTGCGGTTAGAGAGAGGAGGGTGGGGGAGGAGGAGGGGTGAGGAGAGAGGAAAACGTAGAGTTTACGGGTTAGAAACTGAAGATTGAATTTTGGAAAGGAAAAATGCAGACTTAGCAGAGGAGAGGTTAGAGGAGAAGGAAGCCAGGAGTGTGTGGAAATCAGTCAGAGCTACAGGGGATTTGGATTTTCTCCATTTCCTTTCTGCCGCTCGCAGTTTCAGTCTGTTAGCCTGAATGGAGTCGGTTAGCCAGGGGCCGGGGGGTCGGAGGCGCGCAGGTTTAGTAGATAGAGGACAGTGTGAGTCAAAGGAGGAGGAGAGAGAGGAAAGTAGGGTAGATGAGGGAGGGGGAGGGAGAAAGACAGAAAGCAATGGTCAGACACATGTAGAGGAGATACCGTAATGTTGGGTGATGCGCAGTTCCTAGTGAAGATCAGGTCCAGTTGGTTACCGGCCTTGTGGGTGGATGGGGATTCAGCCAGGGTGAAGTCGAAGGACTGAAGCAGGGGGAGGAATGCAGAGGCCTGAGAGGTCTCAGGTTGAAGTCACAGAGGAGTAAGATGGGAGTGCCATCCTCAGGGAAAGCGCTGAGTAGGGCATCCATCTCATCTAGGAAACTCCCCAGTGGACCTGGAGGGCGATAAAGAACAATGATGGGCAGTTTACATGGCACATTGACAGTGACAGCATGAAATTCAAAGGAGGAGGGTGAGAAGTGAGGAAGAGGAACAATACCAAATCTCCACAGGGGGGAGATCAGTACACCTGTCCCTCCACCTCTACCTGAGGGTCGTGGAGTGTGGGAGAAGGTGTAGGCAGCAGAGAGAGCAGCAGGGGTGGCCGTGTTCTGTGGAGTGATCCACGTCTCCGTGAGCGCCAGGAACTGCAGGGAGAGTAGTGAGGCCTGGGCCGAGATGAAATCGGCCTTCCGGACAGCGGACTGCCAGTTCCATAGTCTACCTGCTACCACCACATCAACACCGGGAGATCTAGGAGGGTGGATGAGATTGGAGAGGTTTCGGGTGTGAGTAGAATCTCTCCTTCTAGGCAATCTAGAAGAGGAGACATGGACTGGGATAGGGAGGTAGCATGTAGTGTTAGATGCAGAGGAAGTAGAAGAGGAAGAGACAAAACTATGATACTTACCGTGCGGCGAGCACTCCCTAGCTGGCCCCCCTTGGTGGACTCCTGCAGGTAGACTCCTCCGTCTTTGTCCGCCGAGTCTTCGTTCGGTGAGGCTAGGAAGGTGAGGCTGCTGCGAAAAGCTGCCGCTATCCACAACTATGGTTGCTTATATGTGGCGAATGCCCCCTGACAACAATAGAGACTAATTACCAACTCACAGGTTCGTCCCACTAATCAACTACAGACACGGGTGCTACGCCTGTTAAAACAAAACCGATTGAAACGCTAAGTATCAATCAACTTTGAACTAAATCTTCTAAGCAGCGACTGAAGCTAGTAATCTTACGCATCTTTAGAATTTTTTTAAATTGAATCAACAACTATACACATGAATCTGTAGTGGTTATTAGGGTAATCGCTAATGAACTGCTTATACCACATTTAAACAAATAATGCAAAAAAAAAATCTGTGATGATGTGCTTTTTGGAAATCTCACAATTCAGCCCTCCTTTCTCAAGAGCTCCGCCTAGTGGCCACCTGTTAACTACACAGAGAGAAATGTGGCACGCACAGACAAAACACTCCATTTAAATTGTGCTGTTATGTCTGAGTCAACATACTGTACAATTACTGTGATACTTTTACTATGGTTAAATTAGGTTTGCTAGGAGTATCAAGCTTAAGCAAACATTATTTGCTTCATGTTTATTCAGGTATTTATCATTCGCAAGACATAAGACAAAGCTAAAAAATGACATCTTAGTTTTAAGGCTTACTGTATTGCATAATCTTTTCTTTCTTTTCTTTTTTGATACCCCGACTTCACTTTCTTCTGGAAAGACATGATTGACTGAAACGTGCGGGCTCCAGCATCAGCACCAGTCAGCGTGATTAGCCGTGTTTGGCGACAAATCTTAGTGCAGGGGGGCGGACTAAACCATTTGCGCTTTTGAGAGGGGAGAGGGGAGGGGGCCCAGAGAGCCTCCAATATTTTTATGAATACAAAGTTCAGTCTCTCAACCTATTTATTCAGCCAATATAATTTAGTAATGACACTAATTGCTTAGAAATGTAAAATTGCAGACAAATGTTTTTTTTGTTTTTTTCATTCCAGGCTTTTCAAGGGCCCTCCCCCACTTGGGGCCCTAGGTAGTCAGTTCCCCTTTTCCCCCGCTACGACGCCCCTGCCCAGGGCTGCAGGTGATGGGAATGTGTGTGCAATTTATTGCACCAATCACTCGGGAATCATATGAGAAAATTACACCGCACTTAATATGCAACAGTACATTTTATTAATGATTGACAACTATATACATAGAACTATATAAACTGTATGTTTGCTCAGGTTCTCCACATCACCAACAGAATACATATATGTACCGGTGGCTAGAAAACGTAGGGCAATACATACAGTTTGCTGCACAGAGCTGATTGATGAGGGGGTGGGCTTTTTATAGGATTTGATCTGTTAGCCTACTCCGGAGCAGGTTAAGTTAGTAGCATAAGTTACCATAGCGCTGAAACCCGGTTAAAAGTGAGTCACAGTCGTGAGACCGAAAACCCAGACTTAAACCCAAAGTTCGCTCGCTAGCCCACTAATCCTGCTTCATGAGACAGGCCCCAGGACATAGAAAGTATTCACCCTCTTTGGCATTTTTCACATTTGATCCTCTTACTTCATGGAATCAAAATTGATTTAATTGGGATTTCTTGCCACTGATCAACAGAAAATACTATGTGATGTCAACAAAAAAAAACAACTCCAACACTTTTTCTTAATTAATTACAAAGAAAATTGTATGTATATGTTCTAATGTTGTTAAAGTTTACTTTATCATACCGCTCCCCGACCAAAGTACTAAAACGGCAGTAGCCGGAGCGCAAGTTTGATGCTAACGTTTACATCATTATATTACATGGCTAAATTGGAATTAACCATTAAACATCTAAAGATACAAACTCTTAACTGTGTTTCCTTTTATTTTTCACTATAACCGGAGGAATAATATTAGAGAAAACGTAATCACAGCATGGAGCTAGGTTTCCCCACTTTGAGCATTCTATTGAGATTCGTACAGCTGCAGTAAGTTTTACAGTAATGGTGGCAGACACTGGGGATGGGGGAGGGGGGGTGTAAAGATGTGGTGTACAGTAAAGATAGGTGATGTGTGCCTTTTGGGAGTGATGTTAGAAGAAAGAGGGAGAGTTGAAAAATAGTTTTTACTGATTAGACAAATTCCTCCAGGTTATTTTTATTGTGGGAAAAGTATGGGAACACCATGACCTACACTGCAAAAAGAATCTGTACAATTTACAGTAAATTACTGGCAATTACTTGCCAGTTAATTACTGTAAAAAAGGTACAACATTATATTGTAATTATTACAATATGCAACTGTAAACAATACTGCTTTCTACTGTAATTCCTACAGTATGTTACCTTTACAGTATACTTAACAAATCATAATTCTCACTGAATTTTAAGTAAATTACAAATTACTTATAATGCACTGCAAACTATGATTTATACATAACTATACATTTAAATACATCAACATACAGTAGAAAGTATTATAAAATAAATACAAAATGCCTGTACTACATCAATGAAAGAAAGTTCTCACAGTGAAATTCAGAAAAATGATGCACTTACATACAGGAGCACATTATAAGCAGTGTTAAACAGTAAAAACTATTCTCGAATCAGAATAAGTGATGTCACAAATGTCGCAGTTTGTTACAAATAGGGGTCCTTGACCGTTTAAATAAAGAACATTCTTGGAAAATGATGTACATGAGCACATTACACTTTCCAATACTGCTGATCACAGTGAAATAAAATACATTAATCTCTCACAGCAAAGACCATACAGCTAAATGTCAGGGTCTGTTTGCAAAATGTTCAGTTATCATAAATAAGTGACACCACATCAGTTTCACACTTCAGAAATATGTGTTGACTGTTTCAATGAAGAAAATTATCTGACAATTCTGAACTTATGTACAGGAACACATAATGTCTTCACAATGCTGCTGACGGAACCTTTAAAAATAAATAAAATAAATAAATAAATAAATAAATAAAGCTCTTTCTCACAGCAGAGAACTACAGCTAAATGCCAGGGTCTGTTTGCAAAATATTCAATTATATCAAACCAAGCAATCTCACAAATTTCAGTTTCAATTCTATCACAAATAATTGTTTAAATAAACATAAACTGTTTAAATAAAGAACATTTTCTGTAAAAAAAAAAAAAAAAAAAAAAAAGAACACATACAGGAGCACATTAACAAGTTCACAGCTAACATTCGTGGAGAGAGCTGTTCGGGATCAGGCAGGTTTAGCACCTTTAAAATATACATGCTGAAAATCTTTTACATACTGTAAGTTTACAGTCTGCACTAACATTTTCAACTTTATCCAGCTTGGCTTGGACTTTCTCATTTGAAAGATTCATGTGAGCCGGGCGTGCAGATTCTTCCTGTATAACATCAGGAGGATCCGTCCCTTCCTTACCACGTACTCTACCCAGCTCCTGGTCCAAGCAATGGTACTGTCCCGCTTGGACTACTGCAACTCGCTCCTGGCTGGCCTTCCCGCATCTGCCATCAGACCCCTGCAACTCATCCAGAACGCTGCAGCCCGTCTGGTCTACAACCTTCCTAGACACTCCCATGTCACCCCCCTGCTCACTACCCTCCACTGGCTGCCTGTTATAGCTCGCATCAAATTCAAGACATTGGTCCTAGTATACCAGGCAGTCAAGGGATCAGCCCCAACATACCTCCTCAAGATCTTCAAACTCTACACACCTGCCAGACCTTTCCGTTCTGCTACCTCAGGACGCCTAGCACCTCCCCCCCTCCGCACCTGCGCTTCCCGGTCACGTCTCCTGTCGGTTCTGGCTCCACGATGGTGGAATGACCTTCCTGTGGAAGTCAGAATAGCTGAGACCCATGCCACCTTCAAGCGACGACTGAAGACTCACCTCTTCAGGGTGCACCTCTCCCCGTAGTCCGGTTTTTGTTAACTTAGGGACATAGTTGCTTAGTTTACACGTCTACTTGTTTATGTATTGTATTAGGCTTAGGCATTGAGTGCTTTATTGCTACCTCTGAATTGTGGCTACAGATTTACCTACAGGGTCCTAGTTTAACTATGTGGTTGCTCCTAGCACCCAGTAATTGTACTTCCCACTAGGGTGGCTTTCAGCTAAACTGTTCTTGACTATGGTTAACACTTTGTTGTTCGTCGCTCTGGATAAGAGCGTCTGCCAAATGCCTGTAATGTAATGTAATGTAATGTAATGATCACAAACAAAATTACTTCCTTGTGGTTGTCTACATTAGCCATAACTATAAATGTAAATAGAGGGATGAGAGGGAGTTGTGAAGGGTGTAGTGTAAAAACCACCAGTTTGTCAATGGACTGCACTTCATCAAACACAAGGGTATGCTGTAATGTTTGCAGTAACTATGTATAAATAAAATAACTATGCCTAAATAGGCCAAAATCAACTTTGCAAATATTGTGTAAAGTGGTTTGTCTGTTTCAGCAATGGTGTCATGTGCTCGAATCACCTATTCAGCAGTTATTTTAAACCTGCCTGTTCCAGAACATCTTTCTCTGCTCCAAGAATATTAACTAAAAACTTCAATCAAAAATTCCATCCTAAATTGACATTGATCCTAATAAGAAAAAAAGGTGCCAAATCATATTTACAAACAAATTATAGGCAAGACATGTGTTCAGTGTTCCATTGAATGACAGCTTTGAACAATCATGAAAATTAATTCCACAGCAGAGCACTCTGGCTAAATGGCATCTTTAGCCAATACAAAAGGTAAATGGCTCTGTCCTAAGATGGCCACTACACTGAAAGCCATTCAAAGTCCATCAGTTTTCTAAGAAGAGTGCATACATGTGCATTCATCATAACACTTTTTTTCTGAAAAAGGATTGGCCTTTGAACCTGTGTCTGAATTGATGCCCATGAAGCTTGTGGAAAAAATAGTGTCAAACATGAATTGTTAAGTATGTCAAAACGTTCAAATGAATGGGAAAAAAGTAAAGATGCTGTTTGTTACTTTAATATATTAAGTATCTTTGAAGTGTGCATGCAGCTTCATCTTGATACTTCAGATTGAAGTTGTAAAAGGTAGCAAACAGAGCTGCCAACCCTACAAAAACATCTGGATGTGGTGCAACTACCACCTGGCCCTCGATGGAAAGCATCCATTTAGATGAAGTCATCTGTGTTTCACCTACAAGAAATTGTCATTGGATCAAATCTGACTAACTATAACTAGTCAAAAAAAATGTTTTTGTCATTATATGCATCAGAAGTATGCAAATACTGATGTGAGCCTTAAACAATTGAGCATAGCAATAACATTATCAATATGGGAGAAAGGAAGCACCAACATGGGTGAATGATATAGACAAAGATTTTAGGCACTGTTACCATTTGTGCAATGATACAAAAACAGTTAAGTGAGTTCAACTTTGGCCAAGAGGTCTTGAAGGCAAATATTAGTAATCATTTTAAAGTATAAATAGTAGCCTAAATAAGATGTATCCAAGGGGTAGACAATAGAATGAAAACTCACTAAATGATATGGGGTGTATTCTCCTGATATGGCTATGGAGCTCTCATCTCCTTTCTTTCCATAATGTTGTCTACAAATGTATCTGAATGAAAATAATTCAGAAATCATCGAGTTTCAAATTCAATACCCTCAATACTCTCAGGCCACAGGGCTCTACCATCTGGATTCAACAATTAAACAGCACCTTGACACTGGCAAAAACAATCAGATTTGTTTGTAGCATTTTTAAATTAACTTTAAATAAATCATTTGAATGAAAAAGTAGCAAAAATATTTAAAAAATAATCAATAATTTCATTTCACCCCACAAGCTGATGTAATTTGCATTTAAAAAAAAAAGTAAAGTATTTATATAGGTAGTGCCTACCATGCACAATTAGTCTTGGCGGGGCCAGCAGTGTGAGGGTCCTTTGGAAATCGGCTGCTGTGGCTGATACCTGAAAAAAGCAATAATCACATAACTAAACTTTAAGTTTTCAAAATGATTCACCATTCCAGTGGCATGTAATGATTTGGAACTAATCATACTTCATCCTTTTACACTCCCAGTTCTAGGATTAATTAAGAATTCTGGAATACAAGATGGAACACAACAGTGTGGTCAAACTATTCTGTTTCACCCACGTCTTTTTTTAACAAATACAGAATAGATTTTTCAGCAGGACTATACAATGCAGATATAGTGATCTGTACACCTGCTGAAAAATCTATTTGTTAAGTAGATATATTTATATACAGTGATGCTTGAAAGTTTGTAAACCCCTTGTGCAATCATAGAAATCTATTGTTTTTACCACAAAATCCTTATTTAATCAGAATCAGTCTTTTCTTAACTGAAATAAAGGGTCTATATTTACCAATCTCATACGTTTTTAGAGGGAATTGTACATATCGTAGAGTAAAAATAGAGAAAATATAATTAGGGAAGGTGCAAAAATAAGTGAACCTCCTGTTGCCCTAGTTAAATTAAGTAGGTAAGTAGAATCAGGTGGGTAAATAATTGGGTACCAAGTTAACCAATCAAAGGTCAGATCTTTAAAAAGAGTTTGGGTAGCACTCTCATAAATACAGGTAAGAAACCTGGTCAGTTCAGTGTTACCCATACAGGTGAATGCAAAACACACCATGCCGAGATCTAAGGAGACCTCAGGAAGAGAGTAGTGAGTACGCATCAGTCTGGGGAAGGATACAAAATCATATCAAAGACTTAGGTCTCCACCAGTCCAATGTGAGACAAATAATATATAAATGGAGGGCGATTAACATGACAGCGACTCTGCCTAGAAGTGACAAGCTAGCTAGCAAACTTAGATATCAAACTGTAGCTAACGACTGCAATTAAAATAAACGCACAGAATGCACCAGCAACAAAAAACACAGCTAGCTAGCAAACTAAAACAGACAACAAACTGCCAATTTAGCTAGCATGGCACACGGTCATGAAATATTCCAAAAAGCTAGCTAGCTAACGTTAGTCTTTATACATATATATATATATATATTGTAATGGGGGTCAGCTAGCCTAGCTACAGAAATGCTAGCTGACTCCCATTGTACTTCCCATGTGCTACACGCTTTATTATAATAAAGAAGTAGTACCGAAATGGAAAAGCAAAGTCTCATGACTCTTGATTCCGTGGCGTCCACTGCTACAATGGTGTCATGAATCGACGCCAAACTCAAGGGACTCAAGGGATGTGAGACGACCAGACGGGAAGACCACGAAGCGGAAGAGGAGGAAGACTCCACTCCTAGGGTTGCAGGGGTAGTTCCTGCCGCAGATGGGGGAACTTGGTTATGAAGCCCTGGCAGAGACGCCAACGGCGACTAGCGAGCTCGTGGCGGGAGGCCACTTAGCTACTAGTGAGGTAGCCACGGGTAGTGAGCCCAGGGCGGAGTTCGGGCGGCCGAATGGTTGCTTCCCCTGAGCAACTCCCCAATACCACTGCAGGTGGTGGCAGCACACTCCGCCCTGGTTCAAAGTAAGCCGCTACAACGGGAAAGGCGACTGGGAGGCATACACGACCCAGTTCCGCTTCGTAGCAGAAGCAGCGGAGTGGAGGGAAGCGGAGAAAGGCGTAAGGCTGGTGGCAGCCGTGGAGGGAGAAGCTCTGAAGGCGCTCTTGGACCTGGGTCCCGACACCACGCCCACCTACCAGGTCCTCTGCACGGCACTAAAAAGGCGCTTTGGACAAGTGACATCACTCCTCACAGTCAAACAAGAACTGCACAGGAGGGAGAGACAGTTAGGTGAACGTGTCGGATTACTTGCTGCCGACGTGCAGTGCCTGGCACAGCAGTCTTACCCACAGCACCCGGGAGAAGTCTGCGACGACCTGGCCCTCAACGCCTTCCTGCAGGGGTTATGACCGGTACACCTCCAAGAGCAGGACCTCATCACCAGCTCCACTACCCTGAACGAGGCCCTGGCGAAAGCGGAAGAGTTCGAGGCGATCCTGGTCAACAGGTGACCACTACAACAGTCAGTGAAAAGACACAGCCAGCAAAGGGTGAGGTGAGTGCTCCCACAGACAAGCACACCGCACAACCATTGTCCAGCATCGCCTCGAAACCCGCGCAGCCGCTTCCATCCAACAGCAAGCTTGACGCCTTCCCCTGGAAAAGGCCCCAGCCGGGCGGTCACTGCTCCCCAGCAACGCCCCGCCCCACCTGATGCGGAGCTCCCCAGCAACTCACCACTAACAGCATGGACACCGGTTCGTCAACGCCGCCCTGCCGCCAGGTCCCGACTGCAGATGGCATCGTTGCCCGCCACGGGGCTGTCCATGCCCCACAATGATTCTCAGCTTGCTGACCTACCTCCACTCCCCAATGACTCACAGTCAGCAGCTTGGACCCCGGTTCGCTGCCGCCCTGCTGCCGGGTCCCGACCACTAACATCGCCGCCGCCTGCCACCGGCCAGACATTGCTGCCCTGACGTCAGGGGGGTAGAAGTCGGAGACCGCCAGCATGCTTCAATTTTGTCCCAGTGGACTGGGTTATGCGGCGGCACGGTGGTGCAGTGGATAGCACTGTCGCCTCACAGCAAGAAGGTCTCGGGTTCGAATCCAGGCCAGGGGCCTTTCTGTGCGGAGTTTGCATGTTCTCCCCGTGTCCGCGTGGGTTTCCTTCGGGTACTCCGGTTTCCTCCCACAGTCCAAAGACATGCACATTAGGCTAATTGGAGAATCTAAATTGCCCGTAGGTATGAGTGTGTGAGTGAATGGTGTGTGTGCCCTGTGATGGATTGGCGACCTGTCCAGGGTGTATTCCTGCCTCTCGCCCGGAACGCATGCTGGGATAGGCTCCAGCCCCCCCCGCGACCCTGACCAGGAATAAGCGGCTTAGATAATGGATGGATGGATGGATGGACTGGGTTAGTGTCAGGTCTGCCCCTCCGGCTCCCTCCATCAGGGGCCGCCAAAGAACCACCTTGTGTTGTTCTCTCTGTGTCTACACGTGATTATTCCCTGATTGTCTCATTGTTTAATTGATTAATGGTTTGATTGTTTCCACTTGTGTCTCGTTGTTCCTGATTGTGTTCCACCTGTGCCCCATTATGTTCTCATTCATTTAAACTCTGCCCGTCTGCGTTTCTGTGCTTAGTCTTTTTGTGAATGTCCATGCCGTAGCTGGGTTATTGCTAGCCTCTCAAGGTTCCTCTGTCATTTGTGTGTTTTGTGTGCGTTTGTGATCTGGCCTTTGGAAGCCATTTGGTTTATTTTGGAAAGAAAATTAAAAAAAGATACCCTTTGTTTTGAAAACTACCACCTGTTCTCGTCTCAGTCTCTGGTCATAGTTCCGACAGAAAGATATTGCCCGCTGCTGCCATCTCGCGGATCTTTGCCTCCGCTTCCTCCTGTTTGGCCAGGGGCAGGCGTCTCGCTCGCTGATGGTGGCTGTTCCCGTCTCGATGTGGTGCTGGACCACAGTGGTGCGGGTGCAGTCTTTGTCCCTTGCCGCAAATAGATATCAGAACTCAGCCAAGAGCTGAGCTGGTTATGCTCACCTGTGCTGAGTCCCTCACTGCTGCGCTGAGGAAAGGGGACTTTCACTCTGACATTTCCGTCGTTACACATTTACACATTATGAACATTGCTAGGTTATTAACTATGAACTAGTGGCCGCAAGGGTCTCTGGGTCGTTACGGCTAACGGTAGCCTCGGCCACCACTTCTGGGTAGTCTAGCCACCCATAAAGCTAACAATACCCAAAATGGTGGGTCGCGATGCTACTCTCTTCGGGGTAGTCTAGCCACTCATCTCATCTCATCTCATTGTCTAAGCCGCTTATTCCTGGTCAGGGTCGCGGGGGGGCTGGAGCCTATCCCAGCATGCATAGGGGCGAGAGGCAGGAATAAACCCTGGACAGGTCGCCAATCCATCGCAGGGCACACACACACACCATTCACTCACACACTCATACCTACGGGCAATTTAGACTCTCCAATTAGGCTAACGTGCATGTCTTTGGACTGTGGGAGGAAACCGGAGTACCCGGAGGGAACCCACGCGGACACGGGGAGAACATGCAAACTCCACACAGAAAGGCCCCCGGCCTGGATTCGAACCCAAGACCTTCTTGCTGTGAGGCGACAGTGCTATCCACTGCACCACCGTGCCGCCCAGTCTAGCCACTCTTTAGGCTAAAAACAAACAATATGGCGGGCAAGTAGCATTACTTTGTGGCTAGGCTAGCTGCCCACCGTTACAATATGTAATATATTTGCTGGTAAATTGTGCCTCACCTGTAGTTACAAATAATTCTCAGGATAAACATAAAGGCTCGTAAACCCTCTTAATGTTGTGCTTCCTGATTAAATGGAGAAAATTGTATTTATAATACAGAATAGAACAGAATACAAAACGTGTGTATTATGTCAAAATATAGGACAGGGCGACTCAGTAACGACAAATCGAAGAGCTGATGTATATTTTCCTCCCATTAAGAACTACAAGTCCCAGTCGCCATTTCAGTAAGCCTTAACAACAACCCCGATCAGCTGGAAACTACCCAGGAGGCGCGTCTTGCTCAGATATGAAACAACTTAACGCGTGTAGTTATTCTGTAACCAGTTTATAATTTAGTCATAGCATCACTAACAACATCGATGCTTGCAATTACTAGCCAATGCTCCACACAGGTTTTGGATGACGTAGTCCTTGCTAGTATTAGTCAGTTGAGCTAGTAGCTTGATAGCCAGTGCTTGGCCCCTGAGATGTGGCCTGATCTGTTTGACGGAAAGAGAGTGAGGATGAGCAAGTCCAGCTAATCAGGACGAACGCTAGACTCGTCTGAGCTGCTGGCTAGCGATATTTCTAATCGTGTACACGAGTATTGTCTAATGCCTGTCCAATCTGAAGGAGGAAGAAAAGAAACATCAAACGACCTACAACAATGAGCGGAGTGGCAAGATGTACCTGAAAAAATCGAAAAGTATCGGTGCCTCCTCTCCTTTGAATGGAATCGGCAAACAAGGTATGGTGGTCTGTTTCTCCATCGTGGCCTTTTCCCGTTTTTACTTCATCAGCAATTTAAGGTTTCTCTCAAACTACGCATTTTATGGAGCAGCTAGCAATGCACGACGTTAGCTAGCCAGTATATTTGTACAGCTATCTTGTTCACGTTAAGTAGCTAGCTATTGTTGGTGACGATCTGTCTAGCTGGTTGCTAACGTTAGCCAGCTTGCTACTAAAATCTAGCTTCCTGGATGGCTCGCTAGCTAGCTAGATCGGTTGTTGTCAGCTAGCTAATCAAGCCAAATTCTTTAACTTCGCTAGCTACTGCGAGCGTCAGCTAAATTCGTTTATGTGGCTGTGTCCAGATGGTAAGCGAGCTAGCTTGCTACTTCAGTAGTTGACACTAATTAATGCTGTGTGACGCCAGCACATAATTATTATTATAGGTCAAATAATTGCTATTAGCAAATGTGTCATTAAAGTTTCATGATAATGGATCAAATTATTTATATCCGCTCTTGCACTAGGGAAATACAGCTGGTTTGTGCTTGCTAGGATGCCAATCAATCGCAATAGTTGACATCCTACAACAATTAAAACTGTAAACGTGACCGTGTAGTCCAGCGTCCTCGTGATGCTGAAACTGCAGAGTGGAGCGACGACACTTGCGTCTAGGCTACAGCTTTCTGATTGATCCACATACGCGTATTTGTGGCATAAGCCGGCTGAATAGTCAATTGTGCGTCCTTGCACTACAGCTAAATAAGGTAAGAAAAAAAGCTTACCTTCATTAATTGTACCTGTGTTGAGTCTGAAGGAAGCAGAGCGAGTTCGTACGGTTTGTTGTTGGTATTGCTAATGTTTGCAACAAGCACGACTCTGTATGTTTATTTTATTTTTTTATCAAAGGGGGACACTTACCTATTTTGCATGTCAGGTTGTCCAGCAGACTTGGTAATCATGTAGAAATAGTTGAATAGTTAATTCCCCTGAGTGTTTTTATATACATAAAACAGACCTATTTTTAGACTAATTAAATGTATGTAGTTGAGGGTTCAGTTAATGATACCGCATCCTGCTATGATATTGTTGTGAGGAACAGAGCTCCCCCCCATTGTCAGCACTTCACAGCTCCCATTCCTGTCCTGGCCGTCAGCGGCTTTTCCCATTCCCACTCGTCTGTGTTGGCAGATGCTTCATGCATCCAGGTTCTTGTTTGTGCCAGCAGGCGGCAGAGCGCAGTGTTGGGAAATGACCGCGTGGGTCAGGGTAACAGGGTTAAAGGGAGATGGAACGGCTTTCAGAAAGGCGGTCCTCCACCAGTCCCCCTCCTGCCTTGAAGACGTTCCCAACACCCCTCCCCCACTCCTGCTTGGCGGCCTGCTGGTTAAAACTCCTGCTCTATATCCAACCCTGTGATTGCTGCCGTTTAGTGTGAGGCGTGCAGGGGACCACAGTGGGTGTCCGGTGGGCTTCAGAATGGCACAGCCGAGCCGAGGCGTATGGGCTAATGCGGTTGTTGTGTCATTATGATGTGGTTAGACTGGAATTCCCGGAGGAAGAGGAAAGTTGGGGAGATCTCCCAGGCCCTGAGTGTGACCCCGGTGGATGTGGCGGCCCTGCGCAGGATGGCCATCAGCGAGGGCGGGCTGTTGACCGACGAGATCCGCTGCAGAGTGTGGCCAAAACTGCTAAACGTCAACACCGATGACCTGCCTGAGAAGCTTGGTAAGAGGGGCACTACAGTGAGCAGTGCAAACACAAACCACACTATCACACTGAGGGAGGCTTGTAAACCACACACACACAAGTGATGTTCTTAAACCACACATATGGGTGATGTTCTTATAGATGGTAAAATCTTTAATAATCTGAAGCCTGCTTTCACTCATCATTTCACTCATGCCATTGCAATAATGTTGATATTCAGACCCGAAACCATCTCGGATGTTTTTCTTTTTAATTATTATTTTCCTTGTCTGCCTGCAAGAATACTGGAGGAAGGGTTGTCTTTGTGTTTAAGTAGCAGAGGGCCTAAGAGAGAACCATAAGGACTACCACCAGGTGCTGCTGGACGTGCGACGCTCTCTCCGCAGGTTTCCACCAGGTGAGTGTGTGACTCACAACAGCGCATGCTCTCCTTGTGTCACCCACACCTCTCTGAAAATGGGAATTGTGAAAGTGGGTTCTTTTATGTTCTCAGCGGTATATTTAGCGTCTGTCGGATTTCTGCTGGTAATCCTCCTTATCTAGTATTTTCTCAGTCTTGTGCTTGAGAGTGCTCGGTGCAGGGCATGCTTGGCGTTGGACTGTCAGAATGTCTGGCTGGGTGTACTGTAGGAACGTATCTGGGTTGCTTTGCTTTCATATGTCTGGTTCACGGGGCTATTCCCAAGCGGCTGAGAATTGTTCTGCTCTGCGAGGGTCTGTTTGGCATATTCTTCATAAAGTGGGCAAAACAAAGTGCACATGTTATTTTTAGAACCGAGGCATGTGAAAATTGCTTCCATAATTTCTACTGCACAGTTTTTTGGTGCAGTATGGGGCAAATTGACCTCAATGCATGGGCTGTTTAGCAAGGTGAAGTAAACCCATTGGGACAGCAGACTAATTGAGATTCCGTAGGGACAGCATAGTGGGCTACCTAAGCTGGATAGGCCTCCGCAGGGACCGCAGATTGTGTGAGGAGAGGAGGCCATTAAGAATTGAGCTAAACCACAAAGATCAAAGCCCATATTTCAGCTCCAAATATGTCCAAACTCAGCGGAATCTGACGTTTACATTCCTTGTGTTTAGATTTGTAACCGTGTACTTGCCTTATGTACTTGGGCTTATGTAAACAGAATATTTTTGTGTAAAGTGTGTGCGTGACGTTACACGTACAGCTCGTGTGTAGACCTGGTCAGGTGTTTGTTTTGTGGTCGTATGCAGAGACCTGGTTGGGTATTTATTATGTGGTCGCATGCAGAGACCTGGTTGGGTATTTATTATGTGGTCGCATGCAGAGACCTGGTTGGGTGTTTATTATGTGGTCGCATGCAGAGACCTGGTTGGGTGTTTATTATGTGGTTGTGTGCAGGGATGCCTGATGACCAGAGGGAGGGTCTACAGGAGGAGCTGATCGACATCATCCTGCACGTGCTCGACCGCAACCCCCAACTGTACTATTACCAGGGTTACCATGACATCGTGGTCACCTTCCTCCTGGTCCTGGGGGAGCGCCTGGCCACCGTCCTGGTGGAGAAGCTCTCCACCCACCACCTCAGGTACGGCTCTGCTCAGGTACACCTGCACTGCAGAAGGAACTGTCATTTGCATAACAAATAAGACATTTGGTACATAACACGTCTAGAACCAAATCTGCCCAGTAGGATGTACACACTCTCCTCCCTTTTTAACTAGTCTATCTACATACATATATTGTTTTACATCTGGTAATTTAGGAGCTAGTGTGGCGGCATGGGTATCAATAATAAGTGGTGTTTAAATAGAAGTGGAGTTTTTCCAGTGTCGTTTTGAGATTTTTGATTAAAATGCAGGGTCATTTTGTCTCGTACGTTATTTTTGTAGACAAATATCAGTTACTCATCAAAGCAACACAGTTTTGTTGGGGGTGGGGGGTAGGAGCACCAGCGGGGATACCTGGCTGAGACACAGACTGGCTGCCCACCATGGGTCCTGTTAATGAACGTGTAAATGGCCATAGCCTAGCCTGGATTTACGTGGAACACCTCACTTCATGACTAACAGGAGGCACTGTTGTTAAGGCGCTCCAGCTTCTTGTAAAGGCACGGTGCCCGAACAGTAACTCTGTGGGGAAAATACTCACCACTTCGCTTCCATTTTCTTTTGATGTGTTGTGTTCATTGCTTTGTTGTACATGTATTGGTGCACGGTAGTGGACACTTTCACACTACTTCTCTCTTCAAAGGGATTTCATGGACCCTACCATGGACAACACCAAACACATTTTAAACTATCTGATGCCAATCATAGAGAGGGTCAACCCTGAGGTGCATGACTTCATGCAACAGTAAGAATTCATTCAGCTATTCATATTTATCAGCATTAAATATTCTCATAAGAATTTAACTTGAGATATTTAAACCATTAAACCAGTGTACTGAAGATTGTATGTTTTTGTTGTTATGTGTAGTCGACTCGTTCACTATAAGCCCTGTTTTGATAAAGGTAAATCGAAGTAGCAGCACCTGTAGCCTTGAGCATTGGCTATAAAGTGAGACTTTGCCCAGTAGGTTGTTGGACACATGTTTAGATGTTGTGTCTTGAGCAGGCTGCTTGGCCTGATTTGTTTTAGTGCACATTTAGCCCCCGTGACTGGGCTGTATGTGAAACGTAAGCAGCGAAAGTCACTCGAGTGAAGTCTTGTGACAGTGTATCCCAGCAGCCAAACTTATCATAGGTGGGACACCACCGGTATTTTACCTTTCACCTGTATTTTACCTGAACGATTCTTGTGAAAATGCACTCCTATGAAAAAGTGATTGCAAGGTGCTCTAGTTTGTAAGCATATGCTTAGTAAATAAGTAGAATTGTATTATTTTTGTTAGAAATGAAACTGCAGACACTTTGACTAACCCCAGTGTGTGATAAATAGCCCATTTCCCATCCTCTCCCCGTAGGGCGGAAGTGGGAACCATCTTTGCCCTGAGCTGGCTTATCACTTGGTTTGGCCACGTGTTGTCAGATTTCCGCCATGTGGTGCGGTTGTACGATTTCTTCCTGGCCTGTCACCCCCTGATGCCTATCTACTTTGCTGCTGTGGTGAGTTTCCTGTTGGTCTATTTGTGTATTACACTGGTCTATAATCCACAGTAAATGTACCATGAAGTTGGATTTTGAGCATTTTCACATGTGCTGTCAGTATTCACATGGTCATCTGTTTGCACAATTACTGGGGCAATTGTGAAAGCAGAGTGAATCGGAGGCATTGGGGGGGATTTGCCAATGGATTTTGAGCAGGAAGTGTTGTAGTCCCTGGGGGGGCGCGGTGCGATGCCAGGGGGGGCGTGTGTGACCAGAGGCGTAGCGTGGGGGGTGCAAGTGGTGCAAGGCGGTCGCACCAGGCGCAAGATTTTGAGGGGCGCAAAATTTAAGAAAACGTTAAAAAAACAACCTTTTTTGCACCGTGGACCGGTTCCGAGGGGCGCAAATTTTTTTCCGCGTAGCACCCCCGATCCATGAAATAAACGAACTGGTCTCAGCTTTTTTTTAATAGCACCCCGGTCCGCGAAATACATAAACTGGTCTCAGCTTTTTTTCGCGAAATGTTTTCTTCTTCTTCCTAGGGGGGGCGTAACAGAAAATAATTGAGAAGCACTGGGATAGGGGCATAATCCTCACTCCTCTGGAAGGAAGTACGGTAGTTCTCACTCGGGTAGCTTTGATATCCTACAAGAAATCCATACAAAAAGATATGTGGAACACTCATTTTTTGACTTGTCAACTTGTTACTGTAAAAATATGAAGGTTTGTGTCAGATAATATATATATACACCGATCAGCATTAAAACCACTGACAGGTGAAGTAAATAACATTGATCATCTCGTTACAATGGCACCTGTTAAGAGATATATTAGGCAGCAAGTGAACAGTCAGTTCTTGAAGTTGATGTGTTGGAAGCAGGAAAAATGGGCAAGCGTAAGGATCTGAGCGACTTTGACAAGGGCCAAATTGCTAGATGACTGGGTCAGAGCATCTCCAAAACGGCAGGTCTTGTGGGGTGTTCCCGGTATGCAGTGATTAGTACCTACCAAAAGTGGTCCAAGGAAGGATAACCGGTGAACTGGCGACAGGGTCATGGGTGCCCAAGGCTTATTGATGCGCATGGGGAGCGAAGGCTAGCCCGTCTGGTCCGATCCCACAGAAGAGCTACTGTAGCACATATTGCTGAAAAAGTTAATGCTGGCTATGATAGAAAGGTGTCAGAACACACAGTGCATCGCAGCTTGCCGCATATGGGGCTGCGTAGCCGCAGACCGGTCAGAGTGTCCATGCTGACCCCTGTCCACCGCCGAAAGCGCCTACAATGGGCACGTGAGCGTCAGGACTGGACCATGGAGCAATGGAAGAAGGTGGGCTGGTCTGATGAATCACATTTCCTTTTACATCATGTGGATGGTCGGGTGCGTGTGCGTCGTTTACCTGGGGAACAGATGGCACCAGGATGCACTATGGGAAGAAGGCAAGCCGGCGGAGGCAGTGTGATGCTCTGGGCAAAGTTCTGCTGGGAAACCTTGGGTCCTGGCATTCATGTGGATGTTACTTTGACACGTACCACTTACCTAAACATTGTTGCAGACCAAGTACACCCCTTCATGGCAACGGTATTCCCTGATGGCAGTGGCCTCTTTCAGCAGGATAATGTGCCCTGCCACACTGCAAAAATTGTTCAGGTGTTGACTTGGCCTCCAAATTTCCCAGATTTCAATCCGTTCGAGCATCTGTGGGATGTGCTGGACCAACAAGTCCGATCCATGGAGGCATCACCTCGCAACTTACAGGACTTAAAGGATCTGCTGCTAACGTCTTGGTGCCAGATACCACAGGACACCTTCAGAGGTCTTGTGGAGTCCATGCCTCGACGGGTCAGAGCTGTTTTGGTGGCACAAGGGGGACACAATACACAATATTAGGCAGGTGGTTTTAGTGTTGTGGCTGATCGGTGTATATACTGTATATACTGTGGCATCCCAAGGGGCAGGACGAGGAAATGGAAGCCTGACTCTTTCATTCTTGGGAGCCACTGGAGAGGAAAAACCTACATTTCCCAGCAGCCCGCAGTCCCACACCTGAACTCCTCTCACACTGGGAGGGAGTAGGTTGGTGATTGTGGAGACTGTGAAAAGAAAAGTGTTTTTGGATTGCTGTTTGTGACTGAATTGGATTGTTTGAGGACCCCGCTTTGCGTACCGACTTTTGGACTGTTTGAGGAACTGGATTGGATTTTGGACTTGGATTACGGACATCGACAACAAGTAAGGATTGTGGACTTTGTGTTTGAATTCCCCCGAGGACCCCACCCTTTTTGTGTTTGTCAAAATTTGTTCAATAAATTATTGTTTTGTTTGTATTACTGCCTCCTCTGGGTTATTTAACTGCGGGCAGAGGGCATCACCTATAGGCATGAGGAGGTAGTGCAATTGTGAGCGGGATTTATTTTAATTTTTTTTGAAGACGCCATGATGGAAGAAGACTGGACAGTGAATCCAGACATGGAGTCTTGGCTGGAGGCAGAGGGGCCCAAGCACCTGTCAAAAGTGCACTGACGTTCCCTCAAAGTGTTTTTCCAGGCAAGTCCAGCCCTCAAATGTTCCTTTTTGTCTGGAATGGCTCCCGACGTTGCTGAGGCCATCTGTGAAATGGACAGGGTATTGAAAACACTAAAGAGAGCACAAGTAAAGAAATAAGTCAGAGAGCAAAAAGATCCCAGGTAGGCCACAAAAGCAACATACAAATGAGGCAGAGAAATGTGCTGTTTTAGAGGCAGGGTTGGGAGAGGCGCAAGATGAAGTGATCCGAAAACTGGATAAATGTTGTCGTGACCAGAAGGAAAACCTGGTGAAGAACCAGAGGCAGGCGGCCATGGTTGAAGACAGATGGCGAGTCACCCTCCAGGAGGTCCAGGAGCTGAAGAATGTCCAGACTGAGCTGTACAGGACGAAGGCTGAGTTGGAGACCAAAGAGGAGTGCCATCTGGTGGCCGTTGGGAGATTGCTGGAAGAGCACACTGACTCCCTGAGAAAGATTTGAAACATGGCTGTGGAGCTGGAGAATGACAAAGCATCCCTTGGCAATGAGGTGAGATGTATGGAGGCCCACAGCCTGGAGCTGGAAGAAGAGGTGAAGAACCTAACCCAGATGTTTGAGGAAGAGCATCTGCAGTGTCTGAACATCCAGAAATCCCAGGACAAGGCCAAAGAAGAGTGGGCCAAGGCGTTGTTGGATGTGCAGACCAGGCTCGCTCAGAAGGAGGTGGAGTTCAGGAGAGCAGCGGAGGCTCATGCGTCCGAGGCGGAGCAACTCCGTAGCCATACGGAACAGGAGAGCGAGGGAAGGCGGGAGCTGGAGGCACAGCTGGAAGAGGTGAGGACCCAACTACAGGAACAAGCAAGGCAGCTTGAAGAGCTCAAGGGAGTACAAGAGGATTTTTTGAAGATTAAGAGCCTTGCTGTAAAGCAAAAAGAAATGATTCTGGCTTTACAGGAAGTTCACCAAACCACCTCTACAGCACCCCTGATAGAACAAGGGAAAAATTAAGAGCTCCCTGTCCTGAAAGAGAAACTGCATGTCTTGAGTGAGAGACTGTACCGAAAAGAAGGCTAACAGCAGGCCACAGTAAACTTGTTTCGTGAAGTCCTGAAAGTCCAAACGGAGACTCTGCTGGATCTACAAGACGGACTGGAAAGGGTGAGTGCGGAACTTGAATGTGCAAAGGGTTTTCCTGTCATTAAAGACTCTAGCACACAGGTGGAGCTGGCAGGAGATGAAGACCAGATGTTGGAGTCAAAGTGGGATCAATGGTCCTCAGTCCCACTCAGCCTGCTGGACCTTGGAGGGGAACTGGAGGAGCAGGAAGCTGAGGATGAGCTATGGTGGGACCGTAGTACTGAGGAAGGTCTCCTAATAATGGCTGATATGGTCTTGTTGAACACCCGACCATCTCCTGATGTGGTGAGTCCATCTCTTCCGCTAAAGTTAAAAAGACGGAGAAGAAAAATTGAGTTTAGAAATTCTCGTCTGACGGGAATGGGGAATGGGAAATGGAACAGGCAGATGTTTAAATTGAATAATTTTAGGAAAAGTGATTTGAAGACAAATGTGAAAAATAAATCCAAGAATGAAATTAACTTTGTGTTGAGGAACACCCCGGTTGCTGAACCTGACCACTGGGAAGCAGAGTGGAAGTTGGGGAAAAGGCTACAGCAAGGACACTGGATTCCGAAACGGCACAAACTGCACTGGCGGAGCCATGGAAAGTTGGTGAAGCCCAGAGCCCGAGGGATGATTGTTCGTTCCGTGGAGCCCAGATCCAGTACCCACGTATGGCCATTTGGTGGCAGACAAGGTGAGCAACTTGAGTCATTCACTAACGTCTGCCAGCTGCAGGAGGTGAAGGCAGACCAAGGAAACCAGATGTTTGATCCAGGGGGGAAACTTCCTGAGGGGACTTGGAGATGGTGGCTCCCCTGGTTGGCGCTGGACCTGTGCCGCTCAGCCCTCCCTAGGTCAGAGCTGAGGAGGAGGGTGTGGCATCCCAAGGGGCAGGATGAGGAAATGGGAGCCTGCCTCTTTAATTCTTGGGAGCCACTGGAGAGGAGAAACCTACATTTCCCAGCAGCCCGCAGTCCCACACCTGAAAGAAGTCAAGTAATGGGGACTACGGACAGCTGAAGGCCATTCGGAGGCCTATTTAAGGGACTAACTCCTGTCACACTGGGAGGGAGTAGGTTGGTGATTGTGGAGAGTATGTTGGAGAGTGTGAGAAGAAGTGTTTTTGGATTGCTGTTTGTGACTGAATTGATTGCTTTGTGTACCGACTTTTGGACTGTTTGAGGAACTGGATTGGATTTCAGACTTGGATTATGGATATCGACAACGAGTAAGAATTGTGGACTTTGTGTTTGAATTCCCTGAAGACCCCACCCTTTTTGTGTTTGTCAAAATTAGTTCAATAAATTATTGTTTTGTTTGTATTACTGCCTCCTCTGGGTTATTTAACTGCTTATGCCCTCTGCAAAGATCCGTGAGTGTTGCCCCACCTCAAGGGACACCACAATACACACAGTAGACTGTTTTTATTTATACCCTTGATAAAGATGAACAAAAGAGATCGTATAAAATAAACTATATAAGTAATGAGCTTTATTTTATGCTCACAAAATGCAGAAAATTAATAATAATGCATTGACATGAACCACAATCGAACTGTTTCCAAAATTATAATTTTTTCCCAGAAAAATCAAGAATCACAAATATTCACACCCCTGTTATCAGTACTGTGTGGTTCCTCCCTTGGCCGTTATAACAGCAAGTAGTCACCTTCTGTAGTGTAGTATGAGTAGGGATGTTAATGATTAATCGAACATTGATTCATCGCCGTTAGGAATTTGATCGATCAAGCATGTCAAATTAACCATTATGCATCACAGCACAGAGGAGTTATCCAATAGCACAAACTCCAGTGAGTGTAATAATATTGCTTTGAAACAACAGTTAAAACCATGTTGATTTTATAAAATATATCTAGCAATATTTCACCAAAGAAACAATTTACAACGACAAAACATTTTTTGCACGCCTAATGTTACTTCCGCATTTCTGAGTTTGGTGAAATAATTTTTTGGGGGGCACAACAGTATTTATGCATTGCCGGGACATTGGTTCCGTCTGAACGGGTGTTCTCAGCAGCTGGTCTTGCTGCGCACACAGCTCACCCCTGAACACACGGATATATTTATATTCTTAAATAAAAACCTGTAAGGGGACGACTCCGCACTTTTCAAGTTGCCAAGCCTCCGCTGCTGGACAGCCCTTTTCATTTCAAAAGGAATATTGTTTTCATTGTTAGGCCTACTGAATGGTGTTTCATTTCCTTCATAATTGTTATTGTTTTATGCTGTTAAAATAGGCCCATGTCTCAAAAGTTTGAATAAAGCGTTGATTGAAAAAAAACACAAATAAAACCATGCATTTTTTATTCTCTGGCATACGCTACATTTTGCTGTTTTTTATTTGTATTTTTAAGATTAATCGATTAATTCCTCCATGCAGAATTGTTCTAGTTCTTGGGTTGACATTCGTGGACTGCTTTAAAATTCTAATTTTTTAGAATTAAAAAATTTGGTTCTGATTTTCTCCCAGTGGTCAATTACACCCTCTATCTTTCATGTCAATCCCCCCTCATATTGTGAGTTCGCTGCCGTAGCCTTGTGACCGGCAATGACAAAGGCGGAGTATCGTCTCCTCCGAGACGGCAATCGCCAAGCTGTCGACCATAACTCCGGTACTCCAAAGCCACTCCTGTACGCAGCAAACTCATGTCAGCTTCCCTCCCCCCTCTCTGGGGTGGACAGCCAATTGCCGCCCCCTAGTGGTCGGTGGAGTTGCAGTGGCCAGCATTGAAGTTTGTAACCACTAGACCAACCCGGGAGGCCCTTGTGGACTGCTTTTTTGAATTCAAACCACAAATGTTTAATTGGATTCAGGTCTGGAGACTGAGATGGCAGACCTACCAACCTGTACGCATTTTGCGTACAAAGCACGCAATTCTTGGTCAAAATACGCATGTACGCAAATGTCCGCTGAAACTACGCCACTGGTCGCCCCCAATGTTCAAACGAAACCTACGCCGCTGGTTGTACTCAAAAAAAATTCCCAAGGTTGGCAGGTCTGAGATGGCCACGTCAGAACATTAATCTTGTGCTCTGTCAACCATTTCGTCCTTGCTTTGGACATATGTTTGGGATTGTTGTCTTGTTGGAAGATCCGTCTGCGGCTAAGGTGCAGTTTCCTGGCAGAGGGAACAAGGTTTTTGGACAAAATGTCTTGGTACATGCTGGAGTTCACGGTTCCATCTTTTTTAATAAGGGCCCCAGGGCCTGTGGATGCAAAACAACCCCAAAGCATTAAAGATCCACCACCATGTTTCACTGCAGGCATAAGGTACTTTTCAACATTACTTGCATTCTTTTGACTCGAAACAACGCTGATATGCATGTCCAAAAAGCTCGATTTTTGTTTCATCGGACCACAAGACACGGTTCCAATTGTAGTTCAGATGTAGCGAATTCAAGATGCCTTTTTTGGTGAATTGTCTTCAAAAGGGCCTTCCTTCTTCCAACTACAAGATGAACATTGGGACGAACAAATTCACGTAAGCTACAAATGTTTTGATACAGGGCATCAGCGTGTTGTTAATACAATGTGTATGTTTTTTGTATCTGTCCCTACTCAAATAAACATTAAATAAATAAACTCTGACATAAAGGCCATTGTCATGTAGGCGTAGTTGAAGGGTAGCTTTAGACACCTTATAACCCCAAGATGCCAGATTGTTTTGGAGATCTTGAACTGTGCCCCTTGGACTTCTTTTTGCCTCTCGAACCTCTGTGCCACTACACGTGGGGGCAAGATAGACTTGCGTCCTCTCCCTGGCAGGTTAGCCTTAAACCACTGACACAACAGTGAAAAGCGGTATCTTAAACTTTTTAGTGATTTTTTTGTAGCCATCTCCTGATCTGTAGAGGTCAATAACCTTTTGTCTGATGCTTTCACAGAGTTATTTGCCTTTCACCATGATGATGGCTGACCACAGTATTTCAAATGTGTGTTCCATACTTTTTATACCCTAGCGAAACAGGAAACCATTGTAGGCCACTGTATAATTATATAACCTTTCAATAAACTTCAAATAAGATGTATATGTATGAAGATTTGTCCTGAGCAATTCCAGGCTGTGAATTTACATGCCGGAAACTTTAGGTCAGTTGGCTACTTTATGAATCTGGATGGCAGAACACCTTTAGCATTTAATCACTGTGAAACCAGATAAACTCTTCTCTGTCTCTTCCTCTGCTGCTCTCTCTCCACCCCCCCCTCTCCTCTCTCACCCTTCTCTCTCCCTCTCTCTCCTCTCTCACCCTTCTCGGTCTCTGTCTGTCTGTCTGCGCAGATTGTCCTCTACCGGGAGGAGGAAGTCCTGGAGTGCGAGTGTGACATGGCGTCCGTGCACCACCTCTTGTCCCAGATCCCTCAGGACCTCCCGTACGAGATGCTCATCAGTCGAGCCGGAGACCTTTTTGTCCAATTCCCCCCTTCCGAGCTCGCCAGGGAGGCCACTCAGCAGCACAGCCAACAGTAAGACACGATCGTCAACCAATCAACGAACATTACTTACGCCTCCATTTTGTTTTATTCTTACAATGAAAGTTTTGCTGCTACATTGCCAATTCCTTGCCATTCCATTGGCATTGCCGTATTCCAAATGCATGGCCAAAATGCAGCTGTTGCCAGCTCAGTTTTTGAAACGTAAACGAACCATTGTGCTTGTTTTTTTAATTTTTTTAATTTTAAATTTGTTTTAGATTTTATCCCATTTTCTCCCAGTTTGGTAGCCAATTAGACCCGCTATTTTTACGTCAATCCCCCCCAGTAATGTGAGTTCGCTACTGTAGTCCTGCGACCGGTAGTGACGAATGCGAAGTGACGCCTCTTCCGAGACGTCACTCGCCGAGCCGTCGACCGTAACCCACTACTACAGGGCTACTCTTATACGCAGCGAACGTCACGTCGGCTTCCCTCCCCCCTCACTGGGGCGCGGACAGCCAATCGCCGCCCCCTGGTGGCACTACCGGCCAGAGCCGACACTTGGCGAGACGGGGAATTGAACCCCGGTATCCGTGGCCAGCGTCGGACGTTGTAACCACTGGACCAGGCGGGAGGCCCAAGTCTACCTTGTTTTGCACGATTTTTGTCCCCATCTTCGAGAAGTTCTGACAGTGCAGACTCTGGGATGTTCAGAGCCTCGGCAGCTTTGCTTTGGTTCATTTTTAAGACCCGTATGAATCAAGCAGGCGATGCGTTTCGTTGGCAGATAAAACCATTCTTTTAGCTGCCATGTTGGATGCTATGGTGTGATTTGTGGAATACAGTTATTTCTCTTCATCGTTATTATCGTATTTCGAAGGGGGGGCTTGGCCTGATGCACCCAGACAGCCTTGGGCTGCAGGATCAAAAGACATCTTGTGTGACCTATGATCAAGAATTCTTGGCGTGCTGCCAATATCGATGTCACATCTTCTGCTATCTAGAAGGCCGCAGTTACTCCTTAATTTGTACTTTCTCCACTCGGGTGCCACAGCTCAACCCTTCCCAGCAGCATTTTGCACAGAGAACAAAGGCAGTGAACATTACAAAGACAATAAACATTATTTCTATGCTCCCAATATACAATATGTAGAAATTGATTATACTGTATTCTGCAGCTGATTATATTTCATTAGGCTTCCCTAATTCCTTATTCATTAGGCATGGAGAGCAGGTATATTGCAAAACAACACAGGAGCTCTGAACAAAAGATGCTCAGAGGGAATGTTTATGCACTGATAATGAGAAGAACTTTTCCGGGCAGCGGTTCAGTTATTCGCACTCCCACATGGTTAGACCGGCTTCATCCGGCCTCAACAGGTGCAAAGCATCTTACAAACGTCAATGCACAATACAAAACTAGATAATAAGGAGACTCAGGGGAAAGTATAGGTCACGTGGTTACAACCTGAAAGGGAAAGATAATACTTGTGAGCAAAGTGTGTCCAGAAGGACCTTTCTTGAATGTGACTTCCACATACAGGATGGACCGATTTCGAAATAAAATGCCTTTTATTAGCTCATGCTATATGCTGAAAATGAAAGCAAAAATAAATATGTAGCATTAATAGATTGTGTATTGTATGAATATTTAATTTGAAAGAGCTGAAATTGACTCTTCGAAACAGAGTGCTTAATTATTGAATGCGGAATATTCAAACAGTGTTTGAGCAGGAACGATTCTCTCATACGTTTTTTTTTCCACTACATCCGGGTTATTCCTGCATCCGATATGCCCACACACTGGTTGCACTGTGTGTAACCCACTTGTAGGCATGTTGGATCCACCACCATATTTCACCGTAGGTATAGGTTCTTTTCAGCGTAAGCATCCAGGTGTTATGGTCAGATGAGACCAAATTTAGATTTTTGCCCATGCACACTAGTGGTGGGTTTTGGTGTCAAAAGAAGGATGCTTATGTTTGAAAGAACCTGTTTGTTTGTTTTGCATGGTACTGGGGCTCTTGTTAAGGCCAATGGAATCATGAACTCCAGCAAGTACCAAGACATTTTGGCCATAAACCTGGTTCCCTCTGCCAGGAAAAGGAAACTTGGCCACAAGCACAGCTCATTACTTGTATTGTTTGTATTATACAGCCTTTTTGCTAATCTTTAACAGGGGTGTGAAAAAGTTTGGAGTTGACTGTGTGTGTGTGTGTGTGTGTGTGTGTGTGTGTGTGTGTGTGTGTGTGTGTGTGTGTGTGTGTGTGTGTGTGTGTGTGTGTGTGTGTGTGTGTGTGTGTGTGTGTGTGTGTGTGTGTGTGTGTGTGTGTGTGTGTGTGTGTGTGTGTGTGTGTGTGTATATATTTGCATGTAATCTCCGTGTGCCCCTGCAGGACGGCAGCCTCCACCTTTAAGGACTTTGAGCTGGCGTCGGCGCAGCAGCGGCCGGACTCGGTGTTGCGGCGCAGGAGGAAGGAGCAGGCGGCTCTGGCGGAGCAGGCCCAGGCCCAGGCCATGGTGGTGGCGCGGCCACGGGCCAAACGGCTGATCAGGCTGGCGGTCATGGGCCTCACCGTGGCCCTGGGGGCGGCGGCGCTTGCCGTGGTCAACACCGCCCTGGAGTGGGCTCCCAAACTCGACCTTCAGTTCTTCCCCTGACCCCCCTTGGTGGTCTTCACACTGCTGCGTGCAGAAAAAAAAGGACAAGAACAGAGGCGAGGAAGTCTTCTGCAGACGCTCTTGTTATTTATACGTGTAAATAGTGAAAAGAAATATAAACTAAGTAAATGTTCATGCTCACAGAGATTAAACTGTCCAGTAGATGACTTTAGCCAGAAGGCTGGGAAACGCTTTGCCAAGTCTGACCGTGAGTAGTGAGTGCACCTGCCAACGTTGCTTTCTGGGTAGAAGGTTAGAGTGTATGTGTGTCAGCGCTGCCGAGTAGCAGGTTAGTGTGTGTGTGTGTGTGTGTGTGTCCAGGCTGGCAGGTGCTGAAGAGTGCTGTAGTTTCTCTCCATAGCCTAATTGGTAGGACTTTGACTAATAGGACAGAACTCCCCCGCCCACCCACCCACCTAATTTAGGTTTTGGCCTGTGGTCAAGTTCATCTGCGACCGCCCAGCTGTCAAAACAGTCACAACATCACTCCTCTCAATCCTAAATACTGTACTGTGACCAAAAACATCCATGCTTAATCTCCAGCTTTGCATATTTACCACATAAGCATGATTATTATTTTTTGATCATGTTCGATTTTCATCATCGTAACGATGGGCCTTTTGTGCATTTCCGTTCAGTAGACTCGCACCCTGCGCTATCCGCATTTGTGTTATTTTTGGTCGCGTTTCAATCAGCACATGCATACCTCTTCTTTTTATAGTATAGTAGCGCTTGGCTTACCTGATTTATTTCTCTGCCTGCATGGGATAGCATTCCCACGCCCTGCCCATCCTAACGAGCAGATGTTTTCCCCGCATTCAGTCCGCTCTGTCCCCCGTTTACGGACGGGCCTACGACCCCTGTTCCCATATTGAGTTGCACAATATGGAGTATTTTTGAAATCCTGTTAAGTTTGTTTCAGCTTTGTTTCCTCGCGGTATAAAGCACTCTCTTAGGAGCCTGGATTTAAACCCAAGCACGGAGAGAAATGAAAAGCCAGCGGTTTCAGTGGGCCTTTATTTGTCAGTGAAAGGGCACTGTGCTTCTCTTGGAAGGAATGTCAAATTTGGGTGGAGAAAATAAACAATGTCTTGGGTGGAGTCAAAATGGAAAGCCGGATGCCTTTTGATAACGGGAATGTAGGAAGTGAAAAGGGATGGGAGGTACATTACCAGTGGCTAGAAGTACAGGCAAACCCCTGCAGAGAGAACCACTGGACAGTTATGACCTGTTTAAGGGATTCCCTATGAAGTGCTCCAACAGTCATGCTGCCCAGATACCAGTCTTTGAAGAAGCAGCTGTGCTTGGCTGTGTTTCACATGGCTGAGCTCAGTGGCGTCTCCTTACGCCAAACGTGGAACATCCGTGGAACTCCTCGCACCCGATTCCAGAGGACGGCATCGGGTTATTTTAGTTTTATTTTGCACTAGGTGGATAGTGGAAAGGTGGATCACTGTAAATCGAATCATTGATCTCGTAAAGTGGATTTCAGTTATTTTTCTGTCACGAAAAACATTGAAACAAACTAAAATAAACTGCTGAACAATAAAAGGGTGTTTTTTTTAATTGTGTCCTAGATCTCTCCAGCGCTTAAGCCATGAGCTCTGAAGCCGAGTGGATGCTCTCTATGGACTACTGTGGATCGTGGGCGAAGTGCATTATGGGAAGTGTGGACCAAGTCTCTTTAGTGTGCATGTTAAATGCTTATTTTTTTGCACAGCCTTTTCGTCGGCGTTGTTAAGCTGCTGAAAACGCATTGGAGAGGAGCCAGTATTCAAAATTGAGTCTTTCATCAAGCAGAGCCACAGGAAGTACCTAAGGTTTTACGAGGGAAAGTATTTTGTTTGACAACAAAAAAATTTGGACAACAAAAAAAATAAAGCATTTCACCTTCAATTACATTTTTACTCCATTCCCTTACGAACAAAACTTGGAAACATTTTAACACCGCTTTCCCAGGATTGAGAAAGGTCAGCCCCCGTAAGAGATGTTTGTTCATTATGCAATATTCTCCCGTCAGCTTCATTACCACCGTAAACTGGCATCATTTGGCTTTACGGTGCTGGAATGTTTTATGAAAATGAAGTAAAATTCAATCGGTTTCAGGCAACATTGTATACATTTTCTATGTTAAATGTCAGGCCAAAAAAAATAAAAATCAGGAGTAAACACTGACTAAAAGAAAACCATTACCATTTTAAACATCTGTCAAAATGTTCATATTTAAGGTACATCAAGTCAAACACATTACATTATTACTGCTACAGTCGGTTTGAGTAATTCCCCCTACAATATACCAATTATATTATTTTAATTAAAAGGGAAGTTATTTGCAGATCATGAAATAGTCTTAATATTTGGTTAAATACAACAATTGTTGAAAATAACTGAAATCTACTGAATTATAAAGAATTTGCTTCTGATTTTATCCCACTTTCTCCCAATTTAGTAGCCAATTACACCCTCTATTTGTCTATATGAACATCCATGGTCATCTTGCCCATAAGCTCTACGGAATATCTGCAGGAAATCACAAGGAGGGCATTAAAATGGGCCTAATGAGCTTGAATGTCTTTCAGATGCAACTGCCCAGATGGGAGGCTCCATGCCAATATCTTTATGCAGTTCCAGTAGCTAGTTATATTGATGCAATTTACAAGTTGCTAAATTATTTACATTAGTACTCTGTACTTAGTTAATGCATATATTAAGAGCAACTTGCTATAACATGTGTTCGCAAGGCATTTGCAACCAAGTTAGAGTGAATTGTGCGTAGCAATAAATCAGATTGATCAATGAATCGATGATCAAAAACTACAATGGATCTGGTTTAAAAATGAGCAACGGTTCAGCCCTGCTGATCAGTCCTTCATTTCTTACTTTGCAATTTTCATTGATGTCAACTGCCTAACTCAAGTTGTACAACAAAAACACAATGCTTAAATTAGTTTGATTGAATCTGGGCCTTAGGTTTACATGCGAGCCAATTTCGATCATTTAAGGCTACGAAAACAACGATACAAACATCTTATTTTGAATTTTCCGTGTTAGATTTGTGCAAATGTATGCATGTCATGCAACTATCTTATGCCCAAGTCGATAATATAGACATACCACATGACATCATCTCCATTTCATGACCACAAGGGAGTATTTACAAATCGTAATATTGTAGTGTCCATTCTTTATATCTACAGAAACAAAACTAAAATGGAGATTTTAATCTTCCAGTAATTCCTGGCTGTGAAAGTTTGAAGGTTATGTACTATACTGTAATTATTGGATTCTAGGCTAGAATGGTGTTGGCTGAGAAAATCCTTCATAAATGTGTATTGGATATTTTTTATGTTAATCTTATTGCTGGGCATTGAAGCATAATTGGGTATATATTTGAAAAAGTCAGGAGAATGGTTCAAGCCAAATGTATAGCGTTCCTGTGTAAACTTAATTTTATAGACTACAAAGACCAGACTGGTCAACATGCATGGCTGCATACTATTATAGTATGGGTCCAAGTAGCTAAGCCTTAGTTTGTTTGACCATCCGTTTCTATTGTTTATGGTTTTGCTTTGCATTGTTTCAAGGTAAACAAACAGGAGTATTCATAAAGATAGATTGCCTCTTTTCTAAATAGTTTGTAATTGTACCCCTTTTGGTCCAATTACAAAACCATGAAATAAGATCACCCTATATTAATTACTGGTAATTATCTTTCAAAATAATAATTACAAAAATAAATTCAGTATCAACCTCCTCAAAACACACAATGCCACATAAACAACTTCCTTCACGTTCTACATTACTGGATCCACAGCAGGGGAGAGCCAGTGCAAGGATTTCCCTTCACCAGAGGGGACTAAACAGTCAAAGCTCTTCTCTTTCCCTGGTGTCACACAACAGACTGTTGTACTTGAGAGTAAATCAGCAGTCAGCCAATCAGGCCCAAGGAGAAGTGGAGGAGGGGGGCACTCAGTGGCAGTTTTGGCAGTTGGGGTGACAGGGTCCATTCACTCTGCACTTGCAGCCCCCAGAGGTGTCCCCATGACCCTGGAGGGAGAGAGAGAAGTCAAACCTGCACCCAGCACCCTGCGTCATACTCTAACACCTTATTAATGCCCTGCTTCCAAGCCCCTTAAATCTCCCATACGCATTTATTTATTAAATACAAATAATACATACCTGCACATGGTCCATTCAAATCACTGCATTTTGGAATGGCAAAATCCACCAATGTGTTTGCTAATTAATTAATTAGTACTTTCATTAGTAAGTTTGTGAATTCATAACTACAAAATGTAAGCACATCCAATGTTCACAATTCCAAATTTGGCCAGTACCTTACATTATTTATTTACCACCCAACCAACGAAACTCACTTTTTTTTCTCTTTGACATCATGATTTTTATATATTTTGAAGACCTTCATTGGTGCTTCAAAACCATCTATTCCTTCAGGGACCCAATATCTCTGCCTCTCACTCCTGCTCTATATTGTTGCATCTGTGGCATGCCCATATGTGCACACAGTCAGCTGTGCTATTCTCCACATGCACGCTACCCCTACTATTCATGCACGACAGTCAGGAGGGTAAAAGACTGCTAAGTATAGATGCATAGACTCAGTGGTCATTTTCGCACATACAATCGAAGGCTCGCAGTAGTAGGTATGCTAATGTGGTGGGAGACGAGGTGTTCAGCAGGGGTTAGGGCACTGGATCTCTGCTGGCCTAACAATGAGTAAGCAACTACTCAATTAGCAAGCCCATTCATAATTACATCTTTATACACTACCTGTCAGGTTTTAGAACACCCCCATTTTTCCAGTTTTTACTGAAATTTAAGCAGTTCAAGTCCAGTGAATATGGTACAAAGGTAAGCGGTAAACTGCCAGAGGTAAAAAATAAAAAGGTTTAGGTTACCAAAAACTGAAAAATAATGTACATTTAGAGTTATAAAAAAAAGGGGGAACAAGTAATGGGTAAACAACTTACAGCTGTTCTGCAGCAATGGAAGTAAATTAAGCCTTGAAAGTTGATGCAAACAATTCCTACAGGTGTTCCAACTGTTGTTGATTACTTACAAACCCTGTCTGTAGAAAAGCAGTGTTTGAACAGACTGTATTACTACACCCTCTGAAGCATTATTTGGACAATATTGCACTGCAGGAAGTAGTATATTGCTATTATAATGGCGAGAAAAAGGCAATTAACAAAGGAAGACAGACAGGCCATTATAACCCTTAAAAGTGTAGGTCTTTCCTTTAGAGAAATTGCAAAGGCCAAGGTGTCAGTGTGTACAGTTTCCTACACCATCAAAAGGCACTTGGAAACTGGAGGAAACTCTGACAGGAAGATGTCTGGCAGACCTAAAGCCTCAACAAAATCAGAAGACAAGTTTCTGAGAGTCAACAGCTTGCCTGACAGGTGGCTCACAGGACAACAGCTTCAAGCACAGCTTAACACTGGTCGAAGTAAGGAAGTCTCAGTTTCAACTGTGAAGAGAAGACTTTGAGCTGCAGGTTTGACAGGTCGAGTGGCAGTAAGAAAGCCATTGCTAAGATGGCAAAATAAGAAAAAGAGGCTTGCCGGGGCAATGAAGCACTGCCAGTGGACTACTGAAGACTGGAAGAAAGTCTTATGGACAGATGAATCAAAATCTTCGGTTCATCACGCAGGGTTTTTGTACACCGTCAAGTAGGCGAAAGGACGGTTCCTCAGTGTGTGACACCAACTGTCAAACATGGAGGAGGAAGCGTGATGGTCTGGGGCTCTTTTGCTGGATCCAGAGTCGGCGACTTGCACAGAGTGACTGGCACCCTGAACCAAAAGGGCTACTACAGCATTTTGCAGCGCCATGCAATACCCTCTGGTCTACACCTAGTTGGTCGGATTCATCCTACAGCAAGATAATGACCCAAAACATACCTCCAGGCTATGTCAGAACTACCTTAGAAGAAAAGAACCAGACGGTAAGCTTCAAATCATGGAATGGCCCGCACAGTCTCCAGACGTAAACCCCATCAAGCTAGTTTGGGATGAACTGGACAGAAGGGTGAAAGCAAAACAACCTACAAGTCCAACATTTGTGGGAACCTCTGCAACAGTGTTGGGAAGAACTTTCCAAACAATATTTGATTTCCACTGTAGAAAGAATGCCACGAGTGTGTTCGGCTGTTATATCTGCAAAAGGTGGCGACTTTGAGGAGTCAAAAATTTAGATTACATTTTGTTAAACAAAACGATTCCATGATTGTTTTTTTTAATCTCCAATTGTTTATTTGTTCTATGCTTTAATTTCAGAGTACACTGAAACATTAAATGTGAATTTCAATAAAAACTGGAAAAATTGAGGTGTTCTAAAACTTTTGACCGGTAGTGTACATTTATCAATTATCATAGGCAAGTGTCAAGTGTAAGCTTGACTTGTTCATTGTTCTGCAGAAATATGCCACACCAAAAAATGAATGAATGGCATGTGTAATGGTGAGAATGGAGGAAGATTTAGCATTAGGGTTGTGACGGTATGACATTTTCACGGTATGATAATCGTACTACTCAATATCTCGGTTTTCGGTGTATCAGTTTTTAAGCGGAAAAATAAGTATCACAAAGTTTACAACTCGATTTGTTTATTGTATGGCTCTTTGCCGATTTATATACCATTTTAATTTAAAAATAAAACAAAATGCAACCGAATATAATTCACTCCTTGTAATTGTATGTTTAAATCAATTTAAATCATTTCATATTTTTATATTGTGATACCGGCATACCGTCACACCCCTATTTAGCATACTAGAGATATGGTTGAGAAACATATGCTAGTGCCTTTAGCAATCAATATTTGAGGAATGCAAGGTTTCTATAGTGACATGTTTGTGGAAACATGGATAAAGTGTTTTGCAACATAAGATATGGTCTCTTTAGCAATGTTTTTGTGGAACAAAGGTATGGCCTCTAACGTTGTGTTTGAGGGACAAAGGTATGGTCTCTTTAGCGATGTGTTTGAGGAACAAAGCGAAGGTCTCTTGCCTTAGGACCCCAGCGAGATTGGCGAGTCACCCAGCACATCTCGGTCTTGCACATCACACAGCAGATCCAGTCACAGCCGTCCTTCTTCTGCACAATGATCTTACACTTGGGGCAGTGCATGGCCTCGCCCGTCTGCAGCATAGTCTGCCAGGACAAGCATGGGTCAGAGTCACAACTGGGCTTTCCCATGTGTGTTATTCACATCACCAGGTATAACGGGATATAACATGCACACACCTACAGGAGACTGACTGTGATTCACACTGCTTGGCACACTGGGTTATAACATGCGTTGGGTTCAATTCCATTTCAGTTCAGTCACGTTAGGTAATTAATTGTAATTCAAGAATTGAAAATGCCCTAAATGTTCTATGAGTAATAAAATAAATAATTTAATTTCCTGAATTGAAATTTAATTGACCCCCCCCAACTCTGGTTATGACACATACACCTACAGGACACTGACTGTGTTACACAAATCTCAACCACCAACCTTTGAGAAAGCAGTACTCTGAAGTGACCTTTAACCCGGAGCACAAATAAACTCTTACATTGAGCAGGTCTGTAGTCTGCTTAGCAGCGATGTCATTTTCAGCTCTGAGGCGAAGATCATCCTGGTACTCCTTGCAGTTCATGCCCTGGTGAATGGCCTGAAACACAACGGATTCCATCATTCCTTGAAACACCTGCACAGCCTTTCTGCTCTCTCCGTCAGCCGCGAAGAAACCCGGGATGAAGACGGACACGGACCGAAGTCGCACGCACCTTGCAGAGGATGCAGTTGGTCTCGTTGCAGAGCTCGCACGCAAACTCGTTCACTTCGTCCTCGAATATGCACCAGCCTGGGCAGTCGGGCGTCTTGCAGTGGTAGCTGTTTTCGCTCCGCGTCTCTGCGATACTCAGCCTCAATTCCAGAAATTTCTGATACTCCTCCTGAGAAAGCACCTACCCAAACCAGCCAGAAAGGAAAAGGGGTTACATCTCAGATGACAAATGTATCGTCATGACTGAAGATGCTACTCTGGAGGCCCTTTTAGAGAGGAAGGGCTGCTGCACTTACAGAGCATATTTCTCGATCTTGCAGCTTGGAGTCGCAGGTGTAGTTGTCGTCCATATAAGGACAGGTTATCTCTGCATCCATGCTGTTGGTTATGGTTCCTTTCAGGCACTCTCTGTTTTAAAAACAAATCATGTATTTTTATTTATTTTTTTAAACAATGATCACCGGTTTTTCCTGAACACCACTGCTCTACTTCATAAGATATAGTCACAATCCAATTTCTTGCCCTGGTTAGCTTGTCATTAAACTCACTCTCCTTGAATGTCAATTCTGGTCTCTCTGCCTGAGTTTTATCAGTTGGCTTTGGCTGTAACAAAATATATCAAAAAATAAGTTAATGTTTGCATCTGGAAGTTTTGTGTTCATATTGATTTTTTACAAGATTTGTGAAAATCACAATTTATGCAAAAATGAATCACATAGTATAACATTTAATGTCCAGTCTTAATGGTGCTATATGCAGCTTTTCCCCCATGAAAAAATAGTGAAATAACATTAACCCATATCCGGGATTTTCCGTAGACTGCGCAAACCCTTAATTCACCGATCTACGGAAAATCCGGTAACGGAAATTAAATTAAATTGATATGCGCATTGAGGTTCAACGTCCAGATATTATATAATTATATAACAAACTCATGGGGGGTGTAGACTTAGCTGAAAAAAATTGCCTGTTACAAGAGACAAAGTCACTAAAGTGGTTCTATAAAATAATTTGTTACATGCTTGACATTGCTATCCTAAATGCTTGCACTGTTTACAATAAAGCTCATAATACAAAGATGAAATTGCGCGACTTCAGTCTCCATCAACAAACTTAATAGGTATAAGCTACAGGAAAGCAGGAGGAACTCCAGCTCTAGACAATGACAGAAGGGATTTGCCCCACACACCAAAGCGAAAGGAAACCGCTACTACTTGTAAGGTTCAACGTGTTGACACAATTTTCATTTGTTCGGTATGTGAAGTGCATGCGTGTCCTGATCCATGCTTTGGCCGCTTCCATTACCAGAAGTTTGCTTATGATGTTCCCAACAAACACAACAAACAAAAGGCACGCAAAAAATTTAAACTAATAACAAAATGAAGAATGAGATGAACTTGTGACATTACAGAGAATGATACGAACTCAATTCCTTGAAA
This sequence comes from Aldrovandia affinis, assembly GCA_029706075.1. Classification (NCBI taxonomy): domain Eukaryota; kingdom Metazoa; phylum Chordata; class Actinopteri; order Notacanthiformes; family Halosauridae; genus Aldrovandia; species Aldrovandia affinis. The sequence goes on along the minus strand of JAINUG010000020.1, from coordinate 5,223,863 downwards.
TATAATTCCACGTCAAATTTGAAAATGGTTACATGCAAATGTAGATGTGACAAATAAATGTAAGATTGTAAGAATTCATCTGTACATAATTTACACACATTATATAGTGTAGTGTATATAATAACACTAATTTGTTAAAACGTTGAATTGATATGACATGCCAAACATCTCCACAAATTATGTATTATTATAAATTATGTACAAACATAATTTTCATAATTCGTATATGATGTTTTTCAATTGCAACTTTTTTGTGATTGGGCATAACACATCAGTATAAAGATCATTTCATGCACTTTCCAATTTGCCTATTGTTTCTCTTTCCATTTCCAATAAGAGGGAAGTGTTGGGTGGCTGACTGTGAATGAGTGTGGCTAGGCACACACCGTGTTTATACAGAATAATGCATTAGGTGGATATGAGTTAAGCATTTGTTGATGAGAACAGGCCATTCAGCACAACTAGGCCCACCCAAAACTTTCATTCACAGAATAACAACAGTACCACAATACAAAAACCATAGCAAGACACACATTGACAGTTTGTCAGTGTGTGCACCTGCTTTGTGCTCCCTGCCCTTCTACCTGAAATTGGTTCTACCAAAATTTGGGACAATTTTGGGTGTATACATTTGCTGTGGGTGTGTAACCTGTGGCCATACCAGGGTGTGGCCACTGACCAGTCAGGTTGCAGCATTTCTCAGTACAACAATGGTGGATAGTAAGAAAAGGCTTGCGTGCTACCTACAATACAGATAGCTAGCAATGTAAAAACCCTATAGCACAACCATGTTAGCTGGCTCACTGTAGCTTTGTGCAAGCACTCAAGCATAGTAAGTAGTAAGTACTCAGCATACCTTGCTAGCTAGAACAACAAACAGCATTTGAGCTAACATAGCTAAAGCACTTATGTTACAATAACAGTTGGTGAATAGGAACTCTTGCTATAAAGTCTGGGAACCAAGGTACAATGATGGCAAGCATTTTATTAGATATAGAACCTGACACGGTTTGTTCTGGGTCAGACGAGTGCAGCAAACGTTAGCTCAGAAGCAGCAATATTCTTGACATGAGAGGCAGCTAGGATGTGGAACAAGTGAGGGGGCGTCAAACAAACCAAGGTAAAGTGGGGGCGGAGAGAAGGGCCGGGAGGATTCGCAATTCACTTCACTGCCACTGGGGCGAAAATTGGCGTAGAGTAGCTTTAATATAAATTTACCCCAAACCCCCCAAAAAAGGTCATACTTGCAGAAGGTGTGCAGGCACTCTCGAAGTATGGCGCCCTCGCCTGGTGGGATTGTGGTATAGCAAATGGGGCAGTCCAATTCCTGGTTGTAGGGCACCAGACTGACCTCGTCAGTCTCCAGCAGACTCATGAAATTTCTCTCCCTTTCATCCACCAAGGCCTTCATAATTTCATAACACATGGATAAGAGATCACCAGGAAATATTTCAGCCTTTCTCAATCGGTTATTAACATCATATTTCGCGTTTTTTAACATCATATTTCACACTTCAATACTGTAAGCCTAAATAATTCAGAAGCATACTGGAATTCAAGGTCATATATATTTGACATATTTTTACCCAACATTGCTTCTAAGGTCACATGGTTTTGGGCTGAAAGTGCTACCTGTTGGTATTGCAGACTTGCAACCTCCTCCTGCCTAATGCGCTGGACCTCCTCGTCATCTGGCTGGTAGATGTCCGGAACTTTATATGTGGCAGGCCTCTCCATTCCACAGATCTCACATCCTGGCCGCGTTGGCTTGTTCACATATGTGCACTGAGGACACGACCAGCCCAACTACACAAGCAAACACACAAACACACACACCCATCTTGCTTATGCCTTACACTGCTGTTGCTTAAATCAATGCTTCATGTCGCTTATTCTGTGAGCAATGTATTCACTGACCGGTGCTGTTTTCTGGGTGGTTTCAGACCATTTTATATACAAAACCATTTTATTCTGCTGTTAATATAATTTGTTAAATTAAAATCTGTGGTGTAAAATATGATAACATGAATTCATTCTATAAAGCAAAGAAATAATGATATTGGATAAGAATCTTAAATAAAAGCACTAGGCCCTTCTGCCAGTGAGAATGTAGTGTAGACTCTACCGGTGGCTTTGGTGCTAGTGGAGGGGCGAGAGCAGGAGGTTTGGGGAGCAATGGGAGTGGGGGCTTCTTTACCCCCCTAAACGCGCTCTTGTCCATCTTCCGCACATCGGCCCCCCCTGTACCTCTGGCCTCGAGGGAATACCTCTCCATGGTCTCAATGATACCTGGGACGGCAGCACACATCGTTCACATTATTATTACTCATTATTAATATTCACTTATTCATTTTCTAGACACCCCTATCAAGGACGATGTACAGAGCAGTGCAAAGCATAGTGAAAAGTGCTTTGAAAGCACTTTTGGGATACATTTCTAAGTTAATTTGTCCAAAACTGAAGCAATGCCTATAGGACCTTTGGCTAACTACCCTCCTCCCATACATTTCCAGTTCAATTGGTCCCCAAAGGAAATCACCCATCTAGGAATAAGAATTTCTCCCCATAAACAATAGAGACAGGGGTCTCTGGAAATGCACTGGTTGAGTTAGCACTTGATTCTGGTCAGACAATCAGTGAAAGAGAAGATACAGTACATTCCAGTGGGTTTATCTTCTAAACTGTATATGCATGCATGCGTGTGTGGTATTGGTAAATACAAACGGAATGAAATCGGAAACTTCCTCTGGCACTTAACTCTGATATGAGACTATAGCGGTCTCGCCTATAACAGTCTCGCATGACTAATTAGCGAACACAAACTGATAAACATAACGTCACAACTGTTCTAAAAGCACGAGCACTGTCTTACACCCCATATTAACAAATTAGTTCAAATAAATATCAATCCAATATTAGTGAATATAAAAAAAGGACCCGGATAGATGATGCAGTTTGCCCATTTCATGGTTGGCCAGAATAAGCATCCTTATGATGAATATACAGCCGTGGCCAAAAGTTTTGAGAATGACAAGTATTGGTTTTCACAAAGTTTGCTGCTTCAGTGTTTTTAGATCTTTTTGTCAGATGTTACTATGGTATACTGAAGTATAATTACAAGCATTTCACAAGTGTCAAAGGCTTTTATTGACAATTACATTAAGTTTATGCAAAGAGTCAATATTTGCAGTGTTGACCCTTCTTTTTCAAGACCTCTGCAATTCGCCCTGGCATGCTGTCAATTAACTTCTGGGCCACATCCAGACTGATGGCAGCCCATTCTTGCATAATCAATGCTTGGAGTTTGTCAGAATTTGTGGGTTTTTGTTTGTCCACCCGCCACTTGAGGATTGACCACAAGTTCTCAATGGAATTAAGGTCTGGGGAGTTTCCTGGTCAATGACGCTGATCATTCGATGTTTTGTTCCCCGAGCCACTTAGTTATCACTTTTGCCTTATGGCAAGGTGCTCCATCATGCTGGAAAAGGCATTGTTCGTCACCAAACTGTTCTTGGATGGTTGGGAGAAGTTGCTCTCGGAGGATGTTTTGGTACCATTCTTTATTCATGGCTGTGTTCTTAGGCAAAATTGTGAGTGAGCCCACTCCCTTGGCTGAGAAGCAACCCCACACATGAATGGTCTCAGGATGCTTTACTGTTGGCATGACACAGGACTGATGGTAGCGCTCACCTTTTCTTTCTCCGGACAAGCTTTTTTCGGATGCCCCAAATAATCGGAAAGGGGATTCATCAGAGAAAATGACTTTACCCCAGTCCTCAGCAGTCCAATCCCTGTACCTTTTGCAGAATATCAGTCTGTCCCTGATGTTTTTCCTGGAGAGAAGTGGCTTCTTTGCTGCCCTTCTTGACACCAGGCCATCCTCCAAAAGTCTTCGCCTCACTGTGCGTGCAGATGCACTCACACCTGTCTGCTGCCATTCCTGAGCAAGCTCTGCACTGGTGGTGCCCGATCCCGCAGCTGAATCAACTTTAGGAGACGGTCCTGGCGCTTGCTGGACTTTCTTGGCCCCCTGAAGCCTTCTTCACAACAATTGAACCGCTCTCCTTGAAGTTCTTGATGATCCGATAAATGGTTGATTTAGGTGCAATCTTACTAGCAGCAATATCCTTGCCTGTGAAGCCCTTTTTGTGCAAAGCAATGATGACTGCACGTGTTTCCTTGCAGGTAACCATGGTTAACAGAGGAAGAACAATGATTTCAAGCACCACCCTCCTTTTAAAGCTTCCAGTCTGTTATTCCAACTCAATCAGCATGACAGAGTGATCTCCAGCCTTGTCCTCATCAACACTCTCACCTGTGTTAACGAGAGATCACTGACATGATGTCAGCTATTCCTTTGTGGCAGGGCTGAAATGCAGTGTAAATGTTTTTGGGGGATTAAGTTCATTTTCATGGCAAAAGGGACTTTGCAATTAATTGCAATTCATCTGATCACTCTTCATAACATTCTGGAGTATATGCAAATTGCCATCATAAAAACTGAGGCAGCAGACTTTGTGAAAATTAATATTTGTGTCATTCTCAAAACTTTTGGCCATGGGTGTACTACCAAGGCTACTCTATCCACTCCACATGCTGCCCAACTCAATACCCAATAAAATGTTTCTCAATATTCAAACTTTTCACAAGAGTTTTGTGGCAAGGGAAGAAAGTAAGCATGAAGATAAGTAAACTCCAGCGACCAAAAACTCTGGGAGGCCTAGGAGTTCCAGACATTCGCTTAGATTACTGGCCGCACAGTTGAGATGCATCTTTAAGTGGGTAAGCGTTGACCCAGGAAACAGAGATTGGTATAGAATCAACGGATATAGTCAACTCTATATCAATTCTATATCAATTGATATAGATCAGATATAGAATCATCTAGAGTCAATAATAAAACAAAATATAAAAAATTAAAAAAATAGGCCAATATGACATAAAGAACACAATACAAATTGGAGATCAAAAATGACATACAAGAGAAAGTGGTAATGAGGCAATGAGTACACAGATCTGGTGTCATCTTTCTAGACCCATGCCCTTTAAATGTTTGTGGCTGTGGTAGCTGTACCGTGTAACCGTACCAGTAACTGTGTGGCAGAGGGCTTGTTTACCGTCCAGGCGGCGGTTTTCCTCATCCTGTTTGTGCTGCTCACGGCTCAGGCTTGCTGCCTGTGCAGACTGAATGTAGAGGAAGGCCTGATCCCCGTCCCGTTTCACTCCGTGACTGCACAGAGTCTCTGGGTCCCGGGCCAGGCGCTTCCCAATCACCCACCTCTGCAGAGATGGATGGAATCCATACTTGGTGTTCACCTGTGGACAGGCAGGAATCAGCGATTAAAGGAAGAGAGGCTCACAAACAAACATCAGAGCAAAAAGGCTAATTTATGATGTCTGTACTCGGTTTAAGTGAAGTAAAAAATAAATGCGACATTTTACTGTGAATGCAATCGTAAATTGGAAGAATATGAAAATAAAATTTCACCACAACACATGACATTTATGGAATATCTGCCTATTCCAGTGGAAGATTATATCTACCTTGTCTTTCAGGTCAGAGATGGTTATGCCGGGTGTTACTGTCATGGTAATGTGAACAGAACATTCTGATTGGGCGTCCTCTACTCCCACCTTCAACCTGCGTGGCAGCGACAGGACAAAAGTTAACAGGTTCACCTTTACCTCACAAGTGAACTTGCAGTCACATGTATGCAACGGCCCCTTTAACCGATCCACATACTTTATGGCATCCTGGGAATAAGCTTCCTGGGAAAGTCGCACGGACACAGGGACATTCAGCTCTGCGAGCTGTTGGGCGATACGCCCCGCCTCTTCTTTGCCCCCGCAATTGAGAGCCTCACTCAGAGCCTGCGCCAAGTCTTCCGCTGGTGTATGGGGAAAACGTCTTTAAACAGGGCCATGTTTTACTTCAGTCCAAGTCCCAATTTTTCACCCAGTGGAAAGAATATATTTTCTGACAATTCATTGAAGCTAACATTAGGGGTAATGGTGGAGGGCAATGGTGAAATTCCTCTACCTCAGCCATCATGGCTCTGGACACTTTCAACTACTTCAACCTTTCAACTACTGAGATGTTTCAGGGGGATGTGGGATAAGCCCCCCCTTAAAAATGATTTCCTTTAAACTTACAGATATAATGTGAGATTAGTTTGAGCATAGAGCTCATAGTCCATTGTACAATTGCGAAATGTAAAATATAAAGCAGTAGAACTTTTAAGAGTCCTACCCTGTGTTCTCCAATTATTAGGCACTAGATCTGCCACAACTAGAGGGATCACATTTAAAAAAATGTTTTACTCCAAAAACACTAGTATATTATATTTTATTAACTTTGTGTGTAACTTGCCATGACCAGTCACAGAAGTAGAACGTAATTTTACATTATCCACTTACCCTCTTTCAATGCATTTAAATTCTGTCCTTCTGAAGCTGCCATTTAACAGTGAACAATGAATTTGGTCTGTGAAATGAGACAATGTGTCAGTTACAACCTATATAATATACACACACACACATACATATATATATATATATAATAATACACTAAATAAAGGAACACTTCAATGCGCCCTGGCATAGATTCTACAAGTGGCTGGAACACCATTATTTCATGAGAAATTCCATCATTTGGAGTTTTGTTGAAGGTGGTGGAATGGTGAATGCTGTCACCATAGGATGAAGGTGATCACTCAGAATGGCTTTATATTTATTGCCATTAACCTTGCCCTCTAAGGGGTTGAGTGGACCTAAATCAAGCCAGGAAAATACACCACACACCATAACAGACCCCAGAACCCTTCGCTGTGGGAAATAAGCACTTGGGCCTATAGGTTTCTTTCGGCGTGCACAGACATTAGTCAAGCAGTATGCGCTTTTGATAGTTGGCCCAAGTTGATGATGCATTTCTCTCAGACTTACAGTGGGGAAAATAAGTATTTCACCCCCTGCTGATTTTGTGAGTTTGCCCCCTTACAAAGAAAGGAACGGTCTATAATTTTCATGGTAGGTTCATCTTAACAGTGAGAGACAGAATATTTAAAAAAATCCCAGAAAATTACATTATATGAATTTTAAACATTTATTTGTGTTTTATTGAGGAAAATAAGTATTTCACCCCCTAGCAAAACATGACTCAGTACTTGGTGGAGAAACCCTTGTTGGCAAGCACAGCGGTCAGACGTTTCTTGTAGTTGGTCACCAAGTTTGCGCAGATCCCAGGAGGGATTTTGGCCCACTCATCTTTGCAGATCCTCTCCAAATCCTTAGAAATCAATTTTCAGTGTCCTGGCTGAGGGAAGGAGGTTCTCACCCAAGATTTCCCGGTACATGGCCCCATTCATCCTCCCCTCGATCCGGTGAAGTCGTCCTGTGCCCTTAGCAGAGAAACAGCCCCAAAGCATAATGTTTCCACCGCCATGCTTGACGGTGGGGATGGTGTTCTTGGGGTCCAAGGCAGCTTTTTTCTTCATCCAAACACGGCGAGTCGAGTTGAAGCAAAGAGCTCGATTTTAGTCTCATCTGACCACAGCACTTTCTCCCAAGCCTCCTCTGAATCATCCAGGTGCTCATTGGCAAACTTCAGACGGGCCTGTACATGTGCCTTCTTGAGCAGGGGGACCTTGCGGGCACTACAGGATTTCAATCCATTACGGCGTAGTGTGTTACCAATGGTCATCTTGGTGACTGTGGTCCCAGCTGCCTTGAGATCATCAACAAGCTCCAGCCGTGTAGTTCTGGGTTGTTCCCTCACCTTTCTCATGATCAGGTTCACTCCACGAGGTGAGATCTTACGTGGAGCCCCAGACCGAGGGAGATTGATGGTCAATTGGTGTTTCTTCCATTTTCTAATTATCGCACCAACAGTTGACTCCTTCTCACCAAGCTGCTTGCCAATGGTCTTGTAGCCCATTCCAGTCTTGTGCAGGTCTACAATTTTGTCCCTGATGTCCTTAGACAATTCTTTGGTCTTGCCCATTGTGGAGAGGTTGGAATCTGATTCATTGATTGATTCTGTGGACAGTTGTCTTTTATACAGGTAACGAGTACTTAATTAGGAGTACTAATTAAGTAAGAGGACTAATCTGTGTGCCTCCTGGTCACATAACCGGTCTGTGGGAGCCAGAATTCTTGCTGTTTTGCTAGGGGGTGAAATACTTATTTTCCTCAATAAAACACAAATAAATGTTTAAAATTCATATAATGTGATTTTCTGGGATTTTAAAAATATTCTGTCTCTCACTGTTAAGATGAACCTACCATGAAATGTATAGACCGACCGTTCTGCTCCTTTCTTTGTAAGGGGGCAAACTCACAAAATCAGCAGGGGGTGAAATACTTATTTTCCCCACTGTACATGCCAACATCACCATAGCCACTGTTCCTCATCAAACATCAACAAGTTAAACAGTCTTCAACACTGAAGCTCCTGCCAACCATACCCCAACAATCACCCTCTTTCAAAGACACTGGGATCTTCTTCTAACCATGGTAGCCAAAATAATGGGCAACTGGGCCTGCTCAGCATTTCATACATGATCCTAGTTATGTAATTAATTACTCAGGAACCTGTATGGAAGTACCTGCTGTCAATATACTTTGTATCAATATACTTTGTATCCCTCACTTACTGAAGTGTTTTCCTTTATTATGGCAGTTACCTGTGTGTGTGCATATATATATATATATATGCCCCATAGGGCAAACCCCAAACAGGAACGACGTTTATAGAAGATGCTGTATAAAAGGGATGCAAGATTGCCTATGAAAATGCTTAATATTAATAATAATAATAATAATAATATAATAAGCTTTATTTATATAGCACCTTTCATGCATTGAAATGCAGCGCAAAGTGCTTCACAGACAAAGTAAAACAAGATATAAAACAAGTTGTTAAGAGTAAGCAGAAAATAAAACAATAAAACATCAATGACCAGTAAAACATCAGTGAATTAATTAAAACAGTAAAACAATAAATATTTAAGAGCATAAAATGTCATTTAAAGACAGCATATGGGACTCATATCATAGGATGTGGTGCTAGAAAAAGGCTAGGTTAAAGAGATATGTTTTTAAGTGCCGTTTAAAGATGTCAACAGAGCCTGCCTCTCTAATATTGATTAACTCTGCGTAGTATGTCGACGATATGAACATGTTTATGATGCAAACGTTGACACTATAATGTTTTCAGTGAAATCAACAAAAACACCAAATAAACTTAAATTTGAAAATGGTAAACAACTTTTAGGGGCAACATTCTGCTTCGAGACCGATGTACTAAAGCGTATGCCAGATGAGACATTTTATCTGTTCACAGTTGAACACAATTACACCCCGTGCGGACTTTTGCACAGTTGCATATCAATGTAGCCTACTTCATAAAGACTGAAATAATTAGCGCCAAAGCTTACCTTCGAAAAGTACGCCTAGCAACTTTCTACCGTCTCTTCTTTTAATGTTACCTCATAAATTACGTTTTCCCTTTTTAAAAACCAGAAGATGATCCACAATGTAGCTTGCTAAAAGAAAAGTGAAACGAAACTTAACTCCAGGAAGTCACTATTTAAAGGGGAACCGGTAGACTATGCAAATGAAAGGACGCTCGGACAAATAGTGCAGATGTCAATCCGTGTTTTGAAATCCCACTTCAGAAATTTATGTTTTATCATATAGAATCTCAACAATGTAAACGTTGGCTAATGAATAAATTATCAACCAACTGAAATCTGGATGTTAAGCCAAATTTATGTTAAGTATTTTAAGTGTATTTTTTAATGGGGGAGGGATGACGCAGAAAAACAGACAGGTGAAAACACCGAGAGGAGGAAGAGCTGACGAGACAGTGACAATATGCACTGGTTGGTACGCTAGTTGGGAAAACTGGTGAAGCAAGATGCCATTGAGTGAGGTATTCCTAGAATTCCCCCCAATGTTTGGCGAAATGAAACACTTGTTATCAAAGCTTTGGATTTAGAAATGAAACTGAACTACAGGAAAAGTTATGAAAACCCCAGTACGACCTGGCGTAGCCTATCAAGTAGGCTAAATAATATTAATATTATTTCAAGCAAACTATAGTAAAACAGGCCAACGTACCAGCATGGTTCAACAAAAGAAATACAGGAGAAAGTTGTTCGTACTGTATCAAGGAGCAGACTATAAAAACGGATAATTAAATTATTATTATTGGATAATTCAAGTATTATTTTTAAATGACTGCAAAATACAGAACCATAAACAATGTGCTAAATGTAAAGTGTAGTGAAGTGTAGTATTGATGTTCCAGCACATCTGATTCGTGTCCACATCGATTATCCTGCATATATCAAAACATAAAGTCCAAAAAATGGTTCAATATCTAATATATTACCTATTTTAATCAGGTCAATATCTTTCGGGAAAAACGTTTTTTGAAATAATGGTCACAATTTCACAAGTTTCACGATTTCATAACGCAAATGTCAAGGGGACATTTTGCACTCTACTCTATGACGGGTCTGTGAATTAAATGGGTAAATGTAATATACGTTCATATTTAACCAGACATGAATGCTCCCCATTTACACTTTATTAAAATGACTCCGTGTCTGTTCATTACAGCAAGTGTCTCTAATAGACAAAATAGCAATTGCAAAAACTTGTTGATAGCGCCACCTTGTGATTTGGTCAAGAATAGGCCAATAGTTAAAAACAAGAAAATTCTCAAAACCCGAGGTTTGAGAAACGAAGTAAATTCAGAGCGAATATTCAAAATCGAATTGCTGTTGTTCCCAAGGCGAAGGCTTTAGGAAGCCTGGGGCTTAAATTCAAATCCTGATTAAATATGGGGATGAAGAATATTGTATTTAATTTCAGTTTATTTAATGGCAGGTATTGGGAATTTCATAGTAAAAAGGAAGACATTTTTATTAGTCATATAAGTGTCTTAAACCTTCGACGGAGATCGTTACCGCGTTGATAGATTTGTATTTTATGTCATTTTAGGTGCAGGCATAAAGTGTAATATTTTGCGGTTGTTGAATAGCGGCTGCTACGTACTTCCTTGACGACCACATAAGTCGCTGAAGGCGGTGGGATTGAAATTTAGTACGCGGCTTACTTATGAATATTTAGGCCCAGACGGTACAGCCTATCGTTTGATATGAGTTCAAACCTAAAACGTCAGTTGCATTCAAATAAAAACAAAAGGGGCATTTTTCAGTTGACAAAGTGGACACATTTGAAATCATTTCTCATTTGTAGTGTTGATAGCTGTCGTTCGTTGACTGTTTGATAGTGAATTTGCTAGCCTGTAGCTTTACTTTACAAAACGAATAGTCCAAAATACATGTTACGAAATGAAATTCCTGGACAATTTGAGTTTTGAAGCCATAAATTCCCAATTCACAATTGAATCGGGGGATTGTCAGATAATGGGACGGTAAGTTTTCATAAACGAAACACTTCGCTAGCTGCAGTGCAACTAACGTTACTTACGTTGGTAAACTGCTTGAAATGTACGTTGGTTTACTAAGTTAACTAAATTAGTGCCATGACAGAACAGGAAAACAAAAGGTACTTTACTCGTTACCGTGATATGTATTAGCTAAGGAGTTTTTAAATTTTTTTTAAACAAAACTCATGACGTACAGGTGTTAACTGACTTCTAGCATATCAGCTTGCCTGTTTGTTACTGGTTTTAATGACCGATTGCTAAGGTACACGCTAGCTACCTTAGCGTGTAGCACCTACCTTGGAAAGTCACTTTGCTAGTAAGTTAGCTATTACACTTGACTTGTCAATAGTTCAGAGCTCCTTTTGAGTATGAGAAACGGTGACATTAATCAAATTCTGTGTGCACTGATGAAAGGTAGATGTTAGCGAATTGTAGAAATTGCATTCACAACGGAAGCAGCAAAGAAAGTGTGAGACATTATTGATTTACACTGTCCGTAGGATTGAGAGCTACTCGTGTAAAATGTCAGGCGAAGACAAGCAGATGTTCAAGCAGTTTTGCCAGGAGGGTTTGCCGCACGCCCTGGAGCCGCTCTCCCCGCCACAGTCCTTTGGAGCAAGCGCCAACAAGTAAGGCCACTGTGATAAGAAATATTCTGGCCATAACAACCTGGCTAAATCAATCATCTACAGTCTTCCCTGTGATGTCGTTTCTCATATCTTGGAGCAAGCATAGTACAATGTTCCGCAACAGGATGGAAACGCCCATTCCTTTGATAAGTCCCTCAGACTACTCCATATCCATATACAGTGATGCTTGAAAGTTTGCGAACCCATTGTGCAATCATAGAAATCCAGTGTTTTTACCACAGAATCCTTATTTAATCAGAACCAGTCTTTTCTTAATTGAAATAAAGGGTCTATATTTACTAATTTCACATGTTTTTAGAGGAAATTATACATAGTAGAGTAAAAATAGGGGAAAAAATAATTGATCCTCCTGTTTCCTTAGTTAACTTAAGTAGGTAAGTAGAATCAGGTGGGTAAATAATTGGGTACCAAGTTGGGTGTCACTCTCATAAATACAGGTAAGAAACCTGGGGACTGTCTCACGAAGGAAGTTCAACATAGTCAGTGTATCTTTGTGTTAGCTGGCTACACAAAGCCCAACAAAGGCAATTACCGCTAACCTGTGTTGCAATGGTGGTTATAAACTCCATAGATGTATATATATACGTAGATGCCTCATTCACCCTGTTCAGGTACGTCTGCGCATCCACCACATTGAGCAGATCCGCGTCTAAGCAAACGTAAGTCTATTGAGAGATGCAGACTTCCCCTGATAAAATCTACTGTAACTCGCTTAATTCTCAACCAATTTTTATGAAAATAGGTGACCAAGTGACTAAAAGTAACATTTACTTGATAGTCATCTGATTCGTTGTTGCGGAAGCCACGTAAGATGTGAATTTATCCTTTTATTATAATCTCATTGTCCCCCCAACACACACACACACACACACACTTGTCAATTACAATATACCAATAAGACAACAAATTAGATGGCTATCAAGTAAATATCACTATCAGTCACTTGGTCATGCAGTGGTTTGACAACTAGCTAACATTATATGTTTTGTTCATCATGGCAATAGCTGTCGGTCATTCAATGTCAGCTTTAAGTGACAGTGAAATACCACTTACCTGTGAAAAGTTGGCGATGCAACTCAGTTAAAAGTGAGCCACTGTGAGACCGAAAACCCAGGATTAAGCCCAAAGTTAACTCGCTAACCCACTAATCCTGTTTCATGAGACAGGCCCCTGGTCAGTTCAGTGTTACCCATACAGGTGAATGCAAAACACACCATACCAGGATCTAAGGAGACCTCAGGAAGAGAGTAGTGAGTGCGCATCAGTCTGGGGAAGGATATAAAATCATATCAAAATGACCTGGGTTCCATCAGTCCTCTGTAAGACAAATAATATACAAATGGAGAGCATTTAACACGACTCTGCCTTGAAGTCGACGTCCTTCTGAAATATCACCAGCAACCATTTAAAAGCAACCAGGAAATACAGATTTTCTGATGCTAAATGTCTCTGGCTATTTGCTTTATTTGCTGAACATTCTCCTGCTATCAGCTGTCAAAAAGTGTAACATTTCTTAATGTGTATGCTTATGACATACACACGTCCACAAGATATCTATGGTCTGAAAACATTTCCTGATTAACCAGGAAAAAAAAAAAAAATGACATCCTGGATTAAGGGAACCATGAATTCTGAGGGATATCAGAGAATTCTTGAATTCAGGCCATCAGTCCGAAAGCTAAAACATGGCCGAAAGTGGGTGTTCCAACAAGACAATGATCCAAAGCATTCAAAGAAATCTACCAAAGAATGGCTCAGGAGAAATAAGTTTTGTGTTTTGGATTGGCTAAGTCAAAGTCCTGACCTAAATCCAATCGAGATTCTGTGGCAAGACCTGAAGTGGGCTGTTCATGCCAGAAAGCCCTCAAACATTACTGAGTTGGCTTGGTTCTTTAAGGAGTGGACATAAATCCCTTAAAGAAGATGCCACAGTCTGATCAGTGGCTAGAAGAGACGTTGGCTTCAAGTTATCGCTGCTAAAGGAGGTGCCACAAGTTATTGATTGAAGGGGTTCACATATTTTTGCACACAAGGATATCTGAGTTTTTGTGAAATATACCAGTTTTGTTAAATAAACAATTAAAATATACATTTATTTGCGTGTGTTCTTTATTTGGGATATCTTCATTAAAAATTGAGGTTTAAATAACAATTTGAAATGGTTATTTTTCTATAATATATGAAAATAATGATCACCCCCTGTAGGGTTCAAGCAAACATTCAAGCATCACTAACCCTCAGGTGGCTCTTTTGTATTGAGACACTAATGGAAACTATAGAGTGCGCAATGTGTGTGGAAGAATGCTTGGCTCTAGGTTGACCCACAGTCGTTCTCCCTGACAGTCAGAGTGGGGATGAGGCGACATGCCCCCTCTCCGACAAGTGCAGCCAGAAGACGGTCTTCCACCTCCTTGCCACGCTCGACGCCTCCTTCGGTCCCGACTACGACTTCAGTCGCGCAAAGAGCCAGGACTTCAGCCGGGAGCCCAGTGTTAACTGGGTGAGGGCTTACTTCACTGAGTTACAGCTCTGTGTGCTAAACAGGAACTAGGCTAGTCATAGTAAATTAACATACGTAACTGCTCAGAATGTTGTAATATATATTCAATTTTGGGAGCATTTGCAATAGCCAGAAATACTGATACGAAAATGACTTGATGCACAAAAAAACATGACTTTGTAATATAACAGTATAAATTCCAGAAGAATAGCCCTTGGTTTTTTCTAACAAATCACACATTTTGGTTTGATTATGTGCAACAGACAATTCCTTGCTTTTTAATGCATTGTTTTGAGCTGTACAGGGTGTGTAGTGATAGCAGTGTGGTTGCGATCTCAGGTGCTCAATGCAGTGAACAGCACTTTGACCTCGGCCGTCGGGGCAGAGTTCAGCCGAATTCAGCCCCAGCTGTGGCAGGCCATCGATGACGAGATCTGCCTCTCCCAATGTGGCATTTACAGGTAAACCGGTAAAGCCTGTGACCTCCTCTTCATTTATCTCCTCTACAGGTGAAGCCAAGCAGTGTGCCTGTTACATACTTCTCTTAATTTCCCATAATGCCACTCAGGGTTAATCAGTGTATCAGGGGAGTTACCTGGGCAGGGTGATGAGAGGATATGGAGGTTTAAACAGACTCATTATAAATGGTCTTCTGTGTCGCTGGCAGCTATAATCCAGACATGGCTTCTGACCCGTATGGAGAGGTGGAGAGCCTGTGGTCTTTCAATTACTTCTTCTACAACAAGAGGTTGAAAAGGATTGTCTTCCTCACCTGTCGGTCAGTCAGGTAAGCCTCAGGCCATTAGGTATCATAGGGGAGATGTCCCATCTCTATTTGAGCAGAGGGGCAGAAATGGCCCATCTGTTTAAGCAAAGGTTAGACATGGTTAGAAATGTACCTCATCTGAGGAAATTAAGGACTGGCCTTATGGACCCAGAACTGTGCGATTGTCTGTGGGATGTTTGTTATTTAGTGACTGACCCCCATCTCCGTGTGCCAGTATTTCCACGGCCCCACGAGGCTCTGGCATCGACAGTGATTGGGAACTGGAGCTAGACGAGGACAGCTATGAGGAGGATAACGTGGATGAGGATGGGTGAGTGCTTAGCCGCCCATAATAGAGGGAACTTGCCTAACATTAAGTGTATGCAACTCCACTACATGGTGCTGGCACTCTATGGGGTCCCGAATGAACTCTTACCAAAAAACTTTTTTATATATAATTTGCCTCCAAGATTTTGTTTATCAATGAAAATATATTTGCCACACAAAACAGTTGACATATGCGCTTCAAATTGATGCAACAAAACAAAGAAAATTGTGCTAAAAAACTCATTTTAAGAATTTGAAATGTCTGGAAACGAGAGCATACATGTTATTTAATAGCTGTTTTCTTTAACCCTCACTTGCATAAGAATTAAGGCAAAAACTGTTATATTGTCCCACTGAGACCAATTTATAATTTGACTCTTGTATTTTATTCAGCCTGTCCGCATACTGAGTAATGTATTAAGAAGATGCTTTTTCTCCCCCAACAGATACGGTGCTCCGTGCAGCTGATGACACTGGCGAGGGTGCCACACGTGGATGGAGTCTCGAGCTCTGTGCGAAGCTCCAGCGTGTCTTTGTTTTCACCAGCTGTTTAACTTTCCCAGCTTAGTTTGTTTTCTTGCTCCGTTTGTGTTGGAAACCCGTTTTTGCATGCAGCAGTGCATGTTAATTCCATGTTATTGAAGCCATAAGCTATTTAGACGGGGAAGTTTCTCATTCATTTTTAAAAATCTTCCACTATTCCATCCCTTTCTTTAATTTTGATGATGTCCTGTATGCCATTTGGGTCTCATTAGTTTCGTATTTTGTGTTGAAGAAATCTAGTTTTGCGTGTATCCACCATTGTTCCATCAGAAATAAATTTATTTGTGCTTTTATGTGAAGAGAATGAGTGTATTTTCTCCTGGTATGCACTGTTTATTGGTTGGTCATCGCAACCTATTTTTCACCATATGTACCAAGAGTGTTGTTTCTGATTACCTGCAAGTATTTTTTTCTTTGTAACAAGCTTTACCATTCCATTTGGCTTTCTGACTGTATACAATGTCAGAAGCAAATCTATTCTAATCAAGCATTTTTACATAGTGCTTTCGGCAAAACATTGGGAGGTTTGGCACAGTATGCATCCAGACTATTTTCAGTTTGCTTGCTGTTGCATATATTGACATATATGACACCAGGGGTCGCCAGTTACATTACATTACATTACAGGCATTTGGCAGACGCTCTTATCCAGAGCGACGTACAACAAAGTGTTAACCGTAGTCAAGAACAGTTTAGCTGAAAGCCACCCTAGTGGGAAGTACAGTTCCTGGGTGCTAGGAGCAACCACGTAGTTAAACTAGGACCCTGTAGGTAAATCTGTAGCCACAATTCAAAGGTAGCAATAAAGCAATCAATGCAGAAAATAATGCCTAAGCCTAATACATTACATAAACAAGTAGACATGTGTATGTGACATGTAAAAAAGTTCCACACCATATCACTTTCCCTCAGCGTACTGTACGCCTTAATTGTGCTCACCACGCACACCTGTTAGTGTGTATTATTTTTTATTTTAATGAGACAGTTTGACAGCTGCCTGAAGTGGGATTGCAAGGTTGGCTGCTTTTGGATTCTTGAAACAGATGATGAAAGCACATTGCAACTGAATAGTGAACAGTACTTCAAGGTGTGATACATTGAGCCCTCAAACTTTGAACAAACACTGTTTTTACAGATTGCTGGCAGTTCATTCTGATCTCTATATCATATTTGTAATATGCCAGCAGAACATTTGAATACTTTTTAGGTCAAACTGTATTATCTGCTCTTTTGCCACCTTTTCACTTTTTTTTTTAAGTCACTGGGAATGCAGACTCAGACAAAACAATGACCTAAACAAAACATAGCAGAATGTAAGAGGAAATGAGTGTTGTTGTTAAATATGCTGAGCCCCGATACAGATCTAGATTGGTGGAGAGATCTGCACATCTAACAACATCAATCAATTTTCAAGTCCCGGGCTGTCAATATAGGCCTGTCATTTGTCCTAATATTGTTTCTTTTGCTTGTTTTTAATGTACAAGATCCCTTGTGTTATTTTACACAGTCAAGTAACATATTTGGAGTAGGAGTTGAGTTACACATAGTCCCTTTGCAGTATCTGCAAACAAGTGGTTTGGCTGTGCACGCTCCATACAGAAAGGAACGTAAGTAAATGATGAGTATCTGTGATGATTACCTGACCCATATAATTATATTTCACAAAATGTGACGGAGGTCTGTAAGTGATGCTGTTGACTGGTAGCGTTGGCTTTGAAGCATGTAAATAGGTGACCTTACAGACTACCTGGCTGACATGTTAGTCACCCTAGTCTTTGGACATGTAGGCTAACTCCAGCTGCCGAACCCCATGAACTTACCGGTTAGCTAGCTAACAACGGCAACATGGCCTGAGCAGGCGCAGTACTGATCAATTAGCTCAGTTGAGTCCCATTTAATGAACTGACACAACTCGCATCAAACTTAATCACATCGTGTTGCCAAAGAAGCAAATAAATAATGTCTCCTTTTTGTTCGCCACAATCTAATTGTTACTTTGGTAGAAAAAGCAGTTTTTCCCCCATTATAGCCTATTGATCAAAAATATTTCTGCACTGGGTCCAAATGTGCACATGACATGAAATCCACCTGCAGTATGTGCTAGCAGTGCTGCTCTTGTGGTGGCAACCGGGATAATCAGTTGTCAAGCAGCAGTGTTCATGTAGTTGGTTGGAATGGTATTCTGGTGGGCAAAAGTATTATGCTACTTGTTGTTTCACAATCTTTCCCACGCCTCCTACCTGCAGGCGTCAAACATTTGAATAACTCCTGTGACACCAGAAACCATCCAGAAACTAGATGCGTCATAAAAATTGCTGAGGCGTGAAAATGGCATTCATTCACCGCTGCTGTTAAATAGACAACAGCCGGTCTCCGGTCACATGACTATCGGCTCATGAGCTCCCGATATGTGCAAACGAGAGACAATACTCTAAGGCAGGGGTGTCAAACTCATTCCATCGAGGGCCGAGAGTGCGCAGGTTTCTGTTGTAACCAATGCATTACAGCAGGTTGCACATACTCAGTATGATTTGTTGACTGAAATGAGCAGACACCCTATAATGTCTAAATATTTCCCATTAGATTGGGGCTTGCACAACATTGTGAAAACTGACGGGAAATGCGCTTGAGTAGTTGTGAATTATGGGTGAATCATGAGTTTCTACCACTGTTGGATTTACTGAAACGGCAGTTTTTTTTTTTACACCGATGCTAAAAGGGTTGTGTAGGTGTGTGTGTCACACGCCATGTGACAATCGCTGGACTGGAGCAGACCAGCCGATGGTAAGAAGTGGCAGAGGAGTGGGGTTTGCCAGTCTCCGGCCCAGATCTCATCTTTCTGTCTTTCTACCAGACGCGGGAGAGAGAAACAGCGGGAGAGCAGGTTAAATAAAACAAAGTCTTCACCCTACTTGTCGTGAAGCTTTCGGGCAAAAACAATTACCCAAAATAAAAACTACATGAAAGCCCCCGCCTCCTCTGAGGGGGGAATCCCCTTCCGCGGAAACGCACAACAAACAGACAATAAGCGGCTTTCCACGCCGCTTCCCTGCATTCACATTTAACAGGCATCAACACTTAACGGGACAGGGTAGAACTCTACGCACTGTCCCTACACACACTCATCACACATAACAGGACACCGTGTCTCTTCAGTCTAGAGTTCCACTACAACTTCATCAGGTGCACACACATATTCAGTGACTAAGTGCTTCCCAAACCCATGCACACGCTCATACGCACACGCTCATACGCACACGCTCATACGCACACGCTCATACGCACACGCTCATACGCACACGCTCATACGCACACGCTCATACGCACACGCTCATACGCACACGCATGACAAGACAAAACGAATACCCCATTTGCCCCACCTGTTCTTAAATAGGCTTACATTCTGCCTGGCTCAGGTGGGACTTGTGAGGTAATTACCTGTCTAAAATTCACACACCTAATCACAAAACACCAAACAATTGATAAACCACACCCACTCACATTCTCACACACAAACAGGTAAGTGAATAATCACTTACCATCCACACCAATCAACACCAATGAAATCATCAATTATGGCCTTTGGAACAACCTTCCGGGCAACAGTTCACACTCTCACAGTCTCAAACCCTGTGAGAGTGCCAAACCTGCCCCCGGAAAGCCTCACTGCTCCAAAGACCTCCACAGCATGGGAAAACAAAGGCAACCCTGCCACTCCCATGTTGCAGAGACCGACACCTTCCACAGTGTGGTACTGTCTCTCGGCTCGTATCGGTATCACAGTCTGCTTCTGGCCTGTGTTTCCAGGGTGTTTGTGATTGGGCTTTTGTCTTGTAGGGGTTGTCAGTTCAATCCTGTCTTTAGCATCAGATCAGGGGTGTCAAACTCATTCCATCGTGGGCCGAGTGTATGCAGGTTTTGTTGCAACCAGTGCACTACACCAGGTGATTTCACTAATTAGCTTCCTTCTTCAACCAAGGAGGGAACTAATTGAAATCACCTGGTGTTGTGCACTGGTTGCAACAAAACCTGCATACACTCGGCCCACGATGGAATGAGTTTGACACCCCTGCATCAGATGTTTATGTGGGTTTATGCACCCACACAGATATCCTTTCACTTTAAAAGAATACAATACATGGATACATCCTGATGTACATGTACATTTTAAAAAGACATATCAAGGATGACAGAAAAGTCCTAGGACTTATTTCCATTGTGGTCCTTGTTGTTATTAGGTGAACTAATACTACCTTGGTTCCAGGGATCTTGCCTTATTTTGCCTCATCTCTCGTATCTGACTATGAGCAAGGCTGTAAGGCAGGCTGAGTGGGCGGGGAGCTAGTATTCACAAGCTCGTCTTATTTGACACACCTTTTCACCTACCTCATTAACGAGTCCTGTGTTTTTCAAATAAAAGATGTGAGAGTGCACCGAACCGTAATAAATTACAGCCATTTCTCTCGTTCCTCTTCTTTTGGTGAAATGTGTAAGAACACATTTGTTTTTTGACATACGGTACAACGCTGATGTTTTACCATATTAGCGAACACATTGCTGTTTTGGTTCCAGGGGGTGATGACAGGAGAGCTACGGGGGGCTTCAGCACAGCTCCCGTTCAATGATGAAGCTTTCAGGGGTCTTTCCAATTGGCTAGTAATCTTCCTCTTCTCATGCAATCTCTTTTGTTGGACAGGGAATATGGAGGGGATGGCACAGGAACTGAAATATTTGTGAATTCAAGTCGACGAATCAGCACTCTCAGCTGTATAAGCAATACGGACATGACAAGAGTGGACAGTTCCCCTTCCTCTTGCCCACATTCAGATTTTACTCCATTCTTCTCCCTTCTGTCAGTTTGGGCCGGTCTCTCTCCTGTTCAGTTTGGGCTGGTCTCTCTCCTGTTCAACCCTCTCTTTTTTTTGCTCCCTCCAATGTCCTTCTTCATCTCTCACACCATCCTCCCTCTCCATTTTCACACTCACACACCTCTCTCCTTCCTCCTCCTTCATGTTGAACAGTATGTCTTTTTCTTCCCTGCTCAACCCGTATCCAGTCTTCCTTTCTTTCCTCTCCTCTGTGTTTTCACTTCTGTTTAGTCTTGATCTCTTCAGGTGCACTTTCCTTGGTTCAATACTCCTCGTCCTCATGCTTTTCCCTGTATATTTAAAGTGGGTTTCTTCCATAGAAATGCATGTCTTTAATTTTAACCCCCCCCGCCCGGAACGCAAGTTGCCCACTGCAGCTGTGGTTCGATTGGCTGACCTCCCCAGAGGGAGGGAGAGGGTGAGCTGGCACGGGAATGCCAAGAAGCGCATAAGGCGTCCCTGTATGGGAAAAACTGACTTGCCTCCGTGGAAGAGCGGCAGCCTTGTGGCGGAGGGTAAATTGAAAGAAATAGAGGTTATAATTGGCTACCAAATCGGGAGAAAATCTGAAACAATAATAAATAAAAAAAAGTAATGTGTACCGGGAGTAATGGTTCCGTAAGGACAGTAGAGGCTCCCATGTGCACGTTGCTGGTGACTGAGGAATGTCGAGAACAGAGGAAAGGCAGAGCATGCTGTGTAGGCTGGAATTCCTCCTCTCTGGCTGAGGTCACCGAGAGGGGCATTCTGTTACTCATTGGTGGGAAGAGTTTGAATTCTCTATTCAGCGTTTCATCGCTGTAGTAGAGGGGTTACACTATATTTGGCCAGCATTACATTCATACGGGGTTTTACATTGTATGAATGTAATCGGTTTACACTTCTTTTTTTTTGCCAAGTGTTTTACATATTCACAAAGCAGAGACTTGTATTCTCAGGGATTGTAAGATACTCAGTAAATAAAATAAAGAAGAAAACTGAGTAAAGATTATTTGTTGGAGAAGAAACACCCATACAATACAAAAACATACTTTTGATTTACGGTATATATATATATATTCTGTACACTACTGGTCAAAATCTCTAGAACACCCCCATTTTTCCAGGTTTTACTGAAATTTAAGCAGTTCAAGTCCAGTGAATAACCTGAAATGGTACAAAGGTAAGCAGTAAACTGCCAGAGGTTAAAAAAAAGGTTTAGGTTACCAAATCTCTGTAAATTTCAGAGATATAAAAGTAGTATATTGCTATCATAATGGCAAGAAAAGGGCAATTAACAAAGGAAGACAGACAGACCATTATAACCCTTAAAAGTGTAGGTCTTTCCTTTAGAGAAATTGCAAAGAAGGCCAAGGTGTCAGTGAGTACAGTTTCCTATACCATTACATTTACATTTACATCTTAGGCATTTAGCAGACGCTTTTATCCAGAGCGACTTACACAGTTTACATTTATTTACATACAATCCATTTATACAGCTGGATATTTTACTGAAGCAATTCAGGTTAAGTACCTTGCTCAAGGGTACAACGGCAGTGATCCACCTGGGAATCAAACCAGCAACCTCTGACTTACAAGCCCAGTTCCCTAACCATTACACTACACTGCCACCATCAAAAGGCACTTGGAAACTGGAGGAAACTCTGACAGGAAGAGGTCTGGCAGACCCAAAGCCACAACAAAATCAGAAGACAAGTTTCTGAGAGTCAACAGCTTGCCTGATTGGTGGTTCACAGGACAACAGCTTCAAGCACAGCTTAACACTGGTCGAAGTAGGGAAGACTCCGTTTCAACTGTGAAGAGAAGACTTCGAGCTGCAGGCTTGACAGGTCAAGTGGCAGTCAGAAGGCCATTGCTAAGATGGCAAAATAAGAAAAAGAGGCTTGCCTGGGCCATGAAGCACCGCCATTGGACTACTGAAGACTGGAAGAAGGTCTTATGGACCGATTAATCAAAATTTGAAATCTTCAGTTCGTCACGCAGGGTTTGAGTAGGCGAAAAGATGGTTCCTCAGTGTATGACACTGGGCTCTTTTGCTGGATCCAGAGTTGGTGACTTGCACAGAGTGACTGGCACCCTGAACCAAAAGGGCTACCACAGCATTTTGTAGCACCATGCAATACCTTCTGGTCTATGCCTAGTTGGTCAGGGGTTCATCCTACAGCAAGAGAATGACCCAAAACATATCTCCAGGCTATATCAGAACTACCTTAAAAGAAAAGAACAAGATGGTAGGCTTCAAATCATAGAATGACCAGCACAGTCTCCAGACTTAAACCCCAGCGAGCTGGTTTGGGATGAACTGGACAGAAGGGTGAAAGCATTCCATGATTTTTTTTCTTCCAATTGTTTATTTGTTCTATGCTTTATTTTCAGATTACATTGAAACATTAAACTGCATAAATTTCAATAAAAAATTGAAAAATGGAGGTGTTCTAAAACCTTTGACCGGTAGTGTATATATATATATATATATCATTTTTTAATCTGGCAGCTTGCAAGCACTCATTTTGTGGTTTTATTATTTAAAGGTTGTGTCTACTGTCACAAACGCACCATGTTTAATAAATGTGTTAACCAAAATTGTTTTTGTATTGTGGTTTTAAAAATAAGAAAATTGCTGCATTTACTGGAAAGTCACCTATCTGGGAAGTTTTATAGCCGTTCCATGTATTTACCAAGGTCCCAAATAAGGAAAGTAATTAACCGTTGTTGGGTCCTGTATAATACGGTACATTCCAATAACCTTTGGAAACAAAGGTGGCTATAAAAATAGATAATAAACAAAGCTAGTTTGCCAGAAAAATGTGAGGGGGGAAAAGCAGGCCAAGCACCAGACGCAAGCCCCTCTTTCTCTGGAATATGTTAAGTCTTTATTGCCTATGTCAGAATGCATTAGAACGGTACCAGACCAGGGAAACTGGCTGGTTTAATCCTCCTTGCTCTGCTCCATTCCAGACCTCCATGCCTCCCGCCTTCCCTACAGTATGCAGTGGAATATAACGCATTGCACAAACCTCCCCCTATTTTTTAAAAGTCATTTCGAAAGAGCAGCATGTGGTGTTTGCCTCTTTAATATGTGTGGTTCTTGTAACTTTAAACAGGCTCTCTGACCTTCAGGTCACTCTCGTATTGAGCAAGCGTCATGAGCCCTGTTTGCTCACTGTGTGAATGTTTCCTGTCCCTGTGTTTCACTATGAGGCCAGGCTGTGTGGGAGAGAGTCAACTGAAGGCTCATTGTAATGAATTGAAAAAAATGAAAGATGGCTAAACTTAATCACCCCCCCAAAAAAAGGAAAAAGAAATAGTTTTTCTAAGTCATACAATTTCTTTATTACTAATATTGTGGGTTGTCATTGATACATTCAATGACGGGTAGAATTCCTAAAGTAGAAACATGACAGACTGAGTGATGGGCCTTATTCAGAACAAGTTGAGGTTGATGGTTTGCATTTGCGAGTCAGAGTGCTACAAATGGCATGCATTTTCATTGGAACAACACCTAAAAAGACATATATTTGAGTAGTTCTGCAACATAAATCTTATGTTTTATTGTCCTCGTTCCATTCAGTGGCGCTGACTTGATTTAAATGTGAGCTGTGATGCTGCCGTAACCCACCTTTTGGTTTCCACTAATTACATGCCATTTGTCCACAGAGCAAATATGGAAAATTCCAGAATTCTTTAAATGTGCCATTTTGAATAGTGTTCATTTTTACACTGTGTGATAATGGCTTAATTTTGACTTTCAGGACACATACTCTTATACCTTTCATGATTGTGACAATGCATGCTTACAGGAAAAACTATTACGTGGAAAACCGGTTTACTGTTCTTTAATACAAGCTCATCCTGATTGTGATTTAAAGTGAATTTGTATGAGACAAGATACCCATTGACCACTGTTCATTTGTATGGTACCTTTTCAAGTGTATTTGTTTACCCTCATGTCTATTGTAGACATTTTTGGATGGGCACCAGGTAGAATTCAGTGCACACAAGGGTTTTTCCACTAATACCATAATTGGATTTTCCATTATAGATTGCAAATAATATATGCATACAAAACACATGCTTATGTTTGAGCTTCTGGCTCCATGTCAAAACACATTTGGCTATATGACAAAAGGCCACCATTCAGTTTGATCAGATTGCATTTGCATTTCACAATCATGCTTTTGCTGTGAATCAGGCCTGCATGTTGAATAAGTGATTTTTATGGCCAGGAGTTAATGACCTTACATACCCCATTAAAAGAAACCTGGATAAGAAGTGGTAAATGTAACCTAGGGTCAACTAGGGAGAGGAAAAACAATCAATCCGGAGGAGGACCATAGGCATTCTCTTAAGACAAAGATGCTAAAATGAGTGCATTTTTGGTTGTGATATGTAAAACCTAGAACCATAATTGGAGGGATTATTTTTCCCCCATTGGAAAAAGCATGAAATGACTTCAGCAAAAGGAATGTAATATGATGAAACACACTCAGACTGCCAGCTGAAAATAGTGGAGACTTCAGCAGCAGTGAAACCAGCAGGCATTTCATAACAGGAAGCTGAAACATGGCTGGTTTTGGATGATCCATTTGACTTGGTTTACTGAAATGTGACTGGATTCAGGTGATCTATTTGAGGACAATCAGAGGACCTGCTGAAGTAAAGTCCTCTCTTACCACAGTAACAAGCTGAAATGACAAAAACGACTTTTGTTTTTGAACTTTTATTATTGGCAACAACAAACAAAGTACATCCACCCTCCCTCAGGAACAAAGAAAACGAATGTAGTGTCTCTGCCTAATTACACACACACAAAAAAAAAGTTATTTACAAAATTCACAATTTTTTTTTTTTTTTTTCTTCCCCCTTTTTTCCAAGAGAGAACTGGGACATAGTGCGACAGTGTGAAAGTTTCTCTTCTGACCTTTAATGCCTCGTTCTGTTTCAGGTCCAAGAATGTAATACCACTTTGCCTTTCAACAGGACAGGAGGTAAAACTCTGGTATCCTTCTGGTTCAAACTCACCCCCACTGTACATACTTATACAGACAGAAAGCAAGTCAAGCAGAAGTTGTCTGTAATCATTGCGCAACTTTCACAGGACCTATGACAACAATGTGTACACTGACACATCACAAGTTCTTCATAAAAACCCAGAGCTAGGCCCTGCGTCTCAGGTTTATAGTTCCTTTCAAAGTTAAAAAGCAACAAACTTTTTTTTCTTTTATTTTTACCTTACAAAAACAGAAAATTCGGTTAAGTCAAGCTAGATCCACACACCAAGTGATGATTGAGGGAGGCTACAGACACTCTTTGGTAAAGCGCTCCTTTTATTTGGTACTAATTTCCATGAGGATAAATAAGAGAAACAAAATAACTACGGAGGGTTACTTTTCTTAGTGGGGGGAAAAGGCACTTTTAATGGCTGGATCCAGATTTACACAGCAAACTATGTAAACAACAGTACAAAAAAGGCACAAACTCTTGTGCGTCAAGTATTCCAGGAATAGATCAAGTTAAGAGGTATCCGACACCAGTAATTTTACCTGTTCTTTAAAGACCCTTCCCAATCACGCACCCCCACTCATCTATGCTTGTCACCGTGTAGCTTTTTGCAAAGGGAGAATACTGCTAGGCAGAAAGATTATAGATTGTAAAGGTGACACTAGGGCTGTTATCTCATGTGATGGTTGTTTTCAATGGAATAGCATGAATCATATGGAAAACAATCTCCTCAACAGTGTATAACTGGGCCCCATCTCCTTTTATTTGGACTTTGTCACCTATTGGTCATCTAGGTCTTCCTTCAAACCCTTTTATGGGAAAACAGTAATAAAAATAATAATATTCGGCTGCAACAGGCTCCTACAAAATGTGCACAGTCCAGATTGTTACCTTTGAAAAGAGGTCAGTCACCTACATGGTCATAAAGCTTCATCGTTCACTGCCTCGCGTGACTGCAGATGTCAGTACTTGGTAGAGCCACTGCACGGGTGATCCCAATCTTTGTGACAAACCACTTAAGATTGACTTAAGATTTGGGAGACAACGTCTGTCCCCACCCCCGCCCCCGCCCCCGAAGACTCAGCGCCATTAGCCACAGTCCCTCAGATGGTACAGTCCTGTTCACTCGGGAGAGAAGGAAAGGGAGATCAGAGCAAAGGCATACGTGCTCCCTTTCTCCTCAACCTACAAATGTTCACTGTCTTCGCTCCCCCCGAAGTCCGGCACCACCTGGTCGGTGTGGTTCCTGGGGTGGAGGTGGTTACTGGGGGAGGCTGGGGCAGGACGGGCGAGCCAGGGGTGCAGCTGGATCTCTCCCGCCTCCAGCCTGTCCACGGGGGCCTTCCGCAGCAGGCAACGCACCAGGCACTTGGCCCGTGGGGAAAGGGATTCTGGGACAGTGAACACCCCCCGGCGGATCTTGCTGAACAGCGCGGCGGGCTCCACATCCTGGAAGGGGTAGCGCCCCACCAGCATGGTGTACAGAACCACGCCCAGGCTCCACACGTCCGCCGCCTTCCCTGAGTACGAGTGCCGAGAGTTGAGGATTTCCGGACCCACGTAGGCCGGGCAGCCATGTTTGTCAGTCAGTGAATCGTCTTCCCCTTTAAGAAGGCAAGAGTCCTCCAGGTTCTGCAACACCAGCTTTGTTCTGCAGGGATGAATGAAAACGTTCTGTAAATGTCCATTCCAAATTGCTCAACTGAATGACACCGTTTTAATTTTGTTACACCACACTCGCATAGTCTAACCTTTCAATTGATAAACAGTTACTGATTTGGAAAGTGTGATATTTGCAGTATCGCGCAAATAGATGGAGTGACGTGTAATTTATTTCATTATGGATTATTCATTTGAATTGCATTCCACCAATGAAATTAAACTTAGATGTAGTTGCATTTGCCCATTTCCCTTGTGTAACCTTTAACATGTACTGGTACGTCAGAATTCCCATAATCAGACTCATTATCTCAAAAATACGTTCCTGGGTGAATTCTACATTTTCATGCAAGCAAGTCAACAGGCCAATTGAGCTATATTTAGTATTGCATCCTGTGAACAGACTGGTAGTTTGGGTGGTTATTTGCACCAACACTGAGAGCGTGGGGGAATCACTACAGTAGGATGCACTGCAGATGATTCAGTGCATGGAAACACACCACCGCCTACACATGTCTGAGTTTTGTAGCGCTGCAGAGTTCGGATCCTCTTGAGCTAAATGTTCCTCTCGTGTGTGGTTTGGCATTTCGTTTATTGATCGAATGTGTGGCCGTTGGCCTTAACACCAAGGCGATCACACCGATTCAATCATAGCACCCGACTGTGCCAAATGGCACTGTCGAGCAAGTGAAGCGCCATTTTCGGAAGTGTTTTTCAAGGTAACTGGTCTGAAAACGGGGGGATGACTGACCTCTGCTGGTTAGCGAAGACGAACTTCCGCAGCTTGAGGTCACGCAGGACGACGCCGTGGTCGTGACAGTGCGCCACCGCCGCTGCCATCTGGCCAAAGAGCCGCGCCGCCTCGTCCTCCTGCAGCCGCTTGCACGTGCGCACGTACGAGTGCATGTCCCCGTGGCAACGCTCGAAGAACACGTACACGTTGTGCTCGCCCGTCACCACCTCCGAGATGTGGCTGATGTTCTCGTGGGGCGGCAGGCGGGTGTACGGGGCAATCAACTCTTGGTACCTCCTCACTGAGAAAACCTGAAACACAAAAAACACACGCGCGATCAGAAAACCGGACGCAACACAAAATGCACAGCGGAGACGAACGCCCACGCATCAGACACTGCACACATTTTCAGGGTGAGCACTTCATGGTCCACGTTCGTAGAATGAACGTGGCACACTCAGACAAGCAGGGCCTCCACGCTATAGATTGTAATACTGAATTGTAGCATTTAGTTGTGATAATAAGTTGTAAATACACATCACCACTCGAGGCTACACTGAAGGGTAACTATTGGGGCGCAGTTTCAATAGGACAACAAAAAATACCAGAGCCTGAATTGCAAGGAATTAGGGGCTTGTTTGGGCACAGGCTTTTACAGTCCTCTGTGGTAACTGCGGTGTCATGGAAATATACTTAAAGACCATTTTCTGTGAACATGAATGTGCCAAATTGCATCTTTGCAGGAAAAGAACACAGAACAGCTGTAAATGTGCATCCTTTTGCCAAAACTGCTCCCTCACAAGAGTAAAGCCCAGAGCAGAGCTCTACTGAAGATCGCCGGGCACCAAAGCTCTCCAGCCACCTCTGTACTCCTGAGCTCAGACACGAACACAGAAACGCACCGAGAAAGCAGGCTTCACGTACCTTGCAAGTAAACTCGGCCTCTGTGACGTTGTGCACAGCCCGGTACGTTTGGGTTCCCTCGGCGGCCTCTAGCAGGATGTAGGGTCCGATGCGCGAGACACAGTGCTCCTCCGCACTTCCGGGGTTCGGGCTCTGGGTCAGTGGGCGGAGACAGGGTGCTAGGCCCGGGGAGGGGGGCAGGCTGAGGCGGCGGCGCTTGCATTTCAGGGTGTCCGTATCAAGGGGGTCCTCGAATTCCAGCCTCTTCAGTCGCAGGGGCAGCGTGCGAGGGGCAGTTTGCAGGTTCACACTCATCTGCAGAATGGGACCGTCGTTATTATATGCATTTTTGATTGTGTAGCCACTGTAAATAACTTGCATTCATCCATGACAAAGATTCCAACATGACAAGGAAACATCTCCGATAGGTGCAGACCTGGGACGACTATAAGACACCAGGCCTGAAACCGATTTAATCGTGCAAATCTTGGAGCCAGCATAATACACATGCATCCAAACTTACAAGAAACAGGAAGCCGCCTGTACATAAAGAAACCCGGTACTTTGAATCGGGTACCAATAACAGACTGCAGGGGATGATGTCAATATCCCCAACACTGATGCCCGTTAGCAAGATTCTGCATGCGTTTTGAAGACAATGGCTCGATGGGTTAAATACAACTTTCGGTCATGTGTTAGTAATGGTTGCCGGTCTAGAAGTGTTTAGCTACTGTATATTAGTTAGTTGTATGTGCAATGTAGTTACACAAAAGGCAGACAAATTAGAACTTATAAATTCCTGCCAGTAAATAACATACATTGAATGGTGCCGTGTTATTGTACACTGTGCAAACAAAGTATCTTGTCACTGATATTAGCCAGCGTAATTAAGAATGTATGTATAGTGTGTATTACTAAACGAACACCCCATCGCATACTGCGTAAGCGTGACAAAGAAACCACCGGGACAGCGGATATTAAAAATAAGGCAAACTTCCGATGTAACGCCGAAAGACCTCATTGGAGTTAGCTGGCTTGCCAAATCTAGAATTGACGGTAACTTACTCATAATGAAGCTCGTTTCGCAATGCTAATCGGTGTGTCACATTTAAAATGGAAATTAAGCTGCGCATATCGACGAACTTCGAAGATCGAAGAAATCTTTTAAAACGCATTTAATTATAAAACTGTCATGACAGCCCGTAACAGGATTCGTCATCTGTGTGATCGCAACCCAGTTTTAGTTACACATATATTCAATTTAGCGCCAGAAACAAGCTGGTTTTGGACGAACAAAGTGAAGAGATGGTTAACAAACTAGCTACACTTATGAATGGGAAATTCACCGGCGTAAGGAGCAGTAGGATTTAGTTGCACCATCACCTTTCTCCTAAAGTTTAACCGAGATATTTCACAATATAACCTTGCAGCTAGCTATAGCTAACCATCACTATTCAAACCAAGGCCAGGTGGCAAACCATTCACACATCTGAATGAGTAAGGTTAGTTAGCTTAGCTAGCGTTCTAAATTCTTCCTTACCTCGTTTGTGGAAGACAAAGGATCCACTCTTCAGCAAACGAACAATGGTTGCTAACGTTAGCTTGCCAACTAGCAAGGGCAATTCCAGTTTCAACCAGAGCGGTCAGTTGTAAGAAAACATTATCCAAGATGCGATGCAAAAAATAACGTTAGTTTAAAACAAAAGGACTAATAGTACTGACAATAAATGATGAAAAACGCAGAAATTATGATGGAGCGATATTGTCGCTTGTAAGATAACTCACTAACGTTAGATCCTTTTGACCACAAGATTCCTCTCGCTTCAGCGAGAACAGAAAAATGCAGTTCGCCCGCTAGCGTGTTAAATGGTCACTGGTTAATGGTCTCCGCGACTGCAAGAGTATCATTCGTGGATCCACGATTCAAGCAGATATTCGAAAATCGGGTTCATTCAATGATTTTCTTTGACAATCCCGACTCGCGCTTCCCTTGTCAAAGGCAGGCAGCTGATCAGTCCACTTTGACGTGCAGCCAGGCAGCAGATAATTAGCTATATCCAGCTAATGTTAGCTACCGGTGTTCTCGTTTTTGTTCTGTGGGAAGTCTTTGTTCGGTATTCCCGCTGAATTGGCGAATGAGTGCTCACTTTTCAATATTCATTGACTTTGGCGTTCTGATGTATGCCTTGTTCCAGAGAGGTGTGTGCTATTCCACGTCAGGTATGTTGTCAAGTTTGAAATCTACACTTTAAAGCAAACCACTAGCTAACATCAGTAAAGAAAATGTAGCTAGCTCGATTGCTACCCAGACTATCCAACTAACGTTAACTGTATCGCAGTTGCACTTTGGAAGCGAACTAGCAAAGCGAAAAGTCCGTATTAATGTGCCGTAGCCCTAGCAGAGTTACAACTAGCTACCGAAGACCGAACCCCGCTATATATGAACTATATTTACACCACCTGATCGACACAATTAGCCAGCTAAACAGGCATTTTAATCCAGTCTAGATCTTCGATGAGGACCTTGGATCAGAAGTGCTCCCGCCACCTGCCCGTCTAACTGCACCAAGTCTGATGTAAAGTAGACGCTTGAAATACCCTCCCTCTATTACAGTAGTTTCAAGTTGATGATGTTGAACTGGCCATGATTGCAACATCCTAGTCCCTCCCTTCTTGTCTGACGACACCGGTAGGTTAACCCCGCAATAGTCACAAAGACAGGCAGTGCCGACTACACAAACAATGTCTGTGTGATGAAAACATATGTTGCAAGGGCTGTAGCAGTTAACAGACGTGTTTTATAGTAAGTTAACTACAAGATACTCGAGGTAGTTACACCTCCAGTCCCTTACACCCGTTCGTTTGTAATACAAGGACGCAAAACGGGAATAGTACACTTTGCATGTCCTAACGTTATAGGCTAGTTGGTCGTATTACACGGTACCCTATTATGCCGACTGTTTTTCAAATTACAACTGACATAGCTAAAACCCGATGAAACATATAGATCTGAAATGGAAGGTCCATTGCCAGTGTGCTTATCACACGAAAGTTATTAACGTGAAGATAAGTGTGTGAAGAAACTCTTTGAGCAAGCCAGCAGTTTACATGAGAGGCAATTCGTCCCACCCCTTGCATGACTCAATAGCAATGATGGTATTGCACCACTGGTAATTAAAATGCTTACTAGAAAGGCACGCAGAAAGCCGGAAAGGAGAGACTGCATGGAAGCTTGCAGGAAGAGAAAGGGAGTGGGGTTTTAGTTTATTCAAAGGAAAACAGTATGGTTGCCATGGGGAGCACACCTCAAATAGAAAATATTGTGAAAGTAATGATGTACCGGTAGTCTGTTTTTTTTATTTTTCATGTCACGTTGTATCTTCTCAGAATGCATAGGTCACAAATATGGTCACAGTAATTTATCTTAAGCTCTGAGTACTCTTAAACCTTTTTATAAACAATCATATATAACCAATTGGCAATGTTTCATTTGATATAATCCAGTATAGAGTGTGTGAAGCTTTGTGATATTTCCCCATGTAAACGAGTAAGATAAGATAAGATAAGATAAAATAGTCTTTATTAATCCCGGGGGGGAAATTTGGTTTGTCACAGCAGCAATGATACAGGAGGCAGTGAAAGTAGCTAAAGCAGATATAGTATCGGTGCCGTTCGCCTCAAGGGAAACTCAAGGTTTAGAGACTGTAGATTAAGGTTGAACATCTGACTGTGTCCTCGCCTTGGGTCCCCTTTGATCTTAGATCTTACAGCTTAATGCCTTTTAGCTTTTTTCCTAGTGTGTTGCCTCTTTGCTGACCCATGACTTGATTTTATGACAGACCTGGGAAAATGATGGCACATAAAATAGTTTGGCATGCAAACTATAAAATAGCGTTGCAGGCTTTGGAAAAGCTGAAGCATTGTACTGTGCTGCTGTCATTAAGTAATGGTTGGAAAGCATTGGTCTTTGCGTGTTGTGCAACTGTGTCTTGTTATGTTGACTGTGAGAGTCCAACCTGACCATTCAGAGCGGCTAGACCTCTGTGTCAACCAGTTATATTCAGGTTGTACTGTAAACTGTATTTTTAAAGGTATTTGTTTGCCTATATACCTATCTATCAAATTTCTATAGAGAATACAATATTTAACAGTGGAGAAGGCCACTATGATTATCTGTCATTATCTGTTTTTAGATTTGATGTGTCACTGATGTGTCATCCACATCATGAGATTGTTTATCTTAGAGACGTTTGCTCCATTTAAACTTGTTAACGTGGTCCTAAAGTGAGTTTCAGGTCTTAAAAGTTATTTTTGCTAAGCTTTAAATATCCACGCCTTACAGAGTTACAATACCAGTCTGAATTGTGTGGTTTGTTGCATGGAAAGCATTTTATTTTGCTCACATGCTTGAAACATGGCTTTCCTTTTGGAAAAAAGCACTCTCTCCCCATATAATAGCTCAGCAGCACCATTTAAGTTACAGCTTTTTTTAAAGAATGAAAGACAACATGCTTTCATGTAGAAGATAAGACTGGAATAGCATTCTCACTCAGCTCAGAGCCAGGTTTAATTGCGTGCTCTTTGGCACATGAGGTTTTGTTTTTGATGCAGGCGCTGAAGCTAGCGGACACTGCAGCTGTCACCAGCATCCGGAAAGTTCTCAGATAGAGATCCACTGGTAGTGGGAGCACGGTGGGTAAATTTAGGCCAGACTTGGTTATCAGATATACTCTGTGTCCAGTTCCTTTGCAGGCATAAAAGTCAGAGTAGTGAGCATTCATTTGGAAGCTGTATTTTACTCTTGGGGGATGAGTACCGACTGCCCCTACACCACTGTGTAAGGGGTAGTTGTAATAATTTCCCAAGAATGAGAGCCATGTTGGATCTGTAGAATGTTGGGAGGTCATAGATGAAGCAGGATGGATATAATATGTGTCCCCATGGTTCCAGATCCATGGTATCTTCACTTTCTGAGATGCAGCTCCCTTACAGACTTGTGTTTGCATTTCAACCTTTCACATTGTGCAATTTGTATTCTGTATAATTGTCTATTTTTGTACATTTACATTTGAAGACAACATGTTTCGCAAAGGCATTTCGTAACGTCCTGCTCTGAGTGTTAAAATTAACGCGTCTGACTGGCAGATACAGTGATCTCCCTCCTCCCCTCCCCCATATCCTCTTTTCTATTTCAGTGAAGTCTGTTAAGTTTAATCAAGCTAATGACAGGACTTCCTCCGACTGGGTGCTCAATTACTCACAGGCACGTTTACAGAAGTGCCCCGCAGTGACGTTTGAATCCAGATGCCGTTTCTGCATCTGTGAAGTCTGCCGTGAACCGCAGAGCGAGGGGAAATTAGAGAAGCAAATTGAAAATGTCTTTGTTCAATACAGTGTCCTCTTTAATACCGTAAGTCGCTTTGAGCAATTTCAGCTGTGTTCTGCTCGTTAAGATCCACCACTCTATTTTGGGCTTTGGTTTAAAATGCAATCAGTTGAACAAGCGTACCAAACGTGCCCTGGTCAAGAGCATCCATAACAATGTGGCAGGCGTCTGGCTTCTCAAATGCTGCTGTGAAATACAGTCAAATTCGCCGTGCCCTAAACATTCTCAGACGCAATCCACTTTGTACATGGGCTGTAATGCCGCCATTTAAGCCTGCTCATAGCTGAGGGGGTATGGGTAATTAGAACCTCAAAGGGAAGCCTCATGCCTGCATCTCGAGATACATTGCTCTCGTCCCGTCATGGTCCTGAAATGTGTCAGTGGCTGTTTGTGTGGGTGAGGGAGCTTCCTGTGCTGCCTCGCAGTCAGCCCGTGAGTGGGAGACTTCTCCTTAAAAAGAACACACTCACTTGTGCCCGTGCCGTGGGCTGAAGGCTTACGAAAGGAAACATTTAGTGCACGGCGCGCTGCAGAGTCCACACCACTCCGCTCTTTTAAATTCTGCATTTCTTCCGGCTTCAAAATAAAATGCTTCGCTGCCGCTTGCAAACCAGATATCTTGAAATATCTTGTAAATGCATTTGTAACGGTTTCTTGCTTTTGTCGATTTATTTTACCGCTTCCTCGATTAGGAATCGCCCATGGAGAGACTCCGGGAGAATGATGAGTCACTCTCTCTTTTTTCGTTGGACTATAGGACTCTTGTCGTAACGTTTTCCGTAGTGCGCCTCAAAGTGACCAATTAGTTTGCTCTTAATTTGAAAACGGAGAGAAATATGACAGTTGTAAACAAGCTGTATTGAAGGGTCAGGCCTCGTCCCAGCTGTAAACACAACACATCCGGGGGTTAGGAAATATTATAACCATGGGAACAAAGGTTAAGCTGACAGAGGCTCGGTGCTGAAGGGGCCTGTACTTTGGCGCCATGGAAACGGATACACAGATCCGTGGTGACCTGCCCACTCGAGAACACAAAGCAGCTGCCAGTCATGCCGAGTGCGCTTCCTGGGATGTCTCCAGCACACCCCGTCCCCTTTATTTCTAGGAGTGCGTCCTTTTTTGGGCTGGTGGGACACAGCCTGCGCCCTGCTCTGTGTCTCAGCTTTGAAAGGCAGGAGGTCACACATAAGGAAATGCTCCAATTAGCCTAGTTTACAAAGAGGGAATGGCTTAGGTGTCTGACACTAATGGGATTAGCAGTGCTGGTTGGCGTTTGAATGGTGTCTGATTCCACAAAGCCTGGCTGTTTGCTTCTGAGGGTGGCAGCTCACGTTTCCACTTCTGAGATCTCATTTCAGTGAGTTAGTCGAAACAAATCCAAACAAATCTCGCTCTTAAAAAACAATAGAACACAAAATGCATATACAATTTGCACATGATACCAGCGTGAACACTTCTTTACTATGCAGTTCTAAGCATTGATGAAGGTATGTCAACACCGACGTAGTTTATTATTTTGAAATTCTGAATGGTGTTCACTCTTGAGGAATTGCAACCTTTATATCTCTTAATGAGCAGATTTGCCAAAGAGTGTTGCACAGTGTTGCACTACCAGTGTGTTCGAATTTCAGATATAAGAAATGCTGTTTGCTTTTCCTCTGTGGCCTGCATTAAATGGATAATGATGGGGTCGGGTACGACGAATTGCCAGAGGAGAAGGCCCTAAGAGTTTTTGCTTGAGTTCTTCCTGAATACACTCCTCATTCCACATAACCAGAGCATGCTCCAGAGGCCCACGGGGACAGGGTTTGGCTTCTGGGCCATCAGACGACAGCTTGACGAGACTCGCTTCCTGTTGCCGCTCGCAAAAGGAGCTCAGCTGGGCAGCTTCCCATTGCTGCTGTAGTTGTGAATCAATGGAAAAGAGACTCTGCTGGTGGATTGCGTCATGCAACTTTGTGCAAGAGCTTTGTTAATCAAAACATCAGAGGGACTTTTTCAGCAGAGAGAGAGATGTTCGAAGGGAGAGCAACAGTGGATTCAGTGTCACCCAGTCTCTCTGTGGCCTGACCCTCAGTTTTCAGAATTTGGGGCAATTGACTGGCACTGATTGTGAAAGCAGAAATTCCATTGCTGCTTCAGGTCCCTTAGCATAAACAAGTTACACAGTGGTATTTTAGTCTGGCCGTGACTGATGGCTCAGAGCTGAATTTAATAGTGTTTCAGGGTCTGGTGTGGTGGGGTCTGTTTCCCAGGCTTATATGGTTATACAGATTGAGATTCACTGAGATCATGCATTCAGAGCTGATGTTTTGCTAAACAAATTTCCTGTTCTGAGCTTTGAATATGGGGGGATGCGTTTAAATTTAATTCACGGTTGCTTATTGTTTGCTGCCTGTCAACATAACCTGATAATCTTAACCCAAATTAAAATGGAGGAAGTCTGAATACTATTATCATATCAAACAAGAATAAACAAAATGATTGTCTGTAACCTATGGGAGTAATGACATAATTAACTCTGATTTGTTAATTGATGCCTCGGACTGAATGGACGCCCCACGATGACGTGTTTCAAATCCGCAGTCGCACCTCCTCCAGCTGTCACCCCCGCGTCTTGCAGGTCCCCTCATCTACTTAGCCGATCGGTCTTGTGGAATCCTTGCAGAGTGACAAACTCTCCAGCTCATCAAAGACAGCGCTTTAATCTCGCGAGAACTCAGGCCTCGTGCTGAGGTGTTGAGCACATCCCTTGCAAGGCCTTTCACAGGGCTGTCCGCGGTGTTGCCGTCGAACAAAGGCTGGGGTTTGGTTTGTGTATTACATTCTCGCAACTCCTTCTTATCGTGCCCCTCTTCAAGGGACCACACGTCATGGACACCCTCTCCTTACTGTCTCACTTGAAAATGGCAAGGCAGTGACCGCAACCAAATCAAGGACATAAAAACACCCCAAATACCCCAGAGATGGTTGGCGCTCTGAAAACTATTTAAGGGGGAAATCAGATTGATTTATTTTAGTGTTCCGAGAGCCACCTCTCATCCCTGATGGCGACTTGCCTTTAGATGCTTATCTCAAGATATTTTAATGAAAAACAGGGTGTTCACCCTACTTCACAGTCATTTTTCCTAAAAGTTCTGACTGGAAGCAAATCACACATTCCGGAACACATTTAGTCAGACACAGTGTCATTTAGATTTGCTACAAACTCTCATGATTATACTTTCTGGGAATGTATCAATCTTTTTTACAGATGTGAGAGAAAGGTTAAATATGTAGATTAATGTCAGGCCTCACTCTTGGCCTGACACTTTTGGCAGGCTATATCTAATCATATTTGTAAATGACAACAGTTGTATTACACATATTATTAAATTACCCATGGCCTTCATCTGACCAGTAAAAGGTAAGTGTGGTGTTTTTAGATCGGTGACGTGGGAAAAAAAGTTTTATTATGGTATTAAAAAAAAAAATACAAAAAACGATAATGTTTGTAGAGCAAGTTGTCCACAGAGTTACTGTTGGCAGTATTGTCAGTAACCTGTTTAGAGTCACATGATCTGTGTGGAAATTCATAAACCATTCAGTGATACCACTGTCACTATTGTTTTCAGCAAAACACCAAACCCAGGATATGTGTTTTATTGGCCACATAGAGCATTTACTTAGCAGCCATCTTGTGAGGGCCATGAGGTCTAATAACCAGTTTAAACACATCACACATTTTCTTTAGCTCTCGACCTCACCAGCATACTTTTATTTTTATTGTATGCAGGCCTGACTACCCAGAAAAGTGTTGTCAATGGCATTGTTCAGGCTAACACATGAGTTCATGTTGCTCTTGGGAATGGAATGTTCCTTTTCTTTTTTATGTTGTAGTGACCACATATTACAGCGTCTGCAAACCTAGTCACTGTGGCTTTAAATGTGGACAAATGCATGTCTTTTGAGTACCAAGGATTTGTGGTAGCCTGTTCAAATAGGCTGTGACTAATATGGTTAATGCTTTCATCCAACCCTTCCTTATCATATTCCACCAAACATGTCAGGGAATATAAACAGTCAAACCCCTACTGCAATACTATCATGCAATGAAAATGTAGATTTCTAAATGATATAACAGTTAAAATGCAATAAATAACAAGTAAGGCTTGGCACACCAAGGCACAGTTCAGAGTGCTTTTATTCTAAGGTTTTATTTGTTCCCTGCATACTTGTTTTCCAGTGTCTATGTTAAGACTTCTTCTGCCCCCCAGAACATGGGGAAAGAGCCTCATGTTTTTAGCTGAGAGAGAACAGTCAACAGGGCTGGTCTGTGGGTTAGCTTATCTCAACAGAATGCTACCCCACCCAGTGCTGTGAGTCAGTGGAAGCCCATTCCACCCTGAAGCTAAGCTGGGAGCAGTGATGTCATCCTTCTGAAGCTGTGAGTGATGATGTCATCATTCTGAAGTTCAATTTAACTTGTCGCATTGTTTTCCTGTGGAGAGGGGGGGTGGTGGTTTTGAAGAGGCTACACAATTCATTTTTGAGAAGCAATTGGCCTGTAATCTTTTGTGTTTTTATTAGTTTTCCTCATGAAGAAGCTCATTAAAGGAATTAGGGAATTCTAGTTGCTTTGCAGAACATCCTTTGTAGATACGTACATTTACTCTGTAGGCCATACTTTCTCTTTGGATGTGCAGTTATTATGGGCTGTTCAAAACTATACTTCCCAGAATCTATTGTTAAATAGATTGTTCATGTTTGAACCTACCCTTTGATATAAAAAAAGAAATAATTCAGATAAGAGCACATAAAATTATTCAAAAAAAAAAAAAAAAAAAATATGTGCATACTCAAGTGTATTACAATCAGTTTGCTCATGATGCGTTTCCGAGTCGTATGATTGATCCTTACTGTCAGCACAGAGCACCATGAAGCTGTTTCAATGTGAAACAGATCTTGAGGCTCACAGACCATGCAAGGTTCTATTTACCTCCCATCTCCGATCAGCCCTGGGTGTGCGAGGAGGCAGTGGACTGGCACTCAAAGCTCCTGCTCTGTAAAGATCTTAACCATTTTTGGCTGCATCTGTTCCACGCATGGAATGTTTGGCATACCTCAGTCTGGACAGAGCTTAGTCTTGTGCAGTGGCATAAAGGCTCATGGGCCCACGCTCCACAAATGTACTCAAGGATGTGTGGCATGGTCTTGCTGGGCTTTGTGCCGGGGTACGGACAGTCACAATCGGAAACCATGTCTATGTGATCTTTGATTGTGACCCCCCCTTTGCTCCCTTTCGGTCATGTTAAACTTTAATGGACCAAATAGCAACTGGTGTGTTTTCACTTTAATCTACAGGTAACTGGCAAAATAAAGGAAACATTGAAATAAAGTGTCTTTATAGGGTGTTCGGCCACCATGAGCCACAAGAACAGCTTCAGTACAGCTTGGCATAGATTGTACAAGTGTCTGGAACTATATTGGAGGAATGCATCATCATTCTTCCATGAGAAATTCCATCATTTGGTGTTCGGTTCATGGTGGTGGAAACCACTGTCTCAGGTACCGCTCCAGAATCTTCCATAAGTGCTCAATTTGGTTGAGATCTGGTGACTGAGACAGCCATGGCATACGGTCTATATTCTTTTCATGCTCATCAAACCATTCAGTGACAACTCATTGTTGCCATCCTGGAAGAGACTACCCCCATCAGGATATAAATGCTTCACCATTGGATGAAGGCGAGCACTCCGAATGGCTTTGTATTTATTGGCATTTACTGGCATGCCTGGAAAATGCACCCCACACCATAACAGAGCCCTCAGAACACTTCATTTACTCAAGTGATTCCTTTATTTTGGCAGTTACCTGCGTCAACCTTCATAGAATTGCTCGACCTCTTGAGTGGATCTGGGAAAACGTGCGCCAAGACAGTGAAGTCAGCAGAATATAGGGTTATGGAGGCTAGCAGCGATAGAGGGTTTGTTTTTTTAGTTGATGCTAGCTGTCACCCTGGGGCCTTTCACCCACACGGCTGTGCTGCTGTGGCTCACTGCTCACTGTGCTGCAGACATAGCACAGGCTAAGGGGATAACACAGGGCCAAGGGGATAGGGACACAGCTGGTGCCCTGCACCGCAGGTGTCTGTGGGACGGAGGAGGAATCTGACATGGTGGAGAGCTACCTGTTTCACTGATTGAGGCGGGCCTCTACTTACAAAATCGCAGACATTTTCTAACCCAAATGGATTTGGATTTAAACGTGTGAGAAACTACAGATGTGGTGTGAGAGTGTGTGAAATGGATGAATTGATGTGTGAGACTCCGGCTCAATGCGTGAAAGCAGGCGACCCTGCATACTGTACAGAGCGTTCATAGAATGGCGCGCATAGAGCCAGGCACTGGGCAGACTGTGGGTAGAGCTGTCTGAGGCAGTGTTCATCTCAGTAGGTGGGTGGCCTGCTTCCTGCCACTTGTCATGCTGGTGAATCAGGACAGGAAATGATGTGACTCCATCCTACAGCAATCAGGGTTGCCACAGTTTCACCAGCAGTGATGTGCACACCCTTGCTGAAGGCTCTCATAAGGCTGTTCTTCTAGGCAAACCACTTAAACGGGTAAACAATGTGATCCATCCATTTCTCTTTGTTTTTATGGTATGTGCGCAATTGTCGCAAGCAAACTCAGGGTAGGGCCTACATCTGTTGTAGTAGTAGTGCGAGCACTGGATGAATGATACATTCAATGGATACATGTGTTCTCTTAAAGGTCGTACCACAGTAAATGTATTTAAGGAATGGTAATTTCATTTTTTTTCATCTATTGTTTCAGATGGAATGATTAACCAGCATAATAAACATTGACACCAAGTCACAAATCTTAATATCTTAGATAAAACAACATTTCCAGACTCTAAATGTTTAAGCAGTGAACAATGCCATTAAGAAAGTAGGAACATTCAGCCATGGAAAAACTGTAGAATTGAGCAACTGAAAAGATTGCAGTTTTATGGTGTATAGAAAAGACCAAATTAGATAGATTGACTTCCCCATTTCTTTGCAGTATTTGTTTAGTTAAGAAGAGGGGGGTTACTTAACCAATGACTTTGCAGTCTGAGAAGTGCTGAGAAGAGCAGTTTCTGCGAAACATTTCACAATAAGGTGTTAAGTCGCTCATGGTTTTATTCAGAAGTGTTGAACATCAAGGCGACTGAAACTCGCACTATGAGAGCTTTAGAGATTTTCTGTCAGCGCCAGTCAGTAGAAACGCAGGAGGACTTTTAAAATGCTACAATGACGCACACCTGGGCTGAGACCGCACTGGAGATAGCTTCCTTTAAACAACACTTTATGATTTTAATATGATTCCTTTTAATATTATTTAATGTTTATGGTCTATGGTTTAAGGTTTATGGTTAATTATTATGGTCATATTGAGATTTGATATGACTCATGTGTTTTGTAATATGAGCTGTAAATTCAAAAGAAGCCAAACGCGGGGTTCTATAGTGAGTCAGTGATTGTGATTGTGGGGGGAGATGAGCAGGGCTGCAGGCATCAAAGCCTGACTAAAAACCATGACTCTAATCCAACCAAACATGACTAAATAATACAGTTGTGGCGATGGGCGATGAATTTACGAGTTTGGGGATGCTCGCCCAGAGGAAACTTGAGTCATGGTAACGTGGAGGACCAGTACAAAACCTGACTATTGAAGGGGGGCAGGG
This sequence comes from Aldrovandia affinis, assembly GCA_029706075.1. NCBI lineage: Eukaryota > Metazoa > Chordata > Actinopteri > Notacanthiformes > Halosauridae > Aldrovandia > Aldrovandia affinis. The sequence continues at coordinate 5,181,359 of JAINUG010000020.1, read as the reverse complement.
CACTACAGTGACTTTATTGAGCTGAGTATTTAAGGGCTTTGATTGTGCGGAGCGGTGTGTTTATTGAGCTGATTACTGGAGGATATTGATTGTGGGGTGGGGTGGGCTGGGGTGTAACAACACAGATTAACACCCAAGCACATGTTGCTCCTTCTCTTTGTTTCCATGCCATTGTGTGTCCCGGGCAAACAACACAAAGAGGTGAACAGGATTAACATGGTGGCTTACAGCTGCGTTTGTGTTTACTCAGTGGGTGCTGTGGCTTCTGTGCACAAAGGGGCTTCAACTGAACGCGTTTTAAACCACACGGTGCAGTTTAAGGGGGCGGCCAGGTTCCATTGGAGAATTAACGACCCTACGCATTCGCAAACAGAGCAGCCTATAATCCCGCTATAGCATTTCATCCCGTGTCGCTGTTTCTATATCGGCACATATCGCACACAGAGAGCAATAGAGAAAGGGAAAGAAAGATGCCTGTTGTATTGTTGCTGTGCTGATCTCTTGCTCTAGTCGTGATTATTCTTGCCAATTTAAACGCACTTATTGTAAATCGCTCTGGATTAGAACGTCTTCCAAATTGCCTACAATGTCAAAAAAAAGAAAGAGGAATAAAGAAAGATGGAGAAAGAGCGAGAGCAAGAGAGGGAGACTGAAATCCACGCACGCGCTCCCACAGTCACCTACGTGGCTGGTGTGAGTCAGCGCCGTCTGAATCACATGCCTTTCATAACAAATGTGATGAAAGTGGAGGCTCTGCGCTGTGAGTCAGCTGTGGCGTGAAATTAAAGCGAAGCCGTGCTGAGAGGGGGAGCCTTGCCGCACCAAACGGGCCAAAAAAAGCGAATGTCTCCGTCAGCGCAGACAGCGGGCCGTGCGGCTGGGCTGGTGCCTTTGAGGATGCGTAGTGCGCCTCTGAACCAACTGGATCCAAGGCCTGGGCTGATTTCATAACGCCTCGGCCTTGCCTGTCTCAAAACTTCATCTCCTGTTCTACCCAAAGCCCTTTTCAAAAAATATTCTTGAACCGATTTTCTCCCTCTCTCTCTCGCTCTCTCTCTCTCTCTCTCTCAGCTTGTGGTATTAGTAAAGGCACGCGAGCGGTTTGCTTTGGCACAGTGATGGCCGAAGCATTGAGACATCCAGAATTTCATTACTGGTTGTGCGTTTGCTATACAGTAACGGTGAGTGACAGGCGACATTCACTTTTAGACAGGGCTTGTGTGCTGTAATCTGTTACTGCATGGCATTCGTGTGATGCACAGTTTACGTTATTCCCTCCCTGCAGAGGGAACGAGGCCTTGGGAAAGCAAACATGGGGAGACTGGTCCAATTTGGCTCCGTCAGAGTCAGTCTGGAGCTTCTGATGCCTGTTACAGTGATGGGGAGGGGGATGTTGATAGAACTGAGATTTAGACCCTGTAGATTTACCTACAGGGTCCTAGTTTAACTATGTGGTTGCTCCTAGCACCCAGGAATTGTACTTCCCACTAGGGTGGCTTTCAGCTAAACTGTTCTTGACTACGGTTAACACTTTGTTGTACGTCGCTCTGGATAAGAGCGTCTGCCAAATGCCTGTAATGTAATGTAATGTAATGTAACTGTGGTTCTGTGTGGCTCAGTAGGTAGAGGACGGCACTGACAATGCTTAGGCTGTGGGTCCGTTTCCAATTGGGATCACATACACTGAAAAATGTATGCATTCATTAGTGTACGTCGCTTTGGCTAAAAGCGTTTGCTAAATGGCATATATAATTCTGGGATCATTTAAACGTCGGATGGTTCGGAAAACATGGTTTAAATATGTAACGAAGACCTCAGGAATATATTTCATTCATAAACAGGTATGTGAACATCATGCAACACAGGACACAACACACGTCTGAGCACCCATAGCACAGTGTCTTCCCCATAACACAACCACATTGGTTCCTGCTCTCCCGAAAGAAGCGAGAATACTACAGACGGTCTCTGTTTAAGAGGTTACTTCTCATGTCTGACATCAGACGATGTAGATTGTTATGAGTAAAAATGAAAGGGGTTTTACTTCAGTTAATTTCCGCTCCTCTGCGTTCTACTCTTAAAGGTCACTCATGGAATGAGTCACTACTGATGGTATCAATGCTCACATCACTGGAGCCATGATTGCCCACACACCCACATACGTGCATCAACAACTCATGCACACACACACACACACAAACACACGTGCACGAACACATGCACATACACGCACATACACACATACACATGCAAACACACACATGTACGCACACGCACACACACATATCCACAACATCAGGAGGATTGGTGCCTTCCACACCCAAGAGGCCACTCAACTTTTCGTCCAGGTCCTGGAAATTACACGCCTAAATTACTGCAATGCTTGCTGGCTGGCCTAGCAGCCTGTGCCATCAAGCTACTGGAACCTGTCCATACTGCATTACATTTACATTAGAGTAATTTGGCAGATGCTTTTATCCAAAGTGACTTATAGAAAGTGCATTCAACTTAAGTAGATAAAGAACAACCACATGTCGCTACAACTTCAAGCACATCATTCTCTCAAGTAAGCAGCCATAACAGGAAGTCGTTTTTTATTTATTTTTAAAAATGTTTTAGGGATGGGTGGGTTCGGATCCAAGGTGCCATCTAAAGAGGTGCGTTTTCAGACTGCAGGGGAAGATGAGCAGTGATTTGGCTGTCCTGACATCAGTGGGAAGTTCATTCCACCATTGTGCTGCCAAGACAGAGAAGAGTTGTGACCGGGATGAGTGGCCATTGGTCACTAGGAGGGGAGGAGCTACAGGCACATGGCACTCTGATGGCACATGCGGGAGCTCCAGCCAGGAGGGAGTTGCAGGATGACGAGAGCCTGACTCTGAATGCAGCCGCACTTCTGGTGTTCAACCTTCCCAAATGATCACTTGTCACTCCACTCCTCACCACTCTTCACTGGCTCCAGGTTGCAGCTCGCATTCAATTCAAGTCATTGGTGCTGGCATACTGGGCCACGAGGGGCAGTGCCCCCTCCTACTTTCAATCACTGATCACATCCTACACCCATTCCAGACCTCTCTGATTGGCCTCCTCTCGTCTGCTGGCTGTCCTGTCTCCCCATACGCCCGGTAACTGCTCCTTGCAGCCCCGCCTCTTCTCTGCCCTCATCACTAGATGGTGGAATGACCTTCTCCACTTGGTCAGGACGGCAGAATCTCTAGTCATGTTCTGCAAAAGACTGAATACTCACCTTTTCCGACTTCACCTCAATTAAAGAAAAAAAACAACAACCTTTCTCTCCCCTTTGTATTACCAATTTTGTGGCACGAACTTCGGCAGTAACAATGATTAGACTGTAGCTTACTGTTCAATAGTTATTGCGATGATCTCTAGCCATATTAATACGCTCTTGTAAGTCGCTTTGGATGAAAATGTCAAAAGTATGCTCAAAAGTACACCAAACACTCACACATGGTCATGCACCCACATGCAGTCACACACACGCATGCATACACACGTACACACACACGGTCACACATACAGTCACGCACACTCCTACACATGCACATACACACAGTTACACACACGTGGTCACGTACACACACAGGTAGGGAGAATTTGCCTTTTCCAAACCATGAATTTGAATGGCCTCATATGCCTTCCTCCCAAATCCTGGTTTTATTACCTATACCTGGGATTACCTTTCTGTCAGTAAAAAGTTTTTCATCAGGTACACTCAACAAAAAAAATGTGTCCCTTCACTGTTTTCCAAAGAGACTGTCAGGTGTTTTCCCTGAAAAAATCCCCCTAAAAACAGGCGTGGCAGCTTTACAAAAAACGTTCCTGAAAGCAGCACGCTTTTTAATAAGGGTGACGTAATGGTGCACATTGACATTCTGCTAATAGAACGTGTGAGTAGGTTTTTGGCGTGGAGGAAAGTAAGGAGTCTGTTCTCCACCTACTGCCATTGCACTTGCCTGTATTCCATTTCATCATGGGATGCAAAAGAGGGCTGGGAATGAGGTCAACCAGGTGCATCTCCATAGTGCAATACTCGGTATCCGAACTGTGTAAACAGGCCTGAAGTCTGACTCATACCGAAAGATCTCTGAGAGGCAGGACAGGAAGCCTGGTTTTGCTGACACTGGCCCTCCCGTTTCTGATACGCTACATGCCATCATATAAGTGAGCACCGCGTTAAAACGCAGCATGTTGACGGATAAATGAACAGGCATGCAGGTGTAGTTGGTTGCATTTGACTTTATTTGCATCCCCCTTGATGATACACATACAATAAAGTCTTGTTTTTTTGGGCTCATACTCCAGTTGAGGCTGAATGCAAATTCTGAGGCCACCAAGGTGGCGCAGTTAAGGTGTGATCTCACACAAGTATTAATTACCCTTCAGATGTTCACAGCTAGCGTGTAATCATCGCGGCGTTAAGTTTGGAGTTCACGGCTCTTCCAGCTCTGGGGGTTTACCGCTGTTCTTGCACGGGCCAGAGGATGTTTAGCTTGCAGTTGCAATCTTGATAACAACCTAAAGCTCTGCTCGTTAGCAGGGCAAGATATGCAGGGTGTTTCAGCCACAGAGAGAGAGATAGAAGGTGAGTGAGAGACAGATGGAGGAGAGCTGTCTTTTTCTTCTGTATAGCAAGCAAACACCAGCAGAATCCATACGAGAAGGAGTCTGTGGCCCAGGCAAACTGACGTCACGTGCAAACGAATTACCACTATTACTCATTAACAGGGATCTTCTCACTTAGCAATTTCACGATCTGAAAAATGGCACATGCATATGAAACTTGTACCTCCAAATAAACAAAGCGCAGGAGTTACTGAAATATTAGCATTCTAACTTCTTTGACAGTGTGTGATGATACTGAAAACACACTCTATTAGTCATGTGATCACAAGGTGCTGTTGGTGTTTCAATGGTCTATCACACTGAGTCTCTCGGTACACAAACTCTGTTGAAGCTGAGAATCACACAGAATCACACACACGTCTCTTGCAGCTGTAATAAATAAGGCATTGCATTGTGTACAGCGACCACATGGAAATATAGTGTAAATGTGCGATTTTTGGTCTCGCACACACCTGCATAAACTGTTGCATTTCTCTGGCATTTACGTGGGTCCCTATTCATAAACAATGTGACATCTGCACTGGTGTGTGTGTGTGTGTGTGTGTGTGTGTGTACACGTGGGCATGTATGTGGGCATGTATGTGGGTGTGTGGGCAATCATGACTCCAGTGATGTGAGCCTTGATACCATCAGTAGTGACCCATTCCATGAGTGACCTTTAAGAGTAGAACACGTTTACTCATAACAATGCACATAATCTGATGTCAGACATGAGAAGTAACCTCTTAAACAGGGACCATCTGTAGTATTCTCTCTTTCGAGAGAGCAGGAGCCATTGTGGTTATACATTTACAGCATTTAGCAGACGTTCTTATCCCGAGCGACTTACAAAAAGCACAGTTATAGTTTTTGGGAGGACACTCAGACAGAGGCCAGGTATTCCTCCTGGAATATTCCAGAGGCCCTGCTCTGTAATGTCTCTTCCTCCTGTCTCTCAGTGTCGCAGGATGTGCGGTTCACTGTGGGCCCCTGGGATAGGCAGGGGCAGCAGCCAGGATATGATTATCTGGGCCGCTTCCCGCTTCTCGCTCGGCGAGGATTTCCTCCCGCTATGGCGAATGCTGGCTGACGCCCCCCGGGGTGGGATGTGTGGAGAGCCGTGGTGGATGGAAGCAGGGTCTGTGGTTCTGTTTCCTCTTTCTGCTCATGAATACAGTTCGACCCCCGCCTGAGAATGAGTCACAAGCACAGTACGCCACAAAACAGAGATACCATAAGCACAGACATACAATATCCAGAGAGATACCACAAACACAGAGATACCATAAGCCAGGGCTAGTCAATTCCAGCCCTCGAGGGCCACAGTGTCTGCAGATATTTGCTCCAACCACGCACTACTCCACCTGATTTCACTTATTACCTCACCTCCTGGATCAAGGAGGTAAACTAATTAGCGAAATCAGGTGGTGTACTGCATGGTGGGAGCAAATATCTGCAGACACTGTGGCCCTCGAGGGCTGGAATTGACTAGCCCTGCCATAAGCACAAAGATACAGTAAGCACAGAGACAACATAAACACAGAGACACCGTATGCAGAGAGATGCAGGCACAGCATGTTTTTGGTGATATCAGTCCGTTCAAGATTCATTATGAATAAATGAATGAATGTTGAATTAATTACTCAACATATATAGTATATATTGCACGACTTAGCTGTAAATATTGAACAACAAAAATGCTGAGCCAGAAACTTTCCAGAAGTGCAATGTGTGTCATGTGTGTAAAAGTGTCTGTACTTGATCATAGGTTTCCCCACACCGTAACACAGGCCTGAAACCCACTCTGGGGGCGTGAGAGAAAGACGCACATTGTCTCCGTAGCGGTATGTGGACATCGCTAAATATGAGCTATGTCAGAGAACAGTGGGGCATTGTCCTGCGGCATTCTCAAACTCCAGTGGGGGGGAAAGGGGTATGGAAGCTAAGCCTTCTGTGCAACATAACAGCAATGTGCTTTTTCTCTCAACTTTGATTAACAAAAGCTAGCACATGGTACATTTTTTCTTTTGTTTCACACATGACATGCCTTTTGTCATTTCGGCAATGGCTAATCTTGCTCCTAAGCTGTTTAAGAAGCAAAACTTAACTCAATTTTTTTGCACTCACAGTTACACGTGCAGGTAGTGGACTGCCTGCGGTTTGTCTGAGTGGTGTGCTTTTGCAATACCAATGCATAGTTTACATAGTTAACAATTAGGTCAAATGAGAGAAGTGTGGAGCTGAATTGGCTCGGTGAAAAAAACCCTTCAGAGGAACACTCTTTTTGACAGGGCCTCAAAAACTCCCACTCCCTCTCCCCACATCCCAAACCTAACGTAAGCCTTCTAGCCTCAGATATTTGCTGCTTTGGTTCTGGCATGTGGAGGCCAGCTACATACATACTGTATGGGGGTAATGCCACTCTGATGTAATATTCTGTAATAGTCTTTATGTCTGTAATAGTTTGTAATTCTTCAGGTCTGCGGAATGAAACCAACTAGCCATGTTTACATAAGGGGTGTTTTCATTGAGTTTAGTGCAATCCTCACACAACAGTTACCGACTGCTCTACATTATACACATTACAAATATATATATTATACTGCATTTGTACATCTGTTTTAGTGGTTCTCAGTGTAACTGTGCTATGGAAATGCATTGCGTTAAATAGGTATGTGTAAAAACCGCTGGAGGACCTCTAGATGAAAGCACCTGGACATTTCTGGTTTTGCTGGTTCGTTTTTAGTCACCTTGTGCGAGTTTATGTAACCCAGATACTATATGTGTGTCAGCTCATTGGGACATGTTGTAAGATGATACAGAGCTCATGCTCCTGTTTGCTCCCTGCTAAAAGAGTTATGGGCGTGGATGAGCACCATATATGGAGCTGCTGGATAATACAATGAAGTGTACACAAATTAACAGCTTATATAGACAATCATGCTGCAATATGAACAATACCGAAATGATTATTATTATTAAGGGCTGATTGTAGGGGAGCACAGATGTGTTTGTGCTGGAATAGGCTTTTTCAGATGTGCACGGCGGCATTAAAGGTTAGAATGTGAGCTGTGTTCTACAGTGCTGTATCTGGATGGCCCTTAGGGATTCCTGGGTGGGTGGGTGGGGGGATTGGTTACATAAATCTCACAGTGAAGCAATGGGCACAGGCGCGGGAATACGTTTTGACTTGGGGGTGCTGAAATCCGAAACGAAAAAATACTACGTTATAATAACGGGGATTGAATAGTATCGTTTTGAATAGTACTAGTTTTTTCTCCACTGCTTTTACACAGACATAGCAACGAACACAGTCGGTTTATTTGACATAAAGCAACCACTTCCACCTATCAAACCAACCTGGCTTAAAGGAACGTGAAAAGGTTTCGGTGCCGATGTAAGTTAAACAAGTTAAATTGAAAGGCATCACCAAAACAAATTGCGTCTACTTTCGGATGGAATTTGTTTTATGAGTAAAGCAGAAAAAAACCGAAAACCTGTTCGAGTCCCACGACTCATTGACGAATGGGTCAGAATCACCAATGAAAGGCCTCAGAACCCACTGTGTGCTGTGTTGGGTGCCAAATAGGACCATGTGAATGGGGTGATTATGACAACATAGTGCTCCATTTAATGGAGTGATTGTGGTTAAATCGGGTGCTGTGCCTCTGAGGTTGAGCACGCGTACAATGCAAATCACTGGTGCTAGCTTATCAAGCGGCTAGAGGAACTGCTCCCCCTTATCTCCAGACACTCATCAGACCCTACACCGCAGCGAGACCCCTCCGCTTCGCCTCCTCTGGCAAACTGACTGTCCCATCCCTCCGGGTGCCTGGCAGCCGCTCCTCGCGGTCTCGCCTCTTCTCTGTCCTGACCCCTCGGTGGTGGAATGATCTTCCGCACTCGGCCAGGACTGCGGAAGCATTTGCGGTCTTCCGCAAAAGACTCAAAACCCACCTTTTCAGACTCCACTACCACTGAATTCTGTAAATATAGCCAATTGTCTTCACCACTGCCTACATGTTTAATACTGCTTTTTGTATATGTAGCCTATAGGCTACTTGTTTAAAACTTCCTCTAAAAAAACCAAAAGAAAAACCAATTTACTAACCTCTTCCTTCCCGGTGTGACAGGTATGGTATGCAGCTGCCAACAACGATGTCTGTCGCTGTTGCGCGAACAATGATTTATCATACCAGGTATTAATGCACAACTTGTAAGTTGGCGATGAGGACGTGATGGCGCTGCTGTCAGTTGTGTTTTTTGTTGTTGCAGGCTTTTTGAAGAATTCGCTAATACGTTTTTGAGACATTTTGAATAAAAATGTAAAAACACAACAGCTCAATCAATTTATTACAAGGCATTGTGGAAATTGTGTTACTTCTTGACAGCTAGCTAGCTAACTCGCTTGCTTGCATTGCTAGCTACGTCGATATAGCCTTTTTTTCGAACGCCTATCAGGTGATTGGTCGATCAGATGTTTTTAAGAACTTTTTTAAACTTCTCTTCAGCTCCTCGCACAATTTCACGTCGATTATGATACACAGATACAGACGCACACTCATTATAGTTTTTATTTTAAATATGATATTCTATAAGAAAACTGTTCAAGTGGGAAGCACCCACATTGTCCGCGCCTATGGCAATGCGTGTGTTGTACATAAAGCTCACAGTGAGGCGAAGGGCGTGTTTTAAATAGGGCTCACAGTAAGTCGATGGGTGTGTTGTACATACCTATAGCACAACCAGGAGATGGGTCTCTTGCAGCCTATTGCCACAGCTGCTTCAGGTGGACGGCCTATGCACGCTGTTGGGGGGGATGTTGAACTGTTTACCTGTGCGTCTGGAGGAGAGAGCAGGAGAGAGAATCCCCTTCCCCCAGCACTCAGAGCTCTGACTGAGCAGAACTGCCCCAGGTCTCGCCTGTCTGACGCAATATCGCCACAGCATCTGGAAGGAAGATTAGAGCAGCCAACCTGCTTCAGCAAGAGCAGCTGAGAGCCCCGCCTATGAGCCCCGCCTACTCTACCTCCCCTTATCTCTCTCCCTGCAGGCCACGCTGACACAGAGCATCAGATCAGCAGCATCATAGACGCTGTGAAAACCCTCCCAGTTTGGAAAAACAAAAAACCAGAGGCCTTGTTCTGTTCTATGTGGATGGAATTAAACAACCTACTACAAACTTTTAAAAAGCCACACGTACAAATGATTAAACGACCACACGTATAGTACTGCAAATCACTACACGTGTAATGTTACTAAAAATATATGCACATGCTATTCCTGACGATGGTAATTTTTGGGCAGCCGAAGGCATACATGATTAATAGCTGGTTTGTTTGCATTAGCTGAAATTATTCACGGACAAGTGCTTTGAATGTGTAAACCAGATACATGTCTCCGGCGTGACAGAGGAAAGTGAGAACCTCTACAGAGGGCATTTGCACAAAACCGCCTTCCAGACAAAAAACGAAAGGGGTCGGTGGAAAACAAGGGGCACTCTGTGCGGTGTGGATTACCTCCCGGAGGTCCGTCCTGTCGCAGTCTTGCTCTGGGCCCCCACGAAGCCTTTATCATGCTGTTTCAGAGAGAGTGTGTGGGCACGAATACAGACGTCGCTGCACCACTCAGCGCTCCGAAGAGCTCTGAGAACGCAGCCGACAAACTAATATTACAGTTCATATTTTTCAAGAAATGTTCAAGGATTCAGGAAAAGAGGCTTCGAGACACAGCACCGTATATGTACAGCACATGTCACTGCAGCTACTGAGCTATACAACGGGGAAATGTATACGCCAAGCATAAAAAGTCATTAACAAGTCATAAAAGCGTGTGGACAGAATGCTGAATCATCCATTGAGGGTGTACACTTAATGCATTTCATATGTGCTCCTGTATTTTATTTCAGGTTGGATCTTGTAGTAAAACAAACTAAAAAAATAATCCAGGGAATATTATCCTCAGATTCCTGAAATATCTACATCTGGTGACCTGCTGATTCCAGTACAAACATAGAGCATGAGGCAGTGAGTATTTAAACCCTTTTCTCCAACTGGTGTGGCATTGCGTATGTGTTTGTTTTAGAAGGCAGTGAATGGCTTAGATGTTTTTTTAATTGATACAGTTGAAATAGCTACAATAGTTAATTGTATTTACCCCCCCCCCCTCCCCCCCGATGTTTCCACAGAGTTCCAGAGCCGCCAGAGAGAGAGAGAGTGCGTGAGTAAAAGAGCGCGGTTGAGCAACACTAGGATGATTGTGTAACCCTCTCATTTTCAGGTGCAAGTCTGTAATGGCTGTAAGTCAACCGCTTATAGGAATGTGATACGTGTCAGACTGCTGAGTGAGGTAATACAGTGCAAATAACACGGCGGGATTGGCGGCCGTGCAGCTGAAGGGCTGTTGCACAATGCCCCCTATGATTGAGAGCACCTCTCTCTCTCTCCCTCTTTTTTCTCTCTCTAATTCTCCCTCTCTTTCTCTTTCTGTCTATCTCTCTCCCTCTCTCTAACTCTCTCCCTCTCTCTCTCTCCCTCTCTCTGTCTAACTCTCCCTCTATCTTTCTCCCTCTCTCTGTCTAACTCTCCCTCTATCTCTCTTCCTCTCTCTGTCTAACTCTCCCTCTATCTCTCTTCCTCTCTCTCTCTCCCTCTCTCTGTCTAACTCTCCCTCTATCTCTCTCCCTCTCTCTGTCTAACTCTCCCTCTATCTCTCTTCCTCTCTCTGTCTAACTCTCCCTCTATCTCTCTTCCTCTCTCTGTCTAACTATCCCTCTATCTTTCTCTCGCTGTCTAACTCTCCCCTTCTGTCTTTCTCTCCCTCCCTCTCTTGCTCTTTCTCTCTCTCTGTCCAACTCTCTCGCTCTCTTTCTACCTCTCTCTCTCTTTGTCTATCTCTCTATGTAACTCTCCCTCTCTCTTGTTCTTTCTCTCTCTCTCTCTCTCTCTCTCTCTGAATGCTGCCCCAGGAGAGAACCACCGGTGCTCATAAATCACACTCAGGAATCCTCACGGCACAGTGCCTGTTTCACTAAGAGCTGGTCTGAAGGCACCGTGGAGGTGACTGTCCATCAGACTCACGATATGGGCATGCGAAAAAATGTTGTTTCTGACAAGCGGGCAGCGTGTCATCGTCATCACATGCAATTCCTGGCAATGATGTTGTCTCACGTTGCAATACAGCGCCAGTGATTTCAGGTTGCCGTAACGCATGGCAATCAGTGTGCAACAGGCTTGCCGGGCCCTGAGTAATCACACTGCTCAGTGCAGCCTCTGATCTAACAGGAGAGCTGGCTGAAAGGAATGCGAGCATATGGCCTCAAGTCATAGCGAGGGCACTCATGAAGTATACAACTACAGAGTGCCTTCCCAGAAAGTTTTTGAACTTTTAAAAATGAATTCTGCTTTCAGATGAAATTGAGCAGAGATAGCAGGCAGGGAACTGGGCTTGAATATCTACCTGTATAAAGGTATAGATACTGTGTGTCACGTCTAACCGGTGGGATTCACCCTGGATACAATCATTTGCTAAGCAAATAAATAATAAAACAACAAGTGGAATATTGTAGCCTTTCAATATCAATATGCCTATGACTAATTGCGTGTACATTACACTTTTCGTATATCATATATTGCATATGTACCACAATACAGACGCATACAATTTGTTGGGGAAAAAGTAGCACATTATGGTTTGGGTGATTGGGCAGAATGCCTTGGGCTGCACTCGCCACGAGTGAGGGGCTTTTATGCTATTTACGGAAATGATCCATGACACTGTGGTTCCAGGAAAAAGAAAACACTGACAGAAAGGACTGAGCATTCTTCAAAAACAGAAAGTCAGAGGGCAGAGTGGTATTCCCCTTCAGAAAGTGACAAAACCGACAGGAGGAAGCTGAGAGAGAGAGACAGAGCGGTTACATTTATGCGCCTCTGGGAAGTGGCAATCTGGGGGTGCTGGGATATCTCGTCACAAATCATCAAATTCATCTTCATTCCTAGTGCCTGGAAGTCATATGAACACTGTTAGGATGGGAAATATCTTCTTTTTTATGGCCAAAATAGAAAAAAAATCCCACCCATATGATCATGTCATTAACTCAATTTCAACATATTTGGATGACTTTGCAGAACATCATACATTCTGATGCAAATTTCCCCAAGCTCCCTTATGCGCTGATGAGAGATATCTCATACAAGATTAGTGGTGTCACTCATTTCTTTCTTGAAAAATGGATGTTTATCTCAATGGGGCTTTCTGAGTAAATGAAGGTTAGGTAAATGTGTCAGAGGGTGGGAGTCGGGGGTATTGTAAGATGACTGGTGAGGGGGCGTCTGGAGGCGTGCGTTGGGAAGAAATGATATCACTGCTAAAAGCTGCCTTCTGATGACTTTTGAGTGAAAAGTATACAGAGAATTTCATGGTTGGGGAGTATACGCTTTCGACCACAGTTGCCCCTAGTTGATGATGTTTTTCCCTTAGACTTCCATGTCAACATCACCTCATGAAACATCAGCAAGTTGAGCAGTCTTTGTCTTTGTTAGTCTCCTGACAAACATGCCCCAAAACCCTCCGTCAAAGTCCCTGAGATCTCTTCTTCTAACCATGGTAGCTATAATAATGGGAAACTGGGCCTGCGCAGCATTTGTATCCATGACTCTAAGCACGATAGGATGTTAATTGCGTAATTAACCCAGGAAGCACACCTGTGTGGAAACACCTCCTTTCAATATACTTTGTATTCCTCATGTAAGGACATTTTAGAAAAACTTGGACCCATCTGTAGCTCAGGATTGTTTGGAAATGGACGGTCCAGTGAGATAATGACCTAAAGGCACACACCCAACTCGGAGGCAAAGGTTGAGTGAACACTGAATCAAGTCTTCACTGGCCATTGCAATCTTACTTACATCTTTACTTACATCTCAGAAAAAATGCTGATGTCAGACTTGCATTCATATGGCTAAATCATGTTTTTCATTGGTTTAAACTAATCTGCATCATGATCCTGATGGCCTTCAGAGCTTAATCCTGCTACAGACAGGATAATACCATGTATTAATGCACATCTTGTAAATCGCTCTGGATAAGAGCGTCTGCTAAATGCTTAAAATGTAAAATGTACAGTAGTTTACTTGATTTAATGTTTTGCCTCTCTTAGGTGAGGGGGAAAAATCTTCCCTACCCCCCTCCCTCCCGAAACTACACCTAAAGTGAGACATGTTGAACATTTATCAAAAAACTATAATAAATAATTTTCGAATGTTAGGATGGTCCTTTCCTCATCCCTATGGTTTGTGCAATTAATTTATTGGAATTATCTCTGTGTTGCGAAAGTCAACACTGTTTCCTCTACATGTCCCCTCCCAGGCCTGACTCTGGGAACATGTCACTGGGCAGGAGAAAGAGTGACTCAGTGTGAAAGAACGTGATGGGATCCGTAACCATGACTACACTCAGTCAGAAGTCTCAAACAGAGGCCCAAGGCTCCGGAGTGCCACAGTGGTGTTGAATTTTACACTGGTGTGGTGTCCATGTCTGAGGATCTACGTGGCAGATTCACAATGAAGAAGTTTACAGAAGCTTTTTACCAGATCTGTTTGGATGTGCTCTTCCTTATTTACAAATACGTATTTTATTTATTTATTTATTTTATTATTGTTCGTTTTTTGTTTGTTTGTCCCCACCCACTTCGGGGGTCAAATTTATTATAATTTTATGGATACCTATGTTTATGTATGTGACCCCCCTCAAGACAAATATGTATTTTAATACATACCTGGTTCAATGAAAGCCTAGGGTAAAAAAACGTATCCTGAGGAAATGGACCCGCGCTGGTATCCTAGTAAAAATAGTCATTAAAATTCAATTCTCGTTCAGCAGGCTTGTAAAATTGCATTGTTTAGCCATACAGTGTCTGTCGGCATTGTTTAATAGTGACATCATATCTGCCTCATCAGTGTCTGTGTTTCTGTTTGTGTTCATATCCAGCTTTTACGACACAGACCACCTTGAACAATATGGAGAACTTTATCAAAGCACTGTGGTATGTGCAAAATGCTAAATTAAAATTAAAAATTAAAAAACCTGCCAGAGCGTATATTGTGTTTTTGTTAAATTCTGTTCTTACTCTTTAGAAAGTACTTTTATTAAAATGATCTCATGATGTTTTGATTTGTAAAATGCTGTCCAAGACATGTTGTCACCTGCGTTACACACAGTCCTAACAAATATCTTTTGTATTCACAGCACCTGTGATGTCACTGTGATGTCATCCAATGACTCCTTTGAAAGTTGCACAATCCACCTGTAGGATTCACGCAGCCAGGAAATTTTGACCACACGTTTGAAAAGAAAGAGGAATCTCTTCATAAAAATTCCCCTGCTTCTAGGCGAGGGCGCACAAGAGGGATCTATTTCTGAAGCAATGTTGTTGTACATTTGGGTTCTGGTCAAAAATCCCCTCACATCCAGCCACTGGCCTAGGTACAGGGTCAGGGTCCCTCCCTGTGATTGGGCAAGAGAGGCAATGGGCTGGCCTGACAGCGCATCTCAGCCCTCTGGACTCTCACAGGATGTTTGGTAATTGCCCGAGTGACGCGCTTGTGTGCTCTCGCCTCTATGCCAAGGAAACCAGTGTTTACGCATTCTTGGCCTTTCTGTTAATACAAGGTCTCCTTTGTTCCCATGGAGAGGAGCCGAATCTCTGTTGGGGAGCTTCCGCAGTGTGAGAGGGTTCGACGTCCCTGAGAGAGGGAGAGAGTTCCCAGGATGCCGTGCAAGCCAGAGGAACTGAACTCAAGATAATGAGCAACACCGGACGCCACAGGCCCCGGCAGCCCTGATAACAACAAACCAGCCAACATTCTGCCTGTCCGTCTTTATTTATATGTACAGCATGCAGGTAACTGCCAAAATAAAGGAAACACTTCAGAAAATGGAGGCTTAATGAGAGAGGTCAGAGGAAATTGGCCAGACTGGTTCAAGCTGGCAGGAAGGCAACAGTAACTTAAATAACCACAGTGTGAATAACTCAGAAACTGCTGATCTCATGGTATTTTCATGCACAACAGTCTCTAGAGTTCACAAAAACTTCAGTTGAAGATTGGAAAAACGTTGCCTGGTCTGACGAATCTTGATTTCAACATGAATCCATGCATACATCCTGCCTTGTGTCAATGGTTCAGGCTGGTGGTGGTGGTGGTGCAATGGTGTGGGGAATGTTTTCTTGGCACACATTAGGCCCCTTAATGCCAATTGAGCATTGTTTAAATGCCACAGCCTACCTGAGTCTTGTTGCTGACCATGTGCATCCCTTTATGGCCACAGTCTACCCATCATCTCAAGCTAGTTCCATGAACATGACAATGAGTTCAGTGTACTCCAATGGCCTCCACAGTCACCAGATCTCAGTCCAATAGAGCACCTTTGGGATGTGGTGGAATGGGAGATTCGCAACATGAATGTGCAGCCGACAAATCTGCAGCAACTGCATGATGCTATTATGTTAACATGGGCTAGAATCTCTGAGGAATGTTTCCAGCACCTTGTTGAATCCATGCCACAAAGAATTCAGGCTGTTCTGGGGGCAAAGGGAGGTCCTACCCAGTACTAGAAAGGTGTACCTAATAAAGTGGCCACTGAGTGTATATGATATGATTAACAAAGCATCAGTAACTAATGAAATGGATAAAGAACACTTTTATGACCAACGCCAGTGGAATTGATAATTGCGCTATGCTATGCACAGTGCTTCATTAGTGCCAGAGCTGACCAAAGCTTAGCTCCACATCCTATCTATTTTGGCAGCTATAAGCTCCAGCCTCTACCTAGTTCAGTAAGCGCATGAAGTCAGTTTTTTATCATACGTTTTTAATACGGTAAACAGCTTTGCCAAACTGCCAAAATAAAGGGTTCTGGCAGCTCTGTAATGGTGAGGGGTGTATTTAACAATGCCCCAATCTACAGGGCACGAGTGGTCACTGAATGGTTTCATGATCATGAAAATGATTAAAACCTTATGCCATGGCTGTCTCAGTCACCAGATCTCAACTCAATTGAACACTTATGGGAGATTCTGGAGCGGTGACTGAGGCAGCATTTTCCACCATAATATAAAAAACACAGAGTGAATTTTTCATGGAAGAATGCTATTGCATCCCTCCAACAGAGTTCCACACGAAGAGTTCCATACAGTTTGTGGTAGCCCAATGCCCTATTAAGACACGTTATATTGTTGTTTCCTTCATTTTGGCAGTTACCTATATATTTTGAACCCGAAGGAAAATGTTAACGTGCTCAATCTCACCCTCCTGTTATGAACATAATCTGGGATACTCGATAGAAGATCAGAATATAAATATAGAATAATCAAGATAGAACACAATATCAGAAATGCAATGTGCAATTTGTGTAATCACAGTTCCAGTGAAATTTAAAAATAATCGCCCTGTGATAATGATACAGAAATTCTGATTATTTTGAGTATTTCGCAAGGGTCTTAAGCAATGGTTTCCCTCGTGAAAGGATGGATGTTATGAAACACTTCCACAGGGTAAATATTGTGGTCCCAAATTGCACAGTCGATCGGGTTTATTTGAGGACAAGCATGTGAAATTCCATCTCAACCTTTTAAATAATAAAATAAAATGAATGAAACTCTGTGAACCAACTAATAACAAAATATTTGCCACAATTCTCAGTCTTGATTTTTCTTTTTCTGTTTTCTGCAAACATACTGTATCTGTATCTGACTTTGGCACTGCTTGTCTAAAGGAGTATGTCACTCACTAGTGAAAGGCTAATAGCTTTTGTTCAGCTTTATATCATTGCTGATAAATATCATACTTGACATGCAGATAACTGCCTAAATAAAGGAAACACCAACATAACGTGTCTTAATAGGGCTGCAACCCAACCATAGTGCCCTCTCTGAAGTTCTCGACAGACTGTTCTTGATAAAACTGCCTGCTCACGCCCTAGATTGATTTTGTTGCTCGTCTGTTATGCCTTGTGTCTCGAACCAATGCATGGGCATCACGGTCGAGGAGTACGCGTGTTCGACCGCAGTTGCCCCTAGTTGATGATGTCTTTCCCTCGGACTTAGATTTCAACACCACCTTAGCCACTGTTGTTTTATACAGCCATTTTTTCCCACTGTTCCTCGTGAAACTTTGTCACTGAATTTGTCACTTCGTCAACTTCGTGTGAAACTTGCTCCTGCCAAATGTGCTCCAACAATCACCCCTCTTTCAAAGTGAGATCTCTTCTACTAGCCATGGTAATCAAAATAATGGCCAGCCGGTCCTGCCGAACATTTTTATACATGACCCTAAGCATGATGGGATGTTAATTGCTTAATAAACTCAGGAACCGCACCTGTG
Source organism: Aldrovandia affinis (assembly GCA_029706075.1). Lineage (NCBI taxonomy): Eukaryota > Metazoa > Chordata > Actinopteri > Notacanthiformes > Halosauridae > Aldrovandia > Aldrovandia affinis. The sequence continues at coordinate 5,163,354 of JAINUG010000020.1, read as the reverse complement.
TGGAAGAACCTGCTATTTTGTATCCCTCATTTCTCAAGTGTTTCCTTTATTTTGGCAGTTACCTGTACTGTTGATCAGCTTTATTTTTTTATTTCTATTTTTATTTTTATTTCCAAAAATGTTTTTCTGCAATGACATTTGTCAGCATGACATTTGGTGCTTCACAGTGTGACAGTGGTGGATTTACCATATTAGCATGTTTTCTCAAACTCTGAAGTGAAACAAAGCCCAAATAAAATTGATTAAAAACAACAGCAACTATATTATATAAAACGTGTTTTTTTCTCTCACTGTATACTTACATTTATATAGTATATATAAATGTGTATATATATACTCAGTGGCCACTTTATTAGGTACACCTTTGTAGTTCTGGGTAGGACCCCCCTTTGCCCTCAGAACAGCCTGAATTCTTCATGGCATGGATTCAACAAGGTTTTGGATTCTGGTCCATGTTGACATGATAGCATCACGCAGTTGCTACAGATTTGTCGGCTGCACATTCAGGTTGCAAATCTCCAGTTCCACCACATCCCAAAGGTGCTCTATTGAACTGAGATCTGGTGACTGTGGAGGCCATTGGAGTACACTGAACTCATTGTCATATTTGTGGAACCAGCTTGAGATGACGTGTGCTTTGTGACATGGTACATTATCCTGCTGGAAGTAACCATTTGAAGATGGGTAGACTGTGGCCATAAAGGGATGCACATGGTCTGCTGACTCAGGTAGGCTGTGGCATTTAAACAATGCTCAGTTGGTATTAAGGGGCCTAATGTGTGCCAAGAAAACATTCCCCATACCATTATACCACCACCACCAGCCTGAACCATTGACACAAAACAGGAAGGATACATGGATTCATGTTGTTTATGCCAAATTCTGACCGTACCATCTGCATGTCACAGCAGAAATCAAGATTCGTCAGATCAGGCAACATTTTTCCAATCTTCAACTGTCCAGTTTTGGTGAGCCTGTGCCCACTGTAGCCTCACTTTCCTGTTCTTAGCTGACAGGAGTGGAACCCGGTGTGTTCTTCTGCTGCTGTAGCCCATCCACTTCAAGGATTGATGTGTTGTGCATTCAGAGATGTTCTTCTGCATACCATTGTTGTAACGCGTGGTTATTTGAGTTACTGTCACCTTCCTGTCAGCTTGAACCAGTCTGGCCATTCTCCTCTGACCTCTCTCATTAACAAGGCGTTTTCACCCACAGAATTGCCGCTCACTGGATGTTTTTTGTTTTTCGCAGCATTCTCTGTAAACTCTAGAGTCTAGACTGTTGTGCATGAAAATCCCATGAAATCAGCAGTTTCTGAGATACTGAGATACACACCACCCCGTCTGGCACCAACAATCATTCCATGGTCAAAGTCACTTAGATCACATTTCTTCCCCATTCAGGTTTTTGGTCTGAACAACAACTGAACCTCTTGACCACATCTGGATGCTTTTATGCATTGAGTTGCTGCCACATGATTGGCTGATTAGATAATTGCATTAACGAGCAGGTGTACAGGTGTACCTATTAAAGTGGCCACTGAGTCCCTCCTTTTTCCTATTTAAGATATTCATACGTCACGTCATTCAAAGAAAAAGGGAATTAGGAAGATAGTTTTTAAATGAGTCCCTCTTAGAAAGAGGAAGTACGCACTAACCACCACATTTTTAAGATGAATTGCATCTCTGAGGACAGTGCTTTGGACAATCGCCAGCTTGCAACAGCAATGCCAAGATTCTCAGTATGTTCAATGTGGACAAAAGAGGGTTTCCATTTGTAGAGGATATAAAAGATTTAACAAACTTAGGAGGCAGGAAGATAAACAAGGCCTGGAGGCACATGATGACAGCACATTACCGGAGAGAGAGACCAGCGATGCTGTTTGAATTTCACAAGAAATCAGCGATACTGTCTGAATTTCCAGAAATCAGCAATACTGTCCAACTTTCACCAGGGACAAGTGATACTGTCCGAATTTCACAATAGACCAGTGATACTGTCAGGGTTTCACAATAGACCAGTGATATTTTCAGATTTTCAGAATAGATCAGTGATTAGATGGTTCTGCTCAGCATATTTTCAAGTTTACACTTTTAATAATTCCCATATATTATATAATATATTTCCATGGGTCTGGTACCAAGATTTTAGTACAACAAAAATCTGAAAACCAGATGATGCCTGAAGAGTCAGGAATTAATGGGCGAATCTCGGAACCAATATATCCATTCCAATATTGTTTGCTGCATAAACCAAATTCAGAATGCTATACACTGCCGGTCAAAAGTTTTAGAACACCCCCATTTTCCAGTTTTTACTGAAATTTAAGCAGTTAAAGTCCAGTGAATAACCTGAAATGGTACAAAGGTAAGCGGTAAACTGCCAGAGGTTAAAAAAAATTAACTTATAAATAAGTTTAGGTAGTGTATGTACTGAATGTTTTGTCCAACTATGAAAATGTGCACATGCAAATGACTAATCACTTGCTTTTATTACATCACCAGGCTTACAGTATTGCTCATTACCTGCATTGTTTAACTTATACAGCCTTCTTTGTTCATCTTTATCGATGGTGTGAATAAATCTGGAGGGTACCGTATATGTGATGCCATGTGATATACAGTATGATATCAAATTTGCCTTGTGTGTGTCTTCAAGGCAAATTGTTACATATATGTTTTGAAGCAAAAAAAAAAAAAAGAAGTTATTTGTGCGTAATATTCCCGCGAGCACAACATCTTTACAATGTATTCATAATCTCAGTGAGTGCGCGAAACACAATTCCCATACATGTATATCTGGTACGGCTATTCTGCTAATAACAAAGTCTTAACAGTCGTCGGCTCACTATGGACACCTCTGAATGGACTGCTTGTGTGGGAAGCTGAGACGTCGATGAGAGCAGGGAACCAGATTAAAAGCTGCCATGTTTGAAAGGGCTGAATTGTGAAAATGCATTAGCCTGAGGTAAGGTTATAAGAATAGCACGAGGTCACAAGCGACCCAGGATGCCTGTGATCACGGATCTGGGCACATTGGTGCTGTCACATGCACCTCACTGCTTCCAGGGGGGGTTTAGAGGGGTGCAGGCCTGGGGAGCAGTTTGGGGCTGTGCCGTGTCTCCAGGGTAGAGTCTGATGGCCGCCTCACTTCCTGTGGGGAATGCCAGACGCCATCCGTAAATTCTAGGGGGTTTTTGTCAAGGGGAGGGGGCAATTACATTCCGAGTGCGCCCCTCAATGCCCACCCCCATGGTAAGCAATCACCACTCTCCGCACGCATATGTCTGACTCCATCGAGTTTGCAGGGGATGTTGCGAACTGTCGCTAGGGAAAAACATCTGTTGTCACATGCTACCACCCCAGGATTGCTCAAGATTTGTTCATTGGCATACGTCTAATCCCAAGAGTAAAGGCCACACGTAATCATGCAAGACTTGTGTGTTGAAACTGAAATGTTGCATTTTTCTCTTTCCATTTTACGACACTGAGGTAATGTTTATAGACTGTGGTGTAATCTACCTTGCCTCTTGCTCATTGTGTTGGCTCTGCTGTAGACATAGTCACGCAGTCATACGGCGGGGGGGGATCAATGACAATGTTCCTTTAGATCGTTTGAGCAGCACACTCGCACCGGGGATTAAGATGAATAGGGACATTTGGGATCTCTGACAGAGAATTATGACCATCAGCCTTCTCAGCTTTTCTGTGCATTCTTACTGATAGTTTTGCACAATCAAGCTGAGCCTTGCAGACGGAAAAGGAAACTCAAAGTAATCTCTCACGCTTCACCATAGAGCTCGAATCCCCAGCACTTTGTTTAGCTTCACGTTTGCACTCATGTCGTAAGCCCCCCAGCTGACAAAGACCACAGTCTACAACATAGACACTTTCTCAAACTCGACTCCAGTCCAGTGATTTGTTAGTTCCCAGACAACCTTGCTGCCATGCAGTGCTTGCTTGTCCCTTTGTTGTGGGTTTCCCATCATTTTCCCATGGCCTGCACATCTCCATAGTCATCATCAGTCTCTGTTCTGGGGAATGTGAACTGACACACCCGCCTTCACTCACACGGCCATCTGTGAATACTGTCTGCTGTTAGCATCTTTCCTTTTCCAGTCATGGTAAAGAACAAATAGAGATAATGTGGAGAAAGATGTTTTTATGATGCCAGAATTTTTTTTATAACGTTATAAATGACCAGGGCCCAAACAGTGGGTCCTCAATGCACATATTTCACAATGGAACTCTTCAAAGGTTTCCAATATTCCAAGTATATCTAGGATAATTACCTTGGGGTGTTGAACAAGAAATAAAGCATGCTTGTTATTCTTCAAGAATAATATTCCCAACATGAGTGACAAATCTGAGTTTGATTGTTTATTTTGGAATGTTTCACTCTTGCAACTGAGTACCTCCTGTGTAGTTCTGCACATGACATTAAAAGTGACACGTAGCTGTTGGGACATCTTGACTGAAGCCTGTTTGGGGGAGAGACAATTTCCTCCCACTGGCTACTGAAACTAGCATCTTGAAATAGCCCGAACAGACTTCAATACCTTATTTATTCATAACCAAATCATGTTCTGTTTTGACCATTAAAAAAATATATATCTGGCCCCTGGTTTGCATGCAAATATGCCTTCAATGTGATTATTTTTTTGCTTTTGTGTTTTAGCCAAAATAATTATGAATTAAATGTCAAAGCAGCAGTGGCATTTAATTAAAAAGGCATTTTAAGACCTGTATTCTTCTGTTTGCTTTGATAGGAATAGTATTCATATCCCTTTGTCCAATGAACCCCACAGTCAGCTTTCATTTTTCATCAACGGAAATGCTTATTATGTGCTCGACGCTTGAATGTTTTGTAACTTTAATGACGTTGCATGCCGTTTCTCCCGCGGCCTTGTTGTGCGAAGAACCATAACCTGTTACAGCTCTGGCAGCCTCTGCAGAGACTGTGAGAACGCGCGTGGACGTCTGGATTTTCGAAATGACTAGACTTGTTCATTTCGGGCTCCTCTTTTATAACGGGTGAGTCATTTCTTGCAGCAGCGTTTCCTACACAGCTGTGATCACAAGAGGAGTGCGGTTTTGATGCTTACTCATGACCTGAAGCGCGGCCCCCGTCTTCAGGGCTATATCTGGGGGCCCTGCTCCGCGAGACAGACAGAGAGGCAGCCCCCGCGGCCTCCCATCGTGACTGGGCCTGGCCAGGGGGATGTGCTCTCTCTGCACCACAGCACATCCGGGCCTATCCATCTGACACAGGCCCAGGCTCTAAAGACCCTGGTCACCCCAATCTATAATTACAATGTAAAGACACAGAGGATGTTTTTTATTTTTTTTTATTACGTTTTTCATTAACCTTAAGGACATAAAATATCTCTTTACATTTTTTGACTCGTAACACCTGTTCATAATAGCAGCCTATAAGGTGTGTGCAGTTGCTATTAAAAATGCATGTTTTTAATAATAAAGTGACATTTTCCGAGCCATACAGGCTTTATTTAAAGTGGAAGGGGGCATCATTCGTAATTGCATTTGCTGTAAAAACAAATGTGTGTGAAAAAGCTTCTTTCACCATTGCTCCTATAAAACCAATTAAGACATTTAACTTCTGGCATTGATTTTTGATGTTAAAATATGTATATAATGAGCAGGTCTCTGTATCATAACTAAAGGATTTCTATAGCATGGAAATCCACATCATGACGTATAACAAGTTGTTATGTGACAATAAAAGGATATTAAGCAATAGAAGGAATTAAGGAATGCAATATTTATGTACCCTCTATTTTATCAGGTGATCAAGTTCATATTTAAATGTGTTTTTCATGTCCAGTTCATTATTAGGTTCACTTATGTTTCACAATCATTTTCATTGCCTTAGAATCAAGCCACAGAAAGAAAATAATACAATTATATATTTTATATCATATGTATTAAATAAAATATATCAACAGGGTAACTTCCTTATATTGTTGCTTATTACATACTATCTGATCAATATTTATTAATGAGGAACTGTGAAGCTGCTGCTGGAGAGTGTAGTAACACTGATGATAGCTGTGTTGATAGCCATGCTTTAGTCCAGACCCTGCTGTTCATTATCTCTGTTTCTCACGGTGCAGTTCAAAGACGGGGCCAATGGATTTGGCCATGGAAGCAGCACAATCAGGTGACTTCTGTGCTGCTGTGATGGTGGGGGGGGGGGGAGGTGGATAGGCGCCAGCATCGGGGACAGCGGGGATTGTCCTCAGAGTGCAGCATGCGGCCGCGGCCCCTCCCCTCCCCTGCCCGGGTGAATTGCTCAACTTCCTGCCCTGTGAAACACGAGCAGCAGCCACACAGAATGCACAGTCTGAGACGGCACGCAGAGCACGCACACGCTTCACTCCAAACCCCCCACATCCTTCTCGCTTCCCAGGCATGCACACGCTCCCTTCAACCCTCCCTCCCTCCCTCCCTCCACATTTTTTTGCGCTTCGCAGGACTGCAGACCGTGCAGACCAGCATGACGTAAGAAGGCCTCGTGCGCTCCCTTCAAAGCGCGACGCTCAACTCTTTCTCTCCTTCTCTCCTTCTGAGACCCAGGTCCCGGCGCGGATCTCTGCATGCCTGGCAGACATCTCTGCCTGGATGTCCACCCACCACCTGAAGCTGAACCTGGGGAAGACGGAGCTGCTCTTCCTCCCAGCGAAGGGCTCCCCGATGATTGATGCTTCAATCACCGTGGAAGGCTCCATGGTGTCTCCATGGAGTGACTCTGGATGACCAGCTGTGCTTCTCGGGCCACAGCAATCACCTGGATCTCCCGATTCTCCCTCCGGAGGATCCGACCGTGCCTCACCAAAGAGGCCACACAACTCCTGGTCCAGGCCCTGGTGATCTCCTGTCTGGACTACTGCAATTCCTTGCTAGTAGGCCTACCAGCCTGTGCTATAAAGCCACTGCAACTGGTCCAGAATGCTGCTGCACATCTGGTGTTCAATCAACCCAAGTTCACGCATGTCACCCCTCTACTCACCTCTCTGCACTGGCTCCCCATCGCAGCATCAAATTCAAATCACTGGTACTAGCTTATCAAGCAGCTAGAGGAACTGCTCTCCCTTATCTCCAGACACTCATTACACCCTACACCCCAGCCAGACCCCTCTGCTCCGCCTCCTCTGGCAAACTGATTGTCCCATCCCTCCTCTCTGTCCTGACCCCTTGGTGGTGGAATGATCTTCCGCACTCGGTCAGGACCACGGAATCATTTGCGATCATCCACAAGAGACTCAAATCCCACCTTTTCAGACTCCACTACCACTGAATTCTGTACATCTAGCCAATTGTCATCACCACTGCCTACATGTTTGATACTATATTTTTTATATGTATACTTGTTTAAAACTCATCCTCCCACCACCTGAAGCTGAACCTGGGGAAGAAGAGCTGCTTTTCCTCCCAGCGAAGGGCTCCCCGATGATTGATGCGTCAATCACCGTGGAAGGCTCCATAGTGTCTGCCAAGAGTCTTGGAGTGACCCTGGACAACCAGCTGTGCTTCTCGGGCCACATTGCAGCGATCACTCGGACCTGCCGATTCTCCCTCCACAACATCCAGAGGATCCGACCGTTTCTCACCCAAGAGGCCACACAGCTCCTGGTCCAGGCCCTGGTGATCTGACGTCTGGACTACTGCAATTCCTTGCTGGCAGGCCTACCAGCCTGTGCCATCAAGCCACTGCAACTAGTCCAGAATGCTGCTACTTGTCTGGTGTTCAACCAGCCGAAGTTCACCCACGTCACCCTTCTACTCTCCTCTCTGCACTGGCTCCCCATCGCAGCACGCATCAGATTCAAATCACTGGTGCTTGCTTTTCAAGCGGCTAGAGGTACTGCTCCCCCATACCTCCAGTCACTCATCACACCCTACACCCCAGTGAGACCCCTCCGCTCAGCCTCCTCTGGCAAACTGACTGCCCCATCCCTCTGGGCGCCTGGCAGCCGCTCCTCGCGGTCTCGTCTCTTCTCTGTCCTCACCCCTCGCTGATGGAATGACCTTCCGCAATCGGACAGGACCGCAGAATCACTTGCGATCTTCCGCAAGAGACTCAAAACCCACCTTTTCAGACTCCATTACCACTGAATTCTGTACACCGAGCTAATTGTCATCACCACTGCCTACTTGCTAGTATATATGCCCCTGCTTACTCATTTAATTAAAAAAAAAAATATATATATATAATAATAATAATAATTTACTAACCTTTTCCTTCCCAGTGTTACAGGTATGGTACGCAGCTGCCTGCAATGATGTCTATCGCTGTATTACTGCACTGATTTTTTGCGCAAACTATGATTGTTCCTACCATGTACTTATGCACAACTTGTAAGTCGCTCTTGATAAGAGCGTCTGCTAAATGCTTAAAATGTAAATGTAAATATAATGTAATTTCAATTTTAATGAAATATTTGCGTCTATGCACAAACGTTATCCGAAAGGAAAGCATGCCAGCTGATAATGCGCTGTTTAATATATCCAGCGATAAAAGCAAACAATAAAAGATTAATAGCATATTCGTATAAAAAAACTTGCAAACGCATATTCAAGCCACCAGCCAAAAAGACAGAAACATGATTTTTTTAACGTCTATCCATTCTAAAGCTGTTAGGAACTATTAACTAATAATGTTTCCTCAAAGTGGAAGAGGTAGGGACGCACAATGCAAGTCAATGTGACTGAAAAGGTCCATGATTTTATTGTTATCAACGTTTTATTCGTTTGTAATAGACAGCTTAAGATTGATTTCACCCTGGCATCGCCACCCGACCTGTTGCCCATTTTACTGTCAATAGCAGTCTTTTGAAAGTGAAGTAAAAACATGAATTGAACAAGAATCATTCAATCAGCAATGAACAAATATCTTAGATGTCTTATAACTGTTACAAGTGTCTTTTATGAGCGCTCAACATGTTTGATGGCACAAAAATACGCTTTTTTATTATTATTATTTTATAGAAAATTTTAAAATATATATATTTGCGGTGTGTGAGTTACTGTAATTATTTGGCCTGCCAAGCATATGTTAAAAGAAATTGGCCTGTGGCACATGTAGTTTCAGACCCCTGTTCTAGATGGATAAGCTGTAGAAGCAGCACGTCTTCATGCTGACACATCGGACAAGAGGCGTCCCATTTAAAGACAAGACAGAGATCACAGTCCAAGTTTAACGCTGGACTTCAGATTAAATATAGATGCTGTAATGCAATCCCATCTCAAAGGTGTCCCTGTTCTGTGGAACAGAAGAGGAAGTGAGTGTTCCTGTTCGTCACACCATGATGACGGAGTGTTCTGCAAGCTCACAATAGCAATGGCACAGGGCCAGGTCTCTGTGCTCAAACCACTGAGCTCACTGCAGGTATAGGGGTTTACTGTTACAGCATACACACTGCTACAGTACACATTATGTTACAGCACACACACTGTTACAGCACACACACTGTTACAGCATACACACTGCTACAGTACACATTATGTTACAGCACACACACTGTTACAGCACACACACTGTTACAGCACACACACTGTTACAGTACACACATTGTTACAGTACACATTATGTTACAGCACACACACTGTTACAGTAAACACACTGTTACAGCACACACACTGTTACAGCACACACACTGTTACAGCACACACACTGTTACAGCACACACACTGTTACAGTAAACACACTGTTACAGCACACACACTGTTACAGTACACATTATGTTTCAGCACACACACTGTTACAGTATACATTATGTTTCAGCACACACACTGTTACAGCACACACACTGCTACAGTACACATTATGTTACAGCACACACTGGGTGTTACTGTTACCATACACACTATTACAGCACAAACACTGGATGTTACTGAAATGATCTTTATTGTCATTATATTCAAGTGCAATGAAATTTCGTGTGGCTTCTCTCGATATAAAAATTAAGTAAAAAATTCAGAATAAAATGTAAAATAAAGTAAAAACAGTGCAAATGAAGTACAAATCAGTGCAAGTACAAATAGAAGCAATACAATAGATACATTACAGTAAATGAACAAAGCAGTGCAACTTTTGTGCTTATAGATTGTGACTGTGATATCAGTCTTTGAGGGTGGAGGTGGGTGTGTGTGTGTGCGTTTGTGTGTCACCGTCCATGTTGTGTGTGTGTGTGTGTGTGAGTGTGTCCCAGTCCCTGATGTGTATGAGTGTATGTGCGCTCACAGTTCTTGTTGTTCATTTTCGTGGCAGGGCAGGGAGGGGTGTGATGGAGGCTACAGCTCTGGGAAAGAAGCTGTTTGCCGGACGGCAGCGGTTCAAACAGGGAGTGGCCGGGGTGTGTGGTGTCCCTTATGATACTGTTAGCCTTCTTCCTTAGCCTTAAGGCATAGATGGTGTCTAGGTATGGGGGCCCCATCCTGACAATGCGCTGGGCTGCCTTCACCACCCGATGCAGGTCCTTTTGCTCAGCTGCTGTGCAGCTGGCATACCATACAGTGGCACAGTTAGTCAGGATGCTCTCAATAGTGCGTCTGTAGAAATCTGTTTCTGTGGAAGCTGGGCCTGTTTCAGCGTCCTGTTACAGTATACACTGTTACAACACACACACTGTCATCTATGACTGTAGGGGAACTAACTACTGTTGATTCATTCAGGTACAGGCAGCTTGACTTCCTTTAACATGCCAGTGAGGGCAAGGCTGTCTGTAGGTCTGATCACCAAATCATTCCCAAGGTTCCTGAGAGGTGTCTTTCCTACTGATAGTGCTTGGGGATGTGTGAATGAGGAAATGGGCGGGGGAGGGGACACGAATGTCCTAATGTACACCAGGGAGGTCTGTCAGGAAGAATTGGTTATCAAAAGTTCAGCTCAATACTGACCTCACCATGAATCACTGCATATCCCATCCCACCCAATCTGTGTCAGTGCACTGGATGTCCTCAAGGCTTGCCAATTAAGGAGAGGACAACCTGGCAGTAAAAAACACATTTTTACTTTTAATGTATTGTTGATAGACACCATTCAGATGAGACTGTTCCTATTCATTAAATAAATAATAACAAATACATTAAATGAATATAAACCTTTGACACTTTGACGGTACAGAAAAGGCAAAATGTGCAAAACCTTCTCAGGACACGGACACACTTCTGAAGCGTGGACCACTGGGGAGGGTTCATAACGTCACACTGATATAAATGCTGAATGTGAAACAACACAAGTTCTCAGGGAGGTGTGATAGCCATTATCTCCCCTTAGGTCTTGGGCCTCTCCCATCAATGACAGCAATTAAGCAAAAACAGAGAACTAATGCGTCAGCAGCTTTCTTCCGTATCAAAACAATGACATCACAATAAGGAACTACATCATGACTGGGTAATTGATAAGGAAGCAATATTTGGTTCATCTGAAAGGGAACTAAGATGCTGCAGATAACTCAACTGTTACGTAACTATTAACCACCAGCTTTCTGATTGATATGGAAGGACTCTGCCAATGGAGGGCAGCTTTGTTGTTGATGCATGATGACTTCATCTAAAGTTACACTCTGCCATGAATGCAGACCTTATATGGAAACATAGTGGGCTGCCTTCAAAATCACTGTATTTTTTTAGTTATGATTTGTAGCTGAATTAGCTTTTTTGTTAGATCAATTTGTTTTAATTGCACTTAGACTGGGCAAGTTTGAAACGGAATAATAAACAATAGATTCTCAGATCCTTGTAAATTGGTCTTTGCTGCCTCCTTGTGGTGAATCTACGCAACTACATCAATGAAGAATATTATACTGGACTTTGGGCCAATAGTACAGAAGCCGAGTGCAACAACCTGCTTTCATCAAATGTTGACAGCCAATTCTGGATCTTGAAGTGAGAATAACCACAAAATCATTATTATACACTCAGTGGCCACTTTATTAGGTACACCTTTCTAGTACTGGGTAGGACCCCCCTTTGCCCCCAGAACAGCCTGAATTCTTCGTGGCATGGATTCAAAAAGGTGCTGGAAACATTCCTCAGAGATTCTGGTCCATGTTGACATGATAGCATTACACAGTTGCTGCAGATTTGTCGGCTGCACATTCATGTTGCGAATCTCCCATTCCACCACATCTAAAAGGTGCTCTATTGGACTGAGATCTGGTGACTGTAGAGGCCATTGGAGTACACTGAACTCATTGTCATGTTCGTGGAACCAGCTTGAAATTACGTGTGCTTTGTGACATGGCGCATTATCCTGCTGGAAGTAGCCATTAGAAGATGGGTAGACTGTGGCCATAAAGGGATGCAAATGGTCAGCAACAAGACTCAGGTAGGCTGTGGCATTTAAACGATGCTCAATTGGTATTAAGGGGCCTAATGTGTGCCAAGAAAACATAGCCCACACCATTACACCACCACCACCAGCCTGAATTGTTGACACAAGGCAGGATGGATGCATGGATTCATGTTGTTTACGTCAAATTCTGACCCTACCATCTGCATGTCGCAGCAGAAATCGAGATTCGTTAGACTAGGCAATGTTCTTCCAATCTTCAACTCTCCAGTTTTGTTGAGCCTGTGCCCACTGTAGCCTCACTTTCCTGTTCTTAGCTGACAGGAGTGGAACCAGTGTGGTCTTCTGCTGCTGTAGCCTATCCACTTCAAGGTTTGACTTGTTGTGCATTCAGAGATGCTCTTCTGCATACCACTGTTGTAATGCATGGATATTTGAGTTACTGTCGCCTTCCTGTCAGCTTGAACCAGTCTGGTCATTCTCCTCTGACCATTCTCCTCTGACCTCTCTCATTAACAAGGCATTTTTGCCCACAGAACTGCCGCTCACTGGATGTTTTTCGCACCATTCTCTGTAAACTCTAGAACCTGTTGTGCGTGAAAATCCCATGAGATCAGCAATTTCTGAGATACACACCACCCCGTCTGGCACCAACAATCATTCCACAATCGAAGTCACTTAGATCACATTTCTTCCCCATTCAGATTTTTGGTCTGCATGCTTTTATGCATTGAGTTGCTACCACATGATTGGCTGATTAGATAATTGCATGAATAAAGTGGCCACTGAGTGTATATCTCAAGATAACAGGATAATTTAATTGTGATCTTCAGAAAACCATTATTTGTTTTCTCGAGATAACAAGATAATTAAGTCGTGATCTTGCTAAACGCTGAAAACGCTATCAAAAATATATATGCATACAAGGCTGTTCTCAGCTTCCGTACAATAGTGAAACATGGCTCTAAATAGGTTATGTACAGTGGGGAAAATAAGTATTTAGTCAGCCACCAATTGTGCAAGTTCTCCCACTTAAAAAGATGAGAGAGGCCTGTAATTTTCATCATAGGTATACCTCAACTATGAGAGACAAAATGAGAAAAAAATCCAGAAAATCACATTGTCTGATTTTTAAAGAATTTATTTGCAAATTATGGTGGAAAATAAGTATTTGGTCAATAACAAAAGTTCATCTCAATACTTTGTTATATACCCTTTGTTGGCAATGACAGAGGTCAAACGTTTTCTGTAAGTCTTCACAAGGTTTCCACACACTGTTGCTAGTATGTTGGCCCATTCCTCCATGCAGATCTCCTCTAGAGCAGTGATGTTTTGGGGCTGTCGCTGGGCAACACGGACTTTCAACTCCCTCCAAAGATTTTCTATGGGGTTGAGATCTGGAGACTGGCTAGGCCACTCCAGGACCTTGAAATGCTTCTTCACAAGCCACTCCTTCGTTGCCCGGGCGGTGTGTTTGGGATCATTGTCATGCTGAAAGACCCAGCCACGTTTCATCTTCAATGCCCTTGCTGATGGAAGGAGGTTTTCACTCAAAATCTCCACGATACATGGCCCCATTCATTCTTTCCTTTACACGGATCAGTCGTCCTGGTCCTTTGCGGAAAAACAGCCCCAAAGCATGATGTTTCCACCCCCATGCTTCACAGTAGGTATGGTGTTCTTTGGATGCAACTCAGCATTCTTTCTCCTCCAAACACGAGAAGTTGAGTTTCTACCAAAAGTTCTATTTTGGTTTCATCTGACCACATGACATTCTCCCAATCCTCTTCTGGATCATCCAAATGCTCTCTAGCAAACCTCAGACGGGCCTGGACATGTACTGGCTTAAGCAGGGGACACGTCTGGCACTGCAGGATTTGAGTCCCTGGCGGCGTAGTGTGTTACTGATGGTAGCCTTTGTTACTTTGGTCCCAGCTCTCTGCAGGTCATTCACTAGGTCCCCCGTGTGGTTCTGGGATTTTTGCTCACCGTTCTTGTGATCATTTTGACCCCACGGGGTGAGATCTTGCGTGGAGCCCCAGATCGAGGGAGATTACCAGTGGTCTTGTATGTCTTCCATTTTCTAATAATCGCTCCCACAGTTGATTTCTTCACAACAAGCTGCTTACCTATTGCAGATTCAGTCTTCCCAGCCCGGTGCAGGTCTACAATTTAGTTTCTGGTGTCCTTTGACAGCTCTTTGGTCTTGGCCATAGTGGAGTTTGGAGTGTGACTGTTTGAGGTTGTGGACAGGTGTCTTTTATACAGATAACGAGTTCAAACAGGTTCCATTAATACCGGTAACGAGTGGAGGACAGAGGAGCCTCTTAAAGAAGAAGTTACAGGTCTGTGAGAGCCAGAAATCTTGCTTGTTTGTAGGTGACCAAATACTTATTTTCCACCATAATTTGCAAATAAATTCTTTAAAAATCAGACAATGTGATTTTCTGGATTTTTTTCTTCTCATTTTGTCTCTCATAGTTGAGGTATACCTATGATGAAAATTACAGGCCTCTCTCATCTTTTTAAGTGGGAGAACTTGCACAATTGGTGGCTGACTAAATACTTATTTTCCCCACTGTATGTATTTGTGTGTGTGTGTGTGTACTCCTGGGTATAGAAAAGAAGCACTGATGATCTTTTTTCTATTTATTTGTTCACTTAAATATAACTGTCACCTGTGAAAGCTTTGACTGATCGATTATCTTTGAACTCAACATAAATGGCCCAGGTTTTTTTCCAGCTTAGTGCTATTCCAGGCATACTTACCCTTATCATTTTTTGAGAAATCAGCAAAGTTCCGCAATACTATTTCCTTCCTGAAATATATGAAACAACATTTTCACTGAAAAATATAATATTTGCACCATGAAACTGTCCTCTGACATTTAATTTGAGTTTCGTCAGAAGAACAGCTTTTAATATGAATGGATGAGAAGCATCACAAATATTTTTGCCCATTATTGTCTTCTTAATTTCTGTCCAGCACTAATTTTGCAACGTGCCCCAGACATTAAGTAATACTTTTAATAATGTAGAATGTTTTTCACAGGGAGACTGGAGAGTAGGATCTAGATCTCCCAATTCATTAAGGCTTAAAAGGAAAGTGAAATCCATTTGTGGGGGAGGAATCGAATAATGTCTCCCCAAACGCCAGTCCCCAGTGGCTCTCCTGTAAAGAGCGCTTTTGAAACGACCCGCCGCAGAGCAAAGGGTTCAACAGACCCAGCGCATGTTGTTCCTGGCCGACCTCTCATTGACATCGACTGAGAAAAGTGAAGCTGCTGTCTTTGAGTAAGCCGTTCACTTTACAATTCAAAGATTATTTTTTTTCCATTAGTGCTTTTTAAATCATGTGTAATGCATTAATGTACTGTAACTGTATTAGGCAATAGATGGACAGAATTTGAGACCACATTTAGTCTGCACTGGAGAGCAGTCCATGTACCATATTAGTGCAAAAGCCTTAGTACGGTGCTATACCGTAGCTATAGTGACAAATACAGTCAGATGCCGACCATTCACTATATTGCATTACAGGGATTTAGCAGACGCTCTTATCCAGAGGGGCTTACGCAGTTTACATTCACATAAAATCAATTTATACATCTGGATATTTACTGAAGCAATTAAGGTTAAGTACCTCGCTCATAGGTACAACATAAGTGCCCCACTTGGGAATTGAACCTGCAACCTTTGCGTTAAAAGCCCAGTTCCGTAACCATAATGCTACACTGCCACAACTTAAGACAACACACCTGCTGATGACGCTCTGGCAGGTGAGGGAGCTGTAAAGACTTATGAGGTACAGGTAACTGACAAAATAAGGGAAGCACTTGAGTAAATGAAGGGTACTGGTGACTCTGTTATGGTGCGGGGTGCATTTTCCTGGAATGGTTTAGGTCCACTCAACCCTTTAGAGGGCAAGGTAAACACAGGCAGTATACTTCCACGGCTCGCGTGCTTTCTATACATCCCCTGCGTTTTGTAGGGTTAACATAAACATTGCGCGATATCATTGTCAGTCAAATGAAATTTTCAACAGTGTAGAATTTGAAAAGAACAGAGATGATCAAAGAGCAGAGAAGGCGGCATGAAAGCTAAATACAACACTATGACGTGGCTATAGGAAAACTACAGGAGGAAATGGTGTTTCATTTGTAAATATAGGAAATGAACCAAAGCAAACAGTACCAAGCCAATAAAAACAAAGCCTGACACATATAATAGTTTTGCATGTTTCACTTGCAGATTAAGAATTCTATGGTTATTTTTCATGTAGCAGCTGTGCGCGAGTGTATCACTGCGTTTAATTTCACCAGAATCACACAGCACAGATTTAAAGATATGGAAAGCTATTATCTGCTCTTCTCAAAATTATTCAGGTCAATCAGATGCTGTTTCCTGACACATAATAGCCCTGGCCCTGCGTGCGGAAGGGGTTACATTTATGGCATTAGACCCCTTAACCATGTGCCTCTGTGCCTCCTGGTTCCCTGATACCGCCCCTGCGTATTTAATAGGTTTCCACAGTCAGATAGATCATCCACTCACTCTTGTGTGTGACATTGCATTATGGCTCATGCGTCATTTGCATGCGGGGGATGCCTTGTGGTCACATTAAATATATATCAGAAGGAATATTATTTATGGGGGAATAAGAGCACACCAGCACGCGGGGTACAAACTTCCGCCTTCGATATGCATCGGCTTAAATGCTTGAAAGGTTATGAATCTCACAAGTCCGTATTCATCTGCGGCCGTCTCGCAAGCACGGAAGGAGTCAAGCACGGCAGCGTTACAATCATAACTGCTTTTTGTTTATTAAAAATAAGGCGACTCCAAGCTCACAGGAGGGTTTATGAACACTGAGGGCTGAACACTCTCTGGCAGCTGGTTTTACAGAATCCCATTTTTGACCACAATACCCCAGATAAAGGTGGTCCGGTGGTGCGAATGTCCCACAGACTTCACGAGTGACACAGAGACGGGATGCGGAAGGAGTGTCCTCCGACGTGCTTTCGGATGAAGCGGCGTGCATTTGGCGAGACGGAGCCGGGGCTGACCGGAGAGGTGCGACGCTGCGGGGCCCGTCGGCGACCCGGGCTAACCCGTTGGTCCCGAGGAGCTCAGAACCCCGGTTTGGGCTGCACGCTCAGCGCGTGTGCCAGGGTGACGGGCAGCGGCAGGTGGATGGGCGACACGGCGGGGAGGGACCAGGCCTCTGGCGACGTGGTGTCCGCGCCGTCGTACCGGATCCTCTCCGCCGCCCGGCGGACGGGCGACGCCAGGGTGCAGGCCAGCAGCAGCGTGCCGAGAGCCAGCAGGAGCGCCCCCGCCAGGCGGCACTCTGCCAGAATGCCGTTGTGCCCCACGGCGCGCTTGTCCACCATCGTCAGCTCCCCTTCCCCAAATCCCTCGATCTGAGGCGGCAGCAGGAGGCCCACGCTCAGCGCCACTCCTCCGATCACCACCAGGAGGAGCCCTGCTGTGAGAATGGCCTGCCAGAGGGGACAGGAAACAGGAAACAGGAAACAGGAAACAGGAAACAGGAAGTCACCAATGAGACCAAGCCAGGCTGACCTGGGCCCCCAGAACTGCATGTTGGACTCTAAATTCATTCCATAGACAGTTTGTCAGAGGAGAAACACATTGATATGGCATTGAAGGATGAGTCAGGCCTTCAGTGGCGTGGAGCGACTGGAATGTGATGCGTGTGGCTGCCTTACCTTCCAGAGCACAGAGCGCGAGGGCCCTGAGGAGAGGCATCCGTCGCGCCGCGGCTCGTCCTCCTCATCCTGGGGCGTCAGGAAGGCACAGTCCTCGTAAAAGAGGTGCAGGTAGGAGCGCACGCCGAAACTCTGACCCCCACTTTCTCTCTTGCCAGAGCAGCGTGGACAGCAGGGTAGCTCTCTGAAGCCTGCCATAGACGTCCTGCTGTGGAGCAGCCAATCAGCCACACAGTTCTGCAGCGGAGAGGGTGCGTGATTAGGGAGAGGGGAGCGTGACACACACATGCACCCATACACAGACACACACGCACCTATCACACGTACTCACTCACACACACACACACACACACACACATACATATGCACACACTCGCACAGACACACTCCCCCCAAGTTGGTTTGAAAGAAAAGAAAATAAAGAATCCCTTGAGGCACGCTTGTCTGGTTGTCATGGTAACTCCCCATGACCTTCACCATGACCTTGGTTCTGTCAGCTGGCACGTTTTGGGGGGGCAAATGCACTCAGAAAATATCAGCCTCCCATTGCAGCCCTGGAATGGGGACACCCGGCTGATCGATGGAGACCACAGATTAAGGGGCCTGAAGGTGTGATGCGGCTCTGCGCCACCCCACCGGGGGACAGGAAGTGTGCTGGGGGTGGCGTAGGGGGACCGGTGAGTCATGCAGCCTGAATCATCACCCCCCACTGTGTACCACTCCGCCGACACCTTAGGCTGTTCATTCACTCACACGGGAGGGGGAGGGGCTGTGTTAGCACAACAAGATACTACTCATATGACCTTATCCTTTCTCACAGGCTCTTCCTTTCAGAGTATGTGCCCCGCTCCCCGTTTCATCTTCCTTCGTATGAAACCATGCGGTGCGTCACGCACTCAAGTGGCCTTGTACGGGAGCTGAGCTGGGTTTGCTTACCGAGAAAACTGCAGTCATTAAATCCCGCAGAGAAACATCAGTCCCATCATAACACGTACTCAGTCCTGCTGAAGCGTTCCTTCTCTGGCCTGAGTGATTGAGATGCAGGAATGAGTGTCCCAGACTGTGTGATATCCACTCATTTTAATATACATGTAAAATGAGAGATGACCTGTTGACAGTGATAATCTGCTCATTCTCTATCGGCCTGTGAATGAAAGTCATAGATTTAAAAAAGAAATGCAAATCGCTTTCCTGAATCAACTATCCCTTTCCTCGTACTACAAGCTCACCGCTGCAACCCTGGGACCAGCAGTGACAAAGGTGCCGAACTGCCAAGCTGTCGACTGTAACTCCGATACACACAGAGCCACTTTGCACACGCCGAGCTCCTGCACAGCTTCCCTCTCCCCTCCCTCTGGGGCGGACAGCCAATCGCTGCCCCTGAACGGGGCTCCCGGCCAGAGCCGGGCTGGCGCAGCCGGGGATCGAACCCTGGCCACAGTGGGCAACTTGCACTCCGGGGGTGCCTTTACCGTTACGCCACCCGGGGGCCATTAAGCGATAATACTTAACTCTTAACTGTTATACTAGCCAGAGGTAAACAGCTTATTTGTCCAACATACTGGTACCTGTTTAAAATATGAGGAAAACAAACATTTGTAAGCCCTTCAAAAACAGAAGCCTGACCTCTGTAGCTATACTAGGAGGGACTCCATAAAGAGCCTTGCCCAGAGAGGACAGCACTCTTCAAAACACACCTGGGATTCTACCGCCCAGAAGCAATTAAAACTGCTCAGCAGGCACCCTGTGCCTGGCGGGCGGACCACGCCGTGCTAATCGTAAGGGAGAGTCCAGAAGGAGAGTGGGAAGAGAGGAGAAAGGGAAGAATTAAAGGTGAGCTTACCTGCAGGAGGCTGAGTCCGGCTGTCTGAATGCAGCGGAGAGATAGGAGAGCGAGCGCGCGCGGTGAAGAGAGCGAGCAAGAGAGCGAGAGAGTGAGAGAGCAAGCGAGAGAGCGAGCGCAGCACCAAGACGCCGGGCCGGCAGTGCTCAGAGCTGCACGGCGTGATCCGCCTGCCAGGCACGGGGTCGCGAACGCGCCAAGAGGGAGGAAGAGAGAGAGAGAGAGAGAGAGAGAGCGACAACGAGAGCGAGAGAAAGAGAGAGAGAGAGCAAAAGAGAGGGGGCTCTCCGCAGCCACAGACTATCATAAATAAGAAAAAGGAAGAGATGCTGAGTCGCCTGCATTCATGTGTCCCACTCCTCGGCGAGGGATCAGCCGCTCAGATCCCCCCCTTCGACACCCCACACGGTGACAACCGCACGCCCGTCTCACCGCCACCCCGCCTGGCGCACACCCACCTGCTTCTCGATGTCCTCTGCCAGCTTCTCAGCAGCGGGGACAACGAAACAAATCACAACCTCAGCCTTGTGTCGACCACAGCCAGATTCCCAGGGAATTTGTGTGTTCAGTCTTGTGTGAATGCTGTTCGCATATTATTATCCAGTGGTAGTCAATCACATGGGCATTGGGTCTCAGCGTTACAGTAATAAATCCTTTTGACCCAAACATAAAAAATCATGCTTACATGTGTACTGGCATCAGGCTTTTTGCGTCATTGCAGTGACATATTGTTCCCCTTCCAGGAGGAGACATTTTGCAGCGTGGAGCTTGCCAGAGCACAACACTTCCCCCGACTCTGAGTTTGCCTCAGAGGTGTCGTCTGAACCTGGGATGCGTTGCCATGGCACCACCAACATATAATTATTTCCGTCTTCTGATCACCTACGCATGCATATGCATGATTGACCTTCTGTTCGCCCACATACATATTCATGATTAACCTTCTGATCACCTACACTCATGTGTATGTTTAGTCCATCACTGTCAGGAGCCCACAGTAGGTAACCTGCCATGTTCTTTTACAACAGTAAAGCAGTTCATTCTGGAATGAAAGTAGATTCCTGCTGGTTGAGCCTCTTCTTTCCTCAAGGGTAAGGTAAGCGTTAGCACGTCAGCACCAGATAAAACACAGGAAAACACTTTATTCCGACTCACCTTTCGAGTGCCGCTCCTTTCCTCTTTACTTGCAGCGGAAATGGGGTTAATTCAGTTAATGGAGGGCAATTATTTACTGTTTGCGAAGGGAAAGCCACATTTATCACTTCAGTTATTCCAATTAAAATGCGAATGTACGTAAGAGGATATATCAAATGCACATTACAGTGGCAGACAAATTAATGTGAGTATGGCACGCAGAACAAATTGCAGGGAGACATGCCATTTATATACGCCACAGGACACAGAAATGATGTAAATGCCAGCAGCCCTTGACACACACATTCATCACAACAACCTTGCTCACTGCCACTGGGGGTCTGCGAAGGTGTCATGCATCTCCTTGAATCGTTCGGTAATTATCGCAGGGCATCATGAATAAAAATATAAATAAGAATTATTCAAGACCATGTACATGTATCAGGCCGACGGTGGCATTGACATCGCTGGAACGGAACAATCTGTTCCACATAAGAGGAACCCATTTAAAATGTTCAATAGCGATGGGCGGTACGGGGGAAATGGCGTCGGCGCCAGGAGAGAACGGGGGCGGTTGTTTAAAGTGAACAAAAGAGCAGGGCCTGCGAAGTCAAACAGTTAATTAGTCGAGCAATTTCTCATTAACCTTTGGCATTTCCTGTGTAAATGGTGATGAGGGTTTTTACAATGCCAGCGCGGGGAATTGGCAAACATTATTATTGCCGATAAAATATCACACGCAGACAGGACACATTCATTATTATTACTGATACAACCGCGTTTATTCCAGTATCGGGAGAATTGTTTAATTTAGTATGTCTTTTACTGACAACTCCGCCCCCTCCTATTCTCCCTACACGATTCTTTGTGACGTGCTTGTTTTGATTGCACAGGTTTGCGAAATTCTCTGCGTGTTGAGGCCATCGTAATTCCACCAGTGGGTGTGTGTTTTTTAATACCGAACACATAGCGTCACCCAACAAAGAAATTGATTCGAATCTAGGGTAGCTATAAATGTATAAATTAAACTATAACCTTTTCCCAGTGGACGTCACGTCAATAATGGATTATGGTTATTCTTTTTTATTTATTTATCCTCTAATCATTTTCTCTAATCATTGCACAACTCACTGAGTCCGCAGCCCACACCACCACCTCACATTTCAAGCTTGATAAACATGCAGAGGTTTCTAATAGGGTATGAGTCATGCAGCAGTCAGCCTGCCCTGTATTATTTCTCCTAGCAACAGTAACAGGAAGTAGGGCCATGTGTGGGTACAACCATTGGCCCTACACCTCCTTGTATGACCGTACGCAATGGGGCCCTTACGCAATGAACATACATTGACATATATTGAAGAATATACTGTAATATATTTAGTAATATATTTGAATATGTAAAAGACTCAATGTATATTTTGCAATACATGCCAATATATTTTAGTTTTTGTTTCAAAATATATTATTTATAAAAAATATATATTAATGCTATTATTAAATATATGGTAATACTTTTGACCATATATGAAAAGCAGCAATAATGTGTATATTTTGCAATACATTGCAATTATATCATTAACCATATTTTGCAACACATAACAATATAATGTATTACATATAACAATGCTTCTAATTTCACTCACATGCCTGTCATCTCTTGATATCGTTGCTATATGTAAGTACATATTGTGAGAACAGTGTTTAATTTACAAAAATAATGAAAAAACTAGAATGTGTTAGGACACTAGCAAAATATATAAAATAAATACAGCCCAACTCCGTCCAAACTCTTGATCCTTTAATTCAAGTGTCAAAAGTGTCACAAAGTAGAAGGAAAACATCAGTTTTCATCAATGTAATATTTTATTCAAACTTTCCAAATACCTGAAAACTGGAAGCAAACAGATGTGTCCTATGTTTCTGTACTGCATGCCTGATAGAAGAAGGGTGCTTACTGTGCTTTACTGTGTTTACCTTTAAGGTCAAATCAACTCATAACATACCGAACATACTCTTCATAAACCCGGAAAATGAGATAAATACTGAAGTGAATACCACGTTTCACGGACAACTTTCCAGTAAAGGTCAGACCATTAAGCGACTAAAGCTCAAAGCTTATATCAAATGCCAGGTATTGTAGGTGACTCCACCATTAAGCGGATACCTTATATAGGATTACGCGCATTATGGCTGCTTGGCATGCGGAAGGTTCCGTATGCCGCCCGGAACTTTCCCGCAGATCAATTATTCTCCGAGCAGGACAGAAAGAAGCTGCAGCGAGACCTGCGTGTCACCGATTCGCTGCTCTGTGTCTTATTTTCTGTTCAATATTTAATGGCATTGAACCCCGTATCTGAGCAACCGATGAGCCAGGGAGGTAGGCGCTCTGATCGCCCTCCCATAGGAACCCCCCCCCCCCCACCCCCCGCAGCGTTTCATCCTGAGACCTTCAGAGAGACAGGCCGCCCCGATCTCAGCCTCTGTGCCGGGCTGCAGAGCGCACAGGGCCTCCGGTTTCTCATAAATAGATAAATAAATAAATAAATAATGCGAGGTTTGCTTTTATTTATGAATTAACGTTTTAAAGGCGAAATGGAATATTGAGTGTGTGAACGCGCTCCACACATTCTCTCTTGATTAATAAACCTGCCTCATGTCAGTATCAAATATCTAATAACAGCAACACAAACTTTAACATAAATATATAACAGAGATGCAATATATATATGTGCATACTATATACTGTGTATATATACTGTGTAATGTTTTTTTTCCTTTTTTCACTGATTTAAAAATGTATTCCAACTTATTCATCAGACATTTTTTAGCTGCTGCAAGCATTTTTAAATCAGGTCATTTGTTTTTAATCAGGTCAGCTATTCTCAAGTTATACAGCTAAAAATATGTTATGAAGCACTAAATATAGACAGAATTCTGGATTATGTGCTGGAAATCACAGACCATAAGTGTTTAAACAGGCCCACCAGCATGTCAGCACTTTCTGAAACAATTTCCTTATGCCATGCAGCTACTAAAATGTACCATGTAATGTAACATATTCCAGAGTATGACAGATCATTAAATTTTCAATAAAATGTAACAATATCAAGAATAAAACAGAAAGCTATGGAGATGAGCTATGGGCTTTTCGGAATTATAGACTCATTCTGCAAGAACTATTGCCCTACCTCTCCTCTTATTAGTAGCATGTTTGGCTTCTGGCGCGCATTGTATGCAAGTGATTTGAACATTTTGCAAGCAAAATGTGTAGAGATCAAAAACACTTTATCCCAATGTGTATGGAAACATTATATATCATATATTGGAAGTTACGGATGAATAGTTATGTAAAAGGACCAGGAATATTTCTTTATGCGTCTTTGTCCTGTGAGAGGGTCTTTTGCTCTAAAGCTTACTTTAGCAGTTCCATTTCAGTTGCTTGTGGAGTGGTTGGTGCTTCGCTCACTCTCCCTGATGCACTGTAGTCGCATTCTTAAGCTCCTCCCGTAGAACGATGTGCATTTTCCAGTTCTGTCTATTTCCAAATAATAAGCCGTCCAAATGCTGGGTTTAGGATATGGCTTGGCTACAGTCATTTCCAATGGATGGGCTGGATACCAATGCATCCTCCAGCTCAAGCATAGACACCTTTGTCTACATATGGATACACTGTACTTAACAGCACAAGGAACCAAGAACGTCCACCTACATACTTTAAAAAGAGTTTAAATATACAGCATATTTAAAAACACTTATCGTGCACTCTTTCAGCTATCGTGCGCAGCATTAGATACATCACAGCTGTTTCCCTTCGAATGGGGAAACTACAAGGGGGTCAAGTCAAGGAACACAGTGATTCTCTCACAAGCTTTATTTTCCTCATTTGACAAGAATGAGTCTACCAATGTTTGGATCGAATGCTTCAGGACAGAGAGAGCCGAAGAGCAGGGGGCTACGCTCCTGAATCCTACAAATCTGCCAGAAGTACTGCTGCTCCCAGCGCCTTTGGGAACAACAGAGATCTGATATATGAAGAAGTATTATTAATATCTGAGCAGTACATCCTCCTTATTCCCATAAAGCCTAAACAGGCCTATTCATGAACATGAGCAATGGGTTTAATATTCACCGCTCAAGCTGAGAAGCCAGTTACACAACCATAGGTTCAGGAATGAAACGGAAATAAAAGCTGACAAATAAGATTGAACTCTAATTTTCCATGTAAGCAATAACCAGGCTCACCTGGTTCTGAGGTAAGTTGAATAGATACTGCTTAATGGAGACAGGTGACAAAGATACAAAATTATAGAAATATAAAAGAATTCTGAAAATAATTCTGTTACATTTTTTACCGAATTGGCCTCCATAAGAATCTGATATGTAGCAGGGATCTGCATGGTAAAGCTATGTTACTCTCAAATGGGATGCGTACTCTAAAATGTAGAATTCACATCAAAACGTATGGTCTGATATGTCATATTTCATAGTCCAAAGAAGACTTGATCAACACTCACCTTCAGAAAGGTATCTCAGTATCATCATTATGCATCGTAAGCATGTGATGCAAAATAAGAAACGGATGAAATGATAGCAGAGTTTAAAAAATGTATGTTATTATTACAAACCCTTTATTCTGCAGGGGGAACTGCAGTTGAAGAACATTCACTACTCTGATGCATTTATCTGCCACCCACAATTGTGCCTATTTTACATCCTACAGGCCACACAGTACTACAGGAGAGCTAATACAGGTCAGAGGAGAGGTTTATCTTTCAGTGATGGCAGCTGGTACCCTGTTGGTGCCCGGCGTGGCATTGGGGGTGGAACTAATGCAGCTGTGACCTGATTTAAACCCACCCTACCCCTGACAGGATGAAACCATTGTGTTCTGCAGCTGTGGATTCCTGGACATAGTTGACCAATGATAAAGCCCGGGCTCGAACCTGCGACGATAGAATAGCCCGCATTTGTTGGTGGGGGCCGTCACAGACTGAGTTTTTACATTTTGGAATAAAATGGAAAACCTATTCCAAAATAGGCCAATCATAAATGATGCGCATACAGCTTCAGTCAGGAGGAAACAGCATCCAGATTGTGCCCTGCAGTGCCATTGCTTGTATGTTTGGTCTGGAGTGCACATTTGCAAACATTTCCTCATAGCTTTCAGTTTTAATAAATCATGCACTTTGGCCCCATGCCAGTTCAGTAAATACATTCTCTGGATCATTTCACTCCAGGAGGATCCCCATGGAGACACGGATCTAAGACCATAACCATCTTATGTGTCGTTCCAATCGCCAGGCAGGTATAGGAAGGATCAGCAACCCCTGAAACCATCACCCCCACCCTCTTAATCTGAGAATCTGAGCCAGGAAAAAGCTAACCAAAAATTAGCTAAACAAAAGTTCAAAGTTTAAAATGTAAAAAATACTCAAAACTATCATTTTGGAAACGATGATGGAAGTGTCGTAATTTTAAGCACAATTGCATTTTATTGTGATTGTTGTGATTGTGCACAAAAAGTGAATACACTGTTTGTTATGCTATCCACAAATGATGAAGAAGCCATCTTACTATTTTAGCTAAGCACTGAACTGTTACATTTTTTTGCGATGTTGTTAAATAAAATGAATGCATTTGCATATTCCTTCTTTGTTTGGCAAAATGTAAACTTTAGATTGCCACCTTGCCTGCTGAACTTGTACCTTGCTAGCTAAAGTTTAGATTGAATATGTTTATATGTTATTCCCCACTCAGTGAAGACTCATCACTGACTCCATTACTGAGTCACAAGACTCCATCCTCCTCCTGCTCGACCTATCGGCTGCATTTAACACCGTTGACCACCAGATCCTGCTCACATCTCTCGCTGAGATGGCAATCTCAGGATCTGCACTGGCATGGTTTGAATCATACCTGGCTGACCGGTCCTACCAGGTGGCCTAGAGAGGATCCTTCTCCTCTCCCCACACACTCTCTACCAGGGCTCGGTGCTAGACCACCTCCTATTCTCCCTGTACACCATGTCACTTGGTTCTGTTATCTCTGCTTTTTGGTTTTTCATACCACTGTTATGCTGATGGCACTCAACTCTTTCTCTCCTTCTCTCCTTCTGAAACCCAGGTCCCGGCGCATATCTCTACATGCCTGGCAGACATCTCTGCTTGGATGTCCACCCTCCACCTGAAGCTGAACCTGGGGAAGACCGAGCTGCTCTTCCTGCCATTGAAGAGCTCCCTGATGATTGATGCCTCAATCACCGTGGAAGGCTCCATAGTGTCTCCATCCTGGTCTGCCAGGAACCTTGGAGTGACCCTGGACGACCAACTGTGCTCCTCGGGGCACACCGCAGCAATCACCCAGACCTGCCAATTCTCCCTCCACAACATCCGGAGAATTCGCCTGTTCCTAACCCAAGAGGCCACAGAACTCCTGGTCCAGGCTTTGGTAATCTCACATCTGGACTACTGCATTTCCTTGCTGGCAGGCTTACCGACCTGTGTCATCAAGGCACTGCAACTTTTCATTCATTCATTCATTCATTCAACCTTTATTTAATTCTCAGAAAGACCATTGAGGGTGGGCCCTCATTTTAAATGATGCAGAGATTTACATCATAGAAACAGGAACAGAAAAAACAAGGCATAACAAAATGAAAATCAGTTAAAACAATTACAGACAGACATAGGAAGGTTTAAGATCATTCTTCTAAACTGTCCAAAAAGAATGAAAGAATCAATATTTAGGACACGCTGCAAAGTGTTCCATGAATCTGGAGCGCTAAAACTAAAAGCAGTCCTTCCAAATTCAGTCCTAAATCGAGGCACTTGGAGCACAAGGCAGTTGTTTGAGCGGGTCTGATGTAGACCAGCAGACCAGACTAGTAAAGAAGAGATATAAGGTGGCAATTTTCCAAGGAAAGATAAACAAGTACCAATGCCTATCACGTCTCTCTGACAGAGAAGACCACCAGTGATTTAACTAGTGCAGAATGCCACCGCATGCTTCGTTTTCAAGTTCACACATGTCACTACACTACTCAAAACACTGCACAGGCTCCCTATTGCAGCACGCATCAAATTTTAATCACTGGTGCTGGCATATCAGACTACAAGGGGAACTGCTCCCTCCTACCTCCAGACACTCATCACGCCCTACACCCCAGCCAGATCCCTCCACCCCAGCCAGATCCCTCCACTCTGCCTCCTCTGGCAAACTGACTGTTCCGTCCCTTCAGGTGCCCAGCAACTGTTTCTCGCAGTCTCGCCTCTTCTCTGTCCTGATCGCCCTGTGGTGGAATGATCTTCCGCACTCGGTCAGGACCGCAAAATCACTGGCCATATTCTGCAAGAGACTAAAAACCCATCTCTTCAGACTCCACTACCACTGATTCTATGC
Source organism: Aldrovandia affinis (assembly GCA_029706075.1). NCBI lineage: Eukaryota > Metazoa > Chordata > Actinopteri > Notacanthiformes > Halosauridae > Aldrovandia > Aldrovandia affinis. The sequence goes on along the minus strand of JAINUG010000020.1, from coordinate 5,134,935 downwards.
ATTAATTAACTGCCACCACTGTTTACATGTTTAATAATGAATATGAATGAATGAATAAAAAAACACACTAGCTATTCTTTCCCCTAGGTACGATGTGCAGCTGCCAACAATGTCTATTGCACTGATCTCTTGCACTAACCATGATTAATCTTACCATGTATAAATGCACTTTTTGTAAGTCACTCTGGATAAGAACGTCTGCTAAATGCCTAAAATGTCAAATGTAAATGTAATACTGCATTGACAGTAGAAACATATTCAGAGTTGAGGAGCGAGGCCAGAAGTAAAAAGGTAGAGGCAAGGGTATACCATTTCAAACAGCTCCTCTCCAGCTCTCTCGCTCCCCTTGTTTGGGAAGTCAAAGTGCAAAGTCCCACAAAGTGTTCTTCCCAACTGGACGGATCAGGGGAAGCGTTTAATAATATTGAATGATTTGAAAAGGGACCTTTGAGCAAACATGTCTGCAGAGTTTAGAACAACCTTTACACGTGGTCAATAAAGGAGCTGGTGACCCACTGTGCTTGCTGCTCTTAAATAATAATAAGGTTCGACTGAGCTGCGAATTGTACACTGATCTGTATTTAACATTTCTACAAGGTACAAGTAAAAGGATTTATTCTGTATATTTGTGTTATATCAATGCCGGAAGGAATTCTCTGGCAGCTGTCTCAATTAAGCTTAATTAATTGCCCTAGGATTTATAACAGTTGATTTCATGACTAATTAATCTTAATTAAGTACCTTTAATATCAATGTGCATGGCTAATTTGTTTAAGATATAAACAGAAGCAAGAAGAGGAAATCCAGTAACTTCACTTGTACCTTTCCCGTAAGGACAAATACCTGGCCTTCCAATCAAATTTTAGCACCTACCATTCAAGGGAGGTCCGAACCTAGGTTTAATTAACTAATTAATCACATCTGACTAATTAAGAACTCAGCTGGAACTAAAACGATGAGTACACAGTGTGCCCCCAGCACCTGATCTCAGAAATGTTGTATGATGATATTTTAATATAATATTGACTTTACCCTGGCTGTTTCCTGTACTGCTGACCTTGTGGCCACCCTGTAAGGATACATGGTCGGGAAAGTCTGCATGCTTCACGTACATCATCACCAGCTTCAGATGTTGCTGAAGCGTTAGCACATGACAGAAGTGGAGAGGAGAACCATAGATGCTTAGCCACAGCAGACAGATTTATTTGATTCCCTTGAATCTCACGTACATATTAAAGTTTTTTTCCCCCTGAAGCTTTTTCATGTACATTACATATATTTTTCAAACATTACACTAAGGGCTAGATTTACTAAGGAAAAACAACAGTCTCTATAATGCTTTTATTTTGTGGTCGTACCAACACATTAACTACAGGTTCTAATTATACAAATGCCCTCATTCGTAGTTCATTCCAAAACAATATGGCACACTAACACGTCCAGATCACAAAACGCCAAGAAATGGATAAGGAACAGTGAGGCAACCACGATAAAAATAAATAAAAAATTAAATTCAGCATAACAAAAAAAGAACAGTATGGGATGTAAACAAAAGAACAAATAGAACAATTCTTTGAACAGTTCATAGAACATGAGCTAGGCTATATCAGCGCTTGGCAAAATATTGCTTGCTTTCAGGTGTTCTTGAAATTCTCAAAGCTGTAAGCCTTGGAGAACTTCTAATCAGCGACCTGTCCCTCTGGCTCTCTGAAGCAGAGCAGCCACTGGAGAGAGAAGTGGTTGGCTCGAAGGAAACATTGTCCATAGAGGTAGGCTTGGAAGAGGTTGGCACCTGCCACCACCGCCAACAACTCCCACCTGGTCACACAGTAATTGCGTTTGGCTCAATTAAGGCCTCGGCTGAACTAAGATACCACTCACTCACCATGTTCCATGGGCTGTGACAGGACAGCCCCAACTCTGTCGCTGCTGGCTTCGATGTGCGGGATGAAGGGTTTACTGGGGTCTCTGGCAAGGCAAGCAATGGAGCTTGGATGAGGGTCGCTCGGAGCTGGTTGAATGTGCAATGGCAGTCGGTGGTCCACTCGAATGGCTGGGCCTTCTCAGTGAAGATGTGGAGAGGGCGAGTGATGTCCGTAAACCCCCCCCGGGGAATCATCGCACGCAGACCGACGGGGGATTGGAGTGCAGGACCTCCTTTATCAGCCACTTGAACATCACTGGACCATTGCAAAGCCCGAAAGTCATGATGGTATATTCCCACAGGCCCAATGAAAGCCGTCTTGGGATTGGCTGCCGGAGTGAGGGGAATCTGATGGTGGAATCATTGTCAAGAGGGCTGTCAGGGGGAATCCGTCGACCCGTAGGACATGCCACACAGGCGAACGTGACAGATAAGGCACTAAATCATATATAAGATTCACTTATGGTTAACATTTGCAACAAGAGGGAGAGGTAATAGACAAGCACCAACAGCAGGACAAAGACAGCCACACAACAGACGTGAACCCAATCTCTGCTACAAGATATGAATCCGTTTAACATAGCCAGCAGATGCTAACATGTTTGTGAGGTGGTTTTGTGAAGTGAAAGTAGTGATTATCTGAGGGGTTTGTTCAAAGTTGTTCATTCAAAAAGTTGTGTCATTGGTAATTGTTTGACTATTAGGTCTTATTAAATATTACTTATGCCCATGTGGTTCTGTGTGGCTCAGTAGGTAGAGCATGGTGCTGACAACGCCTAGGTTGTGGGTTCCATGCATATGCCAAAAATGGTAAATAATCACGCTACTTTAAATGCTCTCAGGTTTTACAGCTTGTATTTACTATATACAGCCTTGCAGAACAACAGGAATAATAAATACCATCATGAAGCCCAACTTTTTAGCTTTATAATATGTATAATATATCTGTCTATATCTATCTATCTGTATAAAAGTTTATTTTGCGAGGTGTCAATTTACGTCCTTTTTGTTGCTGTTTTCGCCAAGCAGTTTGGCTGGCAGAACTTTGGAGTTGAGTGGTTGTTTAGGAATGAGCCTTTCAAATATTTTGGGCCAGTGTGTAACTGAACTCCATCAGTCATTTTCGCTGTACCACACTCTGCCTTGGCTCCGGTGAAACTGAAATACTCATTCTGCCCTTTAGAGGGCGATGTTGTCCCAAGGAAAGTGGAGAACAGCAAGCTGTGTAACAGCCTCCTCTCCCTAGTGCAGCTGAAGCCACATTGACAGGCCACAGCAATCATAGTTTCGGGGGAAAGTGAGAGAGTGCATATTTATATAGCCACAGTGAATGGGTCTCAGAGACAGTGAGGCGTGACTGTGAAAATGGATTACTATGCAGATTTCAGCCCGACCAAGCTTGATACTGCTCTGCAGCGAGGGCGACATTAAACAGCTTAGCAGAGGAGCCCAAATTCATCATTGATCGCTTTCCCCTCTCAGCTCTTACTGCAGGGGCTGCCACTGAGAGGCAAAGAAAAGAAAAGACTCTCTCTCCAGGGATATTTGTGGGTTTGTCCTTGGAGAGCTCGGACTACCTGCACCATACTGTTTCAAATCAGATCTAATCAAGCCGATTAAACCTAATGTAGTTTACCTGCAGTATACTACCTCCCAAATTGCATACAATTAGATTAATTAAACCCGACAGACTATTTTAATCCACCGAAATTAAAGTAATTTTGCTTCTCGATCTGTTATAGAAAAGGAAGTGAAATGATTCTTTCAGTATGTTCTTATTTTGTGTATCATTTTGCTACCAATTTCTTTGCTGTTACTACCTATAATTCTCTTTTTTACTCATTTATATATATTTTTTTTTTCTTGGGGGTATTTTGGTGTTGTTTTGGTATTATCAGGTCATCATTGTTCTCAAGATTTAACAATAATTTCTCGGTGTCACGCATGGGAAAAGAGGTCTGGGGACAGCCTCGTTTCCAAGGGCACTGTATGGAAGCAGTTTGATTGATGGACGGATTGCCGCATTTGTGCCAAATGTGTCAATATTGGCTGCCCGGACATGTGTCTGCCCGGAGACAGGCGTTTACCTCTGTGAGCTTTACAAGGGCTGGCACGGGCGCGTGGCTGGGCAGGCCGCATATCCCCCGAGCGTCCTGCTTTAGCCCGGCTGACCGCTAACACATGGCAAGGTCAGGGTTTTTGTGGATGGTCACAGGGCTGGGCGATTCATTACCTGCCACCACCGCAGCTCTGACCCAGTTTGATGGATTAAAGGGAGATTTCAAGGGGAATTATTTGGCACCAGTTCCCGTCTGCCTTAATTGCAAACTCGTCTTCTAGGATCGGTGAGGGGCACTTGTCCCAGCCCCCCCCCACTATGTTTTAAGAGAGATGTCACCTATTTCTGCGATGTTCTGGGGTGTATGGAACAACAACCCTCATTGCATGAAGCCTGAACTCTTGCGAGTGATGTACAGTAGTCTTCCTGAGCACCTTAGTCTGCCCTCTAAAGAAGGATCATCATTTCACTTACAATCAATGAACATGCACTGTAGTAGGCATATATCTAATTGGGGAAAGTAAGCATTAAAAAAAGGCGCACATAACATGCATACACAAAGTGCAATGGCTGGTGGCAGGTTAGAAGTGCTTGATGCTGTATGTCCAACCGAACATGTTTTCCTTCTTTCCTCACGCAAACACCATTCTGTGTTACATGAATAAAGAACCATCTAAACCTGCACCATTTGGAACATCCAGTGTCCCTTTCTTACAAAGGGAATGCCACTCCTGTACTGTACATTCGTGCATTAGTGCATTCAACATGGGTAATTCAACACAACAACTAATTAAGAATAGTTTTTAAAAGGTTTTTTTAAATACATTTATTTCATATTTTTTCCCATTTTTCTCCCAATTTGGTTGCCAATTAAGCCCTCTATTTATTTAAATTCCCCACCCCCACGAGTCTGTCGCCCGTCCTCCGGGAGAGAGACACACATTCCTGGCCGATTGTTCCCGCCTCTTCAGAGACGGGAATTCTTCCACGGACGCCTTAACCTTCTCCTCAATGGACTCGTGCCGGCTCTCCCTCCCCCCTCCCCCGGAGGCGGACAGCCAAATGCCGCCTCCGATCGGGCTGACAACCAGGGCCGGTCTGGTAGAGACGCGGGTTTCGATCCGTGTCCCTGACGGGCAGTGCACACCACTCCGAAGCGTTGTGCGTTAGACCGCTACGCCATCCGCCAGCCTAAGAATACTGTTTTTGTAAGAATGTTTTTGTAATTGTGTAGGCTGACGGCTTTGAGAATGAAAGGTCAGGTGTGCAAGATGTAGAACGAAGAACGAGTGGGAGGAACGCCTGTCTGCTGACAGAGGAGAAGAGGAGAGGTGCAGACCAGGGTGTGAGCACATCAACTGCCCCAGGAGCTGCACCATGCCCCATCAACTGCCCCAGGAACTGCCCCTGTCCCTTTACTGACACATTCACTCAGACCAGATCTGTAAAATGCAGATGCCGTTCCAGCCTAATACATCTTTGGTGAATTTTCACATTACCGATGGGACTGCTTTAAGCACCGATATTAGAGAATGATACTGGGTACATACGGGTGCTCTAAAATAATAAACAAGGGCATGCTGTATGATCACATGCTGACCACATTTCAGTGCATTACTATTTTTCAAATGTTCTATTAGCTATTATGAAATAGCAGAGAATCTAGGATAAGTTTGAAAAAACCTTGCTTCTTGCTTTGCGAGGTGAAAAATGTTAGCTTCTGGCATGAATGTTTAGCTTAGTTTAGTGTCCATACATGTTTTTTTCTATTCATTTATTTATTTATTATATACTTGACTGCATCACCATGAAAGAAACTGGTTCTTGTGTGTGTTTTCTTACAGTTCATTCTCAGTTTATCAGTGATCAGTGACAATGGTTAGTACCGTGGTCAAAACCACAGGCCTCGGCTTCTGCCCAGCTGTGTGAGTTGTCCTTTTGTGTTTGCGATTATAAGGGCAGCTAATCACCAGACTTCGGGAAATCTGATGAGACCGGTCAGTCATGTACCGGTCAGTCATTGACTGTGGTATCTTACAGAGGTGAGAGCACCGTATACAAACTCGGTTTAAACAACTAGTTTAGATTGTTGCTGCTAAATAGAATGGATAGTCAATATTATTAGTATCTCATTATTATTACGCTATATGCCGTATGGCTTTGGAAGTAGCAGCTTCATGTGGCCATTCGTTGCTAAGCATCTGAATTCATAATACCCTCAATCTGTCTCTCACGTAATGAAACTGTACATGATGGTTAGGCCAAACCAACCCAAATCAACATCATCAAAGTGAAATGGAATATGGTCTTTAATGACATTTTTGGGCCACTAGTGGAGTTAGTGATCCATGATCCATATTTGTATGACACCATATTGTTTAAGTCTTACCCTCCCTTCTTCGGATATCATCTTGGAGATTGTCCAGGTACACATTTCTGATGGCACTGATTTCACCCTTGTGTGAAGAGCAAATGAAGACAGATGGCCTTAAAATGAAGAGTCATTGTTCTGTTCCACTGCGTACTCATCGCGGTCTTCAGTATTTAAAAAAGCATTTGTTATTTCACAGAGAGAAAACCCCAACGTCCAACACAAAACACAGGAGGATATCTCTCTCTGCTTATTTGGCAAAGGACTTCAGCTTTTACACAGCATACATTAGACATTTCTCTGCAGGCGCTGCTGCCATTTTGATCTCGTTTTTTGGTCAAGGCGTGTGCTTCTGGACAGCCGGGCCAGGTTCTCTGGCATACGTCTCTCAGCTCAGTGATATGGCTGAGAAGCAGGCATGATCTAATATGGACACGCACACCCGCATAAAGGATTATGGGAATGTTTGCGCCCGGGTTACTTTGGTTAATAAATAAATAAGCGCTGGGATTTGTGCTGGGGGGCTGCTTGGTGGGCCAGCGTGCTCGGTGCTGGGATTTGAGGTTGTGTTTGTAACAGATTGCTTCTGGGCTCCCTGCTGTGTGAGTGCAGCTGCTGCGGACGGCGCGTTTGGCTGCGATTCCCCTTCATCAGTGGACCGGGGAGGGCTGTCTCACTCTTCTCTTCTGCGGCAAAACAGCATAACGGACAGATGACTGCCAGCGACAAACAAGGGAGGAGAGAAGAAAAAAAAAAGCCCAACAAAAACTGGCACGGGACGTTGTTCATTAACCCCCCCATCCCCCGCGCCCCCTGTTTCCTGTCACATATCCGTTGAGCCTCCCTTTACACCTGTCATGCTTCTCAGTAAAAAAAAGAGAAACTAACTGAATTCAGTTCGTTTGCATATGCGTACATATCTTCAAACACCAGGCGTTGAGAGAGATAACGTGCCGGCAAAACTACCCATGGAAACCAAGTCGTCTGTGTGCTTCTCGTGAGGTTTTAAAGATTGCATTCAGTTTCGGGGCCTCAAAGATCCGTGCTGCATAAACAGACAATGGTGGCGCGCTGTGCTCCACACCGATTTCCTGACTCTGCTGCCTTTATGACAGCATGGAGATCCTAATGAAACCCTCCACTCCAGCTGTACGAGTCTGTAAAGCAGCCACTGCCGGCCACTCCAGCTCGGGAAGACCAAACCTTTAGGCCCTCTGAAGGTCAGTTGCTCTTGTGATCACTTTTGGCAGTGGCTGCTTTACAGACCCATACAGCTGGAGTGGGGGGTTTCATTAGGATCTCCATGCCATCATAAAGGCAGCAGAGTCAGGAAATTGTTTTTTTGTTTCATGCCTGCCAGGGGAGGATGAAGCAGTGTTAAGAGATGATGCACATTCGTAATGTATCAACTAAGGCTTGGTTTTGTTCCTTTCTGGGTTTTCACTTGACAAAGCTAACCACTCATTTCAGTCCATTATGAAATACATCTGGCAGAGAAGGCATGGAACATCAGCAAGGGTAGACAGGGGACCCGTCTAAGAGGTATCTATGAGGTTCCAAATGCACATGAACCCCCATATCTTTTTTATTGAACCTTTATCACATTTAAGCTATTCTCTAAAGTATGAAATCTTTAGTAAACATTGTAACATTGTTTCGCACATTCAGTAAGTGTGAGAGTGGCAGGAGGTCTGGCTATAAAGGTGGTCACTGTAATTTGAGGACAGTGTGATTAAAATGACACTCACAACAAAGACAAATCACTCTAAACACTAGCTAGACGCCTGAACAAATCAGCAACTTGATCCTGATGTGGAGAGGGGTTGGGGTTATTTAACTAGCAAGCTAAAGTTTTCAGATTTTTTATATTTAGACCTGTCATTTACAAACCCCATAAATATTGAAAAAGTGCATTTTTGGAGGTAGAATGTGGAATTAAAGGTAATGTTTAGTTTAAATGTAGAAAATATGTCAATGTTAAAATAAATCAATTTTATTTCATATTTAACTTCATTAAATTAAAATCAACCAACTTATTCCTATGAAATCAAACTCTGTTTTATCATATGCTGTAATTGAATATGTATACAGGTGTCAATATGCATACATAACATTATTAAAATGAAATAATTGTGCATTTTATCACTGTGCAGACACCCACTCATACGGACACATGTTTCTATTTCTCAGCTTTGCTCTTAAGAGTGTGGGTGTGCATTAACCCTCCCATATTCTATGAGTGGAGACAGCTGTGGCAACCTTATACACAACCCTCATCCAACACAGGGGAAATTGTGCATGAAATTGGTTTAGAAACATAAGCTGGAACATACCCATCTTCAGCTACATTTTGCTTGGTCTGCAAAAATCTGTCTGCAGTTTAATCACAAAGTATAAATATACCATTGATGCAACATCAGCCCTTATTAGCTCATACCCTATATTTAAACGGTTTTTCTTGAGGGAATTTTGTTTTTAGTGTCTTCCAAGTACTATTGTAAAAAAATGCAAGGGCATAAAACAGTGTAACCTCACTGGCTGTTGTTGGTAGTGATAAAACCAATCATGTGGATGGCAAAGTCTTCTGATTGGTTCATAGGACTGAGTGATTGACAGCCCATTTTATCGCTACCTATTACAGGGTTCCTAAAACCACACTTCTTCCTCATTGGACATAAGAATCATGTGTCTCAGCACACACCTGCCATAGCTTCAACGCGTTGGACCCGGCTATTCTCTAGATATTGAAACTCGTCTGGAGCAATGAATTACCGACTCGCATAAATACCCCTGTAATGTTCTATACCAAGTGACTATGCTGCTGGCCACTTGCTGTGGCTGAGTGATAAACCCATGTATTGATAGTAGGGGCATTTTTATGTGTGGGATTCGCTCAGTTCCTATTCCCAGCAGGATCTGGCCTCTGTTTATTTTTACTGCAGCATCCATCACACTTGGCACAAGGCCTCCGGTGTGAATGCATTTGTAATGTCCAACTCTGTTGTCAGCTCCAGCGGACGCATGAAACAAAAGAGAGAGTCATGAGCAGGGAGCCACCGCGGCCGTCCCGAGGGTCAGTGGGCAGAGAGGGTCACGCGGCGCCCCTGCCCCTTTAAACTCGCAGAGTTTATCTTCCGCTGATCTTGGCGTGATCCTCGCTCACGACTGAGCGTTCACACCGCAAACAGATGCCGGGCTCTCTCCCTCTCTGCACACGGCACAAAAGCAATTGACGAAGAAAAGTTGCGTTATTCCAATCCCTCACGCTAAGTGCATACTCCAAGCTTTGACCTGGTTTGGAAGTTCATTGCGCTTATGTTCTTATAGTTATTTATTCAAACTCCCAGCTATGAATATTTGACATGTTTAGATTTATAGTGATTTAAGTCAGCACAAAATCCAGTTACGTACGTTTCAGCTGGGAGTCATACATTTCTTTCAGGGCGGCTGTGTTGTAGGCGTGACTGTCAGGTCATCGCCTCAGTACAGAAATGACTTTGGTCATGGAATTTCCATGTTCAACATGTTCTTTGTTTGCCCATCATAAATTTGATTGCCACAAGATGAAGCAACCTTATGCAACAAGTTTGCATGTAGCAAACATCCAGCTCCTATCATTATTAAATATCAATAATCCTTAGAACTGTACACATTACAAACTCTGCCACTGCTAGATATTAGCTAATATTACTCAGGAAAAATTGGAACATACAGGAACAATTAGAACAATGGTTACACTATTATTGTCACACTGCGTATGACACACCCCAGAGTGGAACAGTTGGACACAGGGATTGGATTTTTCGGTCTGCGGACCAGGATTTTTATAATCTCTCTTCCAGAGAGAGAGAGTAAAAGAGAGAACCAGGACTGTACAAAAACACTTTGGCTGTCCCACTCACAGGTTTCATTTAAAAACAATAAAGCAAAGCAATTAACTAAATAAAAAGCGCCTTTCGGCAAACACTATAACTTAAATACACACAGGCAGACTTTAGCTTATTTTCAGAGCGTTGTTGAATGTGGTTCTTCAGTTCTCTTTCGGCCGGCATTCAGCTTCCATGTTCCAGCCACCTACTAAGAAAACAGAGCTGCTTTTAAGCACACAGGTATAATTAGTTAATTCTGCAGAGCTGTGGGCTCTAGCTGCCCTGCCAGTAGTCGTGGCCGTTAATCACCCCTGCCCCCACCTAGGCCTTCCACAATTATATTATATAATATCCAAGTTCTGATATTATATATTGTGTAGGCATTTAAGATACATTACAGGTGTAGGCAACCATACTCCTGGACTACCCACAAGGCCACAGATCCTCTTGGCCTACCTTTAATGGTGAAATGTTGAGAACCTTTAGGGCGTGGCCTCTCTAATAATACTGCATTTCTAATAATAATGGGACTTATTACATAATTAGACTACCAACACCTGAGGACTTTAGCATGTCTTATAGTTACTTTAGGCACAACTAATAGAGGCAACAGAATATTACAACCAGATCACTGCTTATTGTCCCAGGGACTCACAATTGTTAGTGTCATTGGGCAACTACAGTGTCTCTATGGAAAATGTGGTAGACATCGAAATGGCAAGAGTGATCATACCCGTATGGCAGCACATTTGTGGTGGGCGGTGGAATTACCATATTTCAGTCTACTGTAGCTACTGTACTCACATTTCTGTCAAAGAATGCAGAGGTTTTATACATGGCAAGTTTTTAGTTTCAGTTGTTAGTTTAAGGTTGAAAGCTGTTTTATTATGATTTGTGATTTATGATTTGTTTGAATCTTATTTGAATTTTAAATCGCTATCATCACTGGAAACATTGTCAGTGTTGTTGTGTTTTTTTACATTTACATTTACATTTTAGGCATTTAGCAGATGCTCTCCCATTGTCTCCTAAACAATGAGTGCAGGGTAAGTTACACAGTTTTTGGTTTTGTGTTTGTTAGCTGGTGTGCATGTTCACATCCTACTTAAAACTCATTTTGTATATGAACCTCTTCTGCATAATAATCCTTTGCTGATTGAAAGTGCTTGACTTGACATGGCACCTGCTGTTCAACAACAAACAATGAGATCGGAGAAATTGGGAGAATATACGCCATTTAGCAGACGCTTTTATCCAAAGTGACCTACAGTAGTGAATGTGTACACTTTTCAGTATATGCGGTCCCAGTGGGAATTGAACCCACAACCTGAGTGTTGTCAGTGCCATGCTCTACCTACTGAGCCACACAGAACCAAAAAAACGAATCTGGGAGCACATGCGTATATATATATATATATATATATATATAATTATTTTATTTTTTTTGAGCAGGATATACTCTCTATATATATATAGATCAGTACTTCGGTTTTAAGAAATTAATGTACTGAAGATGAATTGAGGTTAATCTGTCTTTCCTGTAAAAGTGCCTGTAGCCCTGCTGGGAGATATAGAATGCCCATACAAGATGGAAATGAGGGTCGGTAATGAAACATATTTAAAAGCGTGACTTATATAACCAAACTGCTGCTCTGCTTCCCTGCTCTATATAAGAGTGAATCCTGCTTCTTGCAGTCGTTGGAGCAGCGCAACTCTTTCATGAAAAGAAACTTGCAACAGGGCAATGAGAGGAGGGCAATGATTCAGCTTCCATTTTAAAGGGCTTAAACTCAGCTTAGGCCTCTCCAGGTCCCACACTTTACACTAAACCTATTGAAGGGGAGGGGGGAGAAAATCCACTAGAGGACACAGGATTAAGCAGGAATCAAAGGGGGCTCAGTGGGAACAACTGGAGGGGGATCTAGAGAAAAAGCTCAAACCCAACAAAACAAAAAAACATATTGCAAAAAGATGTTGAAATGCACATCTATCACAGTGTTTCCAAGTGCTGAGCATCATTAACACAATGTCTGGGCCTTAGTAAAGGATGGAGGACTAGAGCGCCATCTGGGTCTTTTACCAAGATGGAAATCTGGAGCAGGCCAAGCTTCAGGGAGCCTGTATCAGGGGGCAGCCTGTAGCAAGTGCTCCTGGTTTATCTGACATCTCAGAGAGCTAGAGCACGTCATACGCTACGCCTGAGCCACCAGCCGCGACCTACAAAAGCAGAGAGCATGTAGCAGCCAGGTGGGAAGGATGCGTGGGCGAAGTCTGGCTTTCCTTTTGAAGACACGTCAGCGAGGGGCCGTCACTTCAAGTTCCTGCGTCTGTCACCGTCTCAGAAAACCAACACATGTTGCTTGTTTACTCAGACATTACCCTCAACAGGTACTGCAGAATTGTATGTCTGAATGTGTTTCAGGAAATCATGAATACATTCAGGTGAGTATGAAGTTTGATTGAACAGAAAAGGGGTTATCCGTATCAGTTTCTGGCTATGAGTGTAGTAAGTAGGAAAGGCAGCATGCGTACCTCATTGACTGACAGTCTCACTGACTGCCTAACAGCCCCATGTGCTCTTCGTAGAGCTGCACATCTTTCACAAAGCTATATCCCAAATCCAGTAAACATTCAAGGTATAATACCACCGTTAATATGAACAAAAAATGTTTTTTTTAAATCCAGTTGGCTAGCTGACAGGGCTGCAAGGCTTAATGCATGCTACTCTGCATATCTATATTATGCCTTTGAACATAGCCATTTATTTGAAAATATATTTTTTATATAAAATTAGAGGGTGGATATCATTATTTTAGCTTTTGCGAATTATTGCTATGAATGAAATAATCTAGCTTTGACTGAGAGTTAACCTGTATATCAGGGAAGAAGACAATTTATTTTCTATGCCACATGATTGCTATGAACATTGCTCTCACATGCAGAAAAAAAAGCTTGTTGACCTTTTTGCCTTTCTTAAATGGAATACGTCCCACTGTTTAACCAATTATAATAGAGAGAACATAACGTAAGAATACATAATGATGAGAACAGGTCATTCAACCCATCAAGGCTCGTCACTTACCTCAATCAACCAATCAAAACTGACCTAACGTGCATGACTGTGAAGCAATGGGCATTGAAATGGAATAGATGAAAAAGTGCTTTTATGCACATATGCTTGGAGTGAATCAGAGTCAGAGCCAAACAGGCCCATCAATAACACAGACGCATGAATAACAGGCTCCAGGTCATTGAAATAGCTCAGTACCAGCCAGCCTGGAGGTGAATAGTAGTCTATATAGAGCATACGCAGTACCAAACTGCCTGTAGGTGAATACCAGCACATTTCAGTATCAGTCTGCCTGTAGGTGAGTGGTGACCTATGGAGCAGTGGCATAGCCAGGAATTCATTCGGGGAGAAAATACAACAGATGATAGCCCTTTCAGGTAGGCTACAGTGCATACCTGCCAACATTTTTACTTGAAAATACGGAAGATTATAATTTTTTTGGCGTGAACATGTTGTTGATCGGGGGGTAGGTTGCACAAACAAATTGTTCAGCAGTATATATCATTTGATTATTAAATACCCTCATTGTACCATCATCCAGCCTTGCCTGATCAATAACGTTTCATAACGACTGCGCAGAACCAGAGTTATTTCATATAGATGATATATGACTGGCTCTGAGCAGTGAAACTTTTGTCCGTGAACAAACAGTTTGAAACTCTCATAAAGCATTTAAACTCAAAATCCACCCACCCCCCCCAGCCATGCTACTGTTATAGAGCATGCTACCATGCAGTGTGGCAGGCAGTGTGGTATAATGGTTAGGGAGCTGGGCTTGTAACGTTAAGGTTGCAGGTTCAATCCCCAGGTGGGGCACTGCCGTTGTACCCTTGAGCAAGGTACTTAACCTGAATTGCTTCAGTTAATATCCAGATGTATAAATGGATTGTAAAGAAATGTCAACTGTAAGTCGCTCTGGATAAGAGCGTCTGCTAAATGCCTAAAATGTAAAATGTAAATGTAAATGTACCAGCGTACTACACAGACCACACTACACAGTAGCAGTGCCTGTAGGTGAATGGCTGAGCACAGTGCTGCTCAACTCGTTCCTCAAAGGACCTGCTATCATCCCACATGCAGTGCTGCAGAGATTAAATCGTGTCATCAAGCGTACTGTAAAGCACATCTGAATATACTGATGAATAAATATCTTTATTTGAACCATTACGTGTTCACAACAGGTTTGTATGAGTGTATTTGTGTGTGTGCGTGTGTGTGTGTGTGTGTGTGTGCATGTGTGCATGCATGTGTGTGTGTGCGTGCGGGTGCACGTGTGTGTGTTTGAGCACGTGTGTGTGTGTGTGCGGGTGCGTGTGTGTGTGTGTGTGTGTGTGTCTGTGTGTGTGTGCACGTGCGTGTGTGTGTGTGTGTTTGAAGGATGCCCTGTACATGAAGATGGAACAAGGTCAGTGTTGGAAAATCTGGGTCAATGCCAGGAGCGGGGTGCCAGATTGGTTCTTTTTATCCTGCATCAGATCATCGTGCAGACGTACACCGCAAGAATACAGATGTAAAGACACAACATGACCACCTCATTTTTCACATTTGTCATTTATCTTTGTGAGTGCATATACTACATGGTTGTGGGGATATGCTCCTTACCATCTAATGAGTGATATCTGCATTTCAGTAATAAATTAAATGGTACAAAATGATCAGATAAAGAGAAGGTATATAGAAGATTATATTCAGAGGCTTGGGCCCAAAACATCTTTTACAAAATAGTATGCCTTGCATTTAAATTTATTCAGTCAATGCATCTTTTATATTCATTTTTCCCCATTCTTTGCCATTGAAAAAAAGGCATGTCATGAATTTTTTTTGCTTTGCATTACAAATCAACATCACATTTTCTTATCTATACATAATGGCACTGCCATTATCTACATGGGGAGATGATGAAAATGCATGAGACATGGGAGCGTATGGATCATAAAAGTGCTGGGCACACAGGGCGCCGCAGTCCAGATCAGAGGCAGAATTGTGTGTAAAATTGCACGCTTCTTGATTTATTACAATTCATTTGGGCTTCATAGGTCCTTTATAAATAAATATGATGCCTTTATTTATTAGAATTTACAGGACTGCTGTAAATGCACCATTTATGGCATGCACGGAAACACACAAGCCAGGCCTAGTAATATGAAATGTGTCAATGGCGAAATAGCTTTTTCCAGGAAATAAAAACGCATGCAGATCGCTGTGGAAACTGGTGCAGTGCGCCGTGGAAACGGGTGAAGTTCGCCATGGAACATTAAAGCAGAAGCAAGCCTTGGGGTAAAGAGCGGCGTGAAGAGCAAGACAAAGTCAGGACAGTAAGAGACAGGTAGGACAGTATGTTCACCCGGGGGGGCCAATCACAGTAATTAAAAGGTCAGGGACGGGGAATCGGTGTGATTTAATCGCTAAATCGAAGTGGCCAAAGTCTGCGCCCCCGAGGGGCCAAGAGATGGGCACGGAGAACCTTCCTCAGGGTCTACTAAGAGATGCAGGAGAGTGGAGACTGGAGACTGCAGGCAGGACTCATCACTGTAACCCCCCGTCCAGCCACTCTGAATACGTCTTCACATTAACTCCTACTTTCTCTTTTTTTTTTTTATTCGAGTCTTTCCATGCATTCGGGAAGGAATGTGTGGATGTCAGCAGATGTCAGGCTGACCTTTCCAAGCGGTGGCCTGCACCCTTATTACCTGCTCTATTAGCTCAGGGAATATGGAAAGATGGAAGGGCTACGTGTGGGACGACCTGCAAAAGAACAATGAAAGGAAACGAAGAACATGAAACAGCAAACGAACTCGGTGAACCCGGGCGGCGCGCCGCCGCGATGCAGTGCTGAGCTTTGCGTCTCTCTGATCTGTGGTGCAGTGTGTGTACGGATATAAACGCTGACTCATTAAAGCACGGGCCGTCCCGCTCCCGACTTGGGGGGTTGTACCGACAGGACCGCAAGGACGTGAACGCGAGCTGAGGCAGTCCAGTCTGAGCGAGCAGCAGGAGAGGGAGCAGATTGACCGGTCTCTGTGTGCGGCTCTCAGTGCCCCCTTGCCGTGATCAGATCAGCTGATCATTGCTGTGTAATTGGAAGCAATTAGTGTGCTTTAATTGATTCTCTTATGAGCAGGGCCCGAACTGACACAGCAGTTTACCAGGGCCTAATCCTCTCCTCAGCCGCAGTCTTTAAAAAAAAAAAAGACAAAGAGGGAGAGAGAAGGAGAGAGAGAGAGAGAGAGAGAGGGAGAAAGAGGGAGGGAGTAATGCAGATAAATCACTGAGGACAGAGCGAGACACCTTGCGCTGTGGAGCAGATCACAGCTGCAATGTAGAAACAGTTCGGGAGAGAGCTCCTGCGAAACAAATTGCATTTATTTACTCTGTAGGGCAGTTAGCTGCAGCCCAAACTGCCTGTGTGATGTAGAATGCAGCACCCCGCCAAGAATCATGCAGATGAGGCCCAGCGTGCTGTGCTTCGTTTATAGTGTACGTTTATAGAAGTCACAAGGTGGCACGACTCTTTGAAAGAGAAATGCTAGTCTTGGGACTCCGTTTGACTGCTATTATGTAACTTTTTTGAGGCAGCCCCTCACATTAGTTTTCTTAGAGCACGAATTCTGCCAAATGGTGTACATTTATGGCCGTGCCGGTCAAGGACAGATTCTCTGGTCCCTCACTGCCTCACCACAGTAAAATGACACGGCTCCACAACGCATTTACCCTCCACTAGGGAGCGGAAAGAGGACCGGATAACCCCCCCCCCCCCAGCCCAGGCGCCGCATGGGGGCTAGTGGGGTGATTTGAGACCGGGCCGGGGGCCGGGGGTTTCTCCTTTGATGGTATTGGATGCACGGGCAGAGACTGCAGAGGAAGACAACAGGAAGCATGCAGTCTAATGAGCTACGAGCTGCTAGTCTCTCACAGTCCCTCAGGTGTCTCTATATACCTGCTTATTAGAACCGAGGAATCAAAGCTGGGGCTTGTCCTGCTCATCCGGTAACATGCACATGTATAACATACACACCTACAACATGTACACGTCCATGGATTAGTGTCACTCCAAATGAACGGAATCTCACACCAATACAGTATCTCCTGTTGTACTATTTTTTACATGTATTTTTGTTGGGCACTTTATGTGTTATGGGCTCAATGCGTTATAGTTAATAGCCAGGAGAGGTATTTGGTTGGACATATGGAGCATCTGTGACATAAGGTCACTGACACGCTGTTTGTTTCGGTCCATCCGACTGCACTTTCCTCAGCACTTACTTTGAACCTCTTTACTTTTCAGAAAGTTATAATATGATGTGTATGATATGTACTTAATGATAAGTGTAAGGTCATAGGTGTCTATACAAGTCCTCCGATGTGCAGTATTTTGACAGGAGCTGGCTTGGGGTGGCTCAAACTGGTTCAAGGGTCTTTATGCAACACTCGCCAGGGAAAGACGAACGAAAGTCTGAAAGGTCACGAGACACGAAAGTGGAAGTGAAACTGGTCTCTTAGTGGGTGAGGAGACATCCCTCTCATGAGCTCAGAGCTCTCTGTCACCAACAACATAGGCTGTGCTGCTGTTCTACCGTGACACAGTTCTGCAGACACAGGCCAAGCTGTGCTGCTGCTCTAATGTGACACAGGCCTGCTGAACCTGACAGAGACAGGCACTGTTGCTTAGTGTGATGATGGTGACCACATCTTCACAAAATAGAATTTTAGTCATTGTTGGATCTGTAACAGGCAGAGAGAAGTGAAGCCAATCACACACCTGCTTGTAATTGAATTAACCAAATCAAGTGTGTGGGAGAGACTAGGAACTCAATTTTGTGAAGCAGTGTAAAGTACGGGTGTGATGGTATACCACGATATTAAAATATGAAATAGTACTATCATAAACTGTTTTTAGTTTGCTTTGGCTTTGCTGTCAAAGATGACGACACTGACCAAAATGACCAATATTTATGCTTTCAATGTCATAGGTCAAGGTGAGAGAGAAAAGGACAGCACTGTCTAACACCTGGTTCCGTCTGGCCACAGCTGATAGAAGATTGAGAATAATTGATTACCCGCTGCAAAAACACATGATTCTTTGCTACTGATTTTAGATTTTAAAGATGGTGGATTTGAAAGAACACTGCATGAATGCGCTCATACAGTAAACAGTGATGATTTCACTGTGTGCTCCTAGGATAGTGGTTGGCATCACTCCTGTAGAGAAGCATCAGTCACAGAGCTCCTTCAAAGAGTACTCTGCACTCCAGCATAACTATCCTCCCTGTAATGTAATTTAGAAACATCTTTTCAATTTACGTATGTACTCGGTATCCCTTATGGAACAAATAACATCAATTCTGCACATGTGAATCGCGTGTGTTTTTTGGATATTTTATTCACGTCTACCATTAATTTCTATATGTATCCCACATATTGTCGCATTTGCTTCACAGGTATTGACATATACAGTACACTTGTTTTTTTGGACACATTCCTGTCATTTTTCCGTTAGGGATCATAGTGTGAAACACAGATTGGAGCGGATTGTTTCTAAGGTGCCGTTGTGCCTAATGTTTGTGGTAAATTATTTATATTTTTTTAAGTGGAAAATGCGCAGAACAACATTTACCATTTTGAAGGGATTTGTGGATGCACCCCAGATTGTCACTCTCACAATTTTGTTTGATTTCTGTGTTAGATGCTCATAATTAGTTTTTCAATATATTTCCATCTATGTCTATATAAACAGCTGAGGCTGGAGAGTGTGGCCATGAGGGAATAGATGCTGAAAACTGAAGTGTGCCCTTAAACCTCAGATTTTGCACCTCAGAACATACATCCCTCTGCTTCATTCCAAGCCTATCAGTCATGGCTTTGCTGTTCTTTCTGTGTAGCAATGACCACAGAGTCTAATGACTCATGTTAATAATTTCTGGTGTAATTAGTTTTTTTTTGCACATACAAGGAGGCATGATGTGGCCCTTAGAGTCCATGAAATGTTGCCCATCCCTCGAATAGGAAAAGTCAAGTCAACGCCTTCATGTCAGGGACTGATGCCGATTCACTGCTTCATTCCTGAGTCCTGGGTGAAGCTGGGGAAATGCAACAGAGAGGCCACGTATCTCCTTCACCCTGCCTTAGCATCACTCTGGATCAATGCTGTGAGGTTTGCTTAACTCTTCATTTTAAAAAAGCATCTCAGAGTAAGAGTGTGGATCTAGGATCAGTTTTCCCATTTCCATATTACAATTCCAAAACTGATCCTAGATCAGCACTACTACTCTGATTTGTGAATACTGGCCCAGAAGTCGATCTGGAAGTCAGGGGCTTATTAAACCACTCTGTCCGTGAGAGAATAGAAAGTTAAATATTTGAAATTATTCTCACTTCATTCTGTCTTGCGAAATGCTAAAATTAGCTTTAGGTATGTGCCTGTGTATTTGGGGTGTACGCAACACAGTTTCAAGTTAAGTCTGGCCACGAGAACACCTGCATCCTCTGTGAAACTCCTCGCAGCGTTTTAGCTGGAGCAAACTACTAAAACCACCAGACAGAAATGTGAGCGCCCTGTTTCTGTGTTGATTGAGTCATGAAAGAAACCAAGATAAGACATAGACTATAACAGTTTATTCAGTGATGAAGTGTCACTACAATGATAACTATACCTCCAAAATGAGAACATGGCATCTCTCAGATCTACATACAATATTTACAACAAAGTGCTTTCATGTCTATCTACATGCCTGCTGTCCCAGCAGAACGTACTGTGCTACAAAAACATACATGATAATAGTAAAATAATGATAATCATAGTCTGTACAAAGTGATTAAAAATAAGATAAGATCACACTGTTTTTGCACACAGAATGAGATGGGTTTGTCTAATTGTACAGTAAAGACTGATATAAAAATACATCATGTACAATATCCAGGAACTGCAGAACTTTGTGCAGAAGGTTTACAGTCTACACATCAGTGGCATTCAGATCATAACATTGCTAATAATAATAATCATATTATTAATAATAATAATAATAATAATAACATCATTTTTAATAGCAACACCTAAGCATAGACCGTATTCCCCTAACTGGTTTTGTTTTGTTGAAATGTGGACACCTTAAATTAGATTAGAAAGATCTTCACATTTAAAACGTAACACTTGTAGCTCTGCCATTCTCTTGTGCAATACAATAAGAGTTTCGTAATCCTCAGATTTCTGAAGTAATAATAATAATAATAATCAGAATAAGATAATATGCAGTAACCAAATGGCGAGCAAAGGGATCGCAGATACTCCCCTTGTAAGAGAATCGTATATTTAACATACATGCATATCTACACTGAACTATCAGATTTATCAAATTAATTTATTATTTAATGTCCATTTATCTATAACCATATACCACATTTCAATTGTAGAATAATGTAGAATGCTAAATACTCGGGTACATTTATGACATTGGGAGTGCGGGCGGCCTTGTATTGTGGTACTGTGTGTACAGTCTGTTCTAAGTGCATGGTTCTCCTGTATGTGTCACTCTGTGTTAATGAGCCATGGTCTTCCAACTGGACTTTCATCAATGTATGCCTTGAACGTCCAGTTGAGTCAAAATATTCCTGATACACAAAGACTCAAACTATCAACAAATCTGTATTAGCACAACTAGAAATGTAGAAATTTAGCGCAGTGAACTTTGCCTCTGTTTTAAGGCTTTTCTCTGTTAAAGACCAGCCTCTACTCTGAGGAGGGCGCGTCTTTAGCAAAAGCAATGAAGCAGAATCAGAATTAGCCAGTGGTTTTCCTTAAAGTGCAGTCCTAAACCAAAACACTTGCTTGTGAGTATAGAATACATATATATATAGAAATGAGCATTAAAAACATAGAAAATTAGACAGTTTCTCTCATTGTGAAGAGAAAAAAAAACATTCTCTGTGATGGACTCAGTCCACATGTGATAACCTGTAAACAGTGTATATATGTGAGGCATCATGGTCGGATTTTGGCTACTTCTTCATCACACATGCTGCTGTGTATTTCTTTCACGTCTCGTTCGTTCTGTCTGGTTGGTGGTGTGGACCAGGGAGTGGCAGCACCCTGAGGTTTGGAGAGGCCCCATGGCTCTGGCCTCCACCCAATAGACAGGCCCCATTCAGTGGCCAAAAGAGGGGACTGTAACTATAGACAGACCTGATTTGGTCCAATTCAGAGCTGGGGCTCCAGATAGGCCCAATTCAATTGCCCAAAGCAAAGACTGTGGCTATAGACAGGCATGATTTGGCCCAATGTGGGGCTGTGGCTATAGACAGACACGATTTGGCCCAATGCGGGGCTGTGGCTATAGACAGACACGATTTGGCCCAATGCGGGGCTGTGGCTATAGACAGACCTGATTTGGCCCAATTCAGAGCTGGGGCTCCAGACAGGCCCAATTCAGTAGCCCAATTCAGAGTTGTGGCTAATTGGCCCAATGCGGGGGGCTGTAGCTATAGAAAGACCTGATTTAGCCCAATGCGGGGCTGTGGTTATAGAAAGACCTGATTTAGCCCAATGCGGGGCTGTGGCTATAGACAGACCTGATTTAGCCCAATGAGGGGCTGTGGCTATAGACAGACATGATTTGGCCCAATGCGTGGGCTGTGGCTATAGACAGACATGATTTGTCCCAATGCGGGGCTGTGGCTATAGACAGACATGATTTGGCCATGATTTCCCTCCTGGAATCGGAACCTTAACGTGGTGGAGGGGTTTGTGCACTCCAGTGAACCTGGGGGCTATGCTGTCCGGTGCATGGGTGCCTGGTAGGGTCACCCATGGCAGATTGACCTCAGGCGAGGGGCCAGACAAATAATAATTCAGAAAACCCATATGATGACAACAATAACGGCTAAAGAACCTTGCCCGGATCATGGAGACCAGGGCCCACTTCTGGAGCTAGGCCTGGGAGTGGAGCTCACAGACAAGCGCCTGATGACCGGGTGACCCAAGTAGCTCAGTCAGGCACAGCCTGAAGAAGTGACGTGGGGCCGCTGCCTTGTGGACCCACCACCTGCAAGGCAAATCATAGGGATCCGGTGCAATGCCTATTTAGCAGCAGACAGAGGCAGAGTGGGTCTAGGCATGCTGGACTTTGGCAATGGAAACTGGCACTTGGAATGTGGAATGTCACCTCGCTGGGGGCGAAGGGACCAGCACTTGTGCAGGAGGTTGAGAGGTATCAACTAGACATAGTTGGGCTCACCTCTATGCACAGCTTCGACTCTGTAAGCAAATTCCTTGATAGGGGTTGGACTTTCTCTCTATTCAGAGTTTGGAGAGGCACTGGGAATGGGTAGGGATACCACCAGTCCCCAACTAGGTGTCACTCAGTTGGAGTTTGTCCCAGTGAACGAGAGGGTTACCTCAATGCGACTTCGAGTCACAGGGAGGAGAACTGACTGTTGTGTGTGCATATGCACCAAACAGCAGTTCAGAGTGTACACTTCCTTCTTGGAGACAGTGGGTGAGGTGCTGGAAAAACCACCACCTGGTGACTTCATAGTTCTACTGGGAGACTTCAATGCCCATGTGGGCAATGATGGAGTAACCTGGAGGGGCGTGATTGGGAGTAATGGTCTGTCCAATCTGAACCTGAGTGGTGTTCTGTTATTGGACTTCTGTGCTAGTCATGGACTGTCCATAATGAACATCATGTTCGAACACAAGGAGGCTTATAAGTGTAAGGAACCAGAGCATCTTCAATGATAAAGGTGGAGTTGTTTCATCGGAGACCATATGTTCTGGACACTCGGGTGAAGAGAGGACCAGAGCTGTCTACCGATCACCACCTGGTGGTGAGCTGGATCAGATGGCAGGGTAGATTGCCAGACAGACCTGGTAAGCCCAAACATGTGGTGAGGGTTTGCTGGGAACGACTCTGTCCAGAGCAATTTCAGCTCCCACCTCCAGAGGAGTTGGTGCCTGTTATGGTGGCAACCCAAGGACCCGCTGATGGACACCAGTGCTGAGGGAAGCTGTCAAGCTGAAAAGGAGTCCTTCCGGGCTTGGTTGTCACGGGGGACTCCCCATTCGGCAGACAGATACTGGCAGGCCAGAAGGACTGCAGCTGCAGTGGTTGCAGAAGCAAAAACCTGGGTATGGGAGGAGTTTGGAGAGACAATATGGACTTTCGGCTGGCCTCAAAGAGGTTCTGGCAAACCATCCGACGACTTAGGAGGGGAAAGCAGGACATCGCCCAGGCTGTTGTCAGCAAGGGTGGGGAAGTGCTGACCTCGACTGGGAATATCGTCAGGAGGTGGAAGGAAGACTTTGAGGAACTTCAAAGGTGGGGTGCTGGAAAAAGCACCCGACAGATGCACCCTCGGTGGAGGAGGCAGAGTGTTCTGGGGGTCAGAGCTCATCTCCTTGGCAGAAGTGCCAGGAGTGGACGAGTTCCACCCGGAAATGCTGAAGGCCCTGGATGTTGAGGGGCTGTCATGGCTGACATGCCTTTCCAATGTTGCGTGGGTGTCGGGAACGGTACCAGTGGATTGGCAGACAGGGGTGGTGGTTCCCATCTTCAAAAAGGGGGACCGGAGGGTGTGTCCCAACTACTGAGGGATCACACTGCTCAGTCTCCCTGGGAAAACCTATGCCAGGGTGCTGGAAAGGAGGATCCGGCCGATAGTCAAACCTCGAATACAAGAGGAACAATGCGGATTCCGTCCTGGCCGTGGAACAGCGGACCAGCTTTTTACACTCTCACAGATCCTTGAGGGGTTATGGGAATGTGCCAAACCAGTCTACATGTGTTTTGACCATGTGCCCCGAGGGGTTCTGTGGGAGGTATTGCGGGAATATGGGGTACCGAGGCCGTTGCTGGGTGCCATTCGGTCCTTGTACAACCAGAGTGAGAGTTGTGTTCGCATCCTCGGCATTAAGTCAAGCCTGTTCGCAGTGGGTACTGGGCTCCACCAAAGGTGCGCCTTGTCTCCTATTCTGTTCATGATTTTCATGGACAGGATATCAAGGCGTAGCCGAGGATCGGAGTGTATCTGGTTTGGGGGCATGAGGATAGCATCTTTGCTTTTTGTGGATGATGTTGTCCTTTTTGCCTCATCAGACTATGATCTCCAGCATGCCCTGGAACGGTTTGCGGCCGAGTGTGACGCGGTGGGGATGCGAGTCAGCACCTCCAAATCTGAGGCTATGGTTCTCGCCCGGAAAAAGCTGGCTTGTACCCTCTGGGTGGGGAGTGAGCAGCTGAGTTCAAATATCTCGGGGTCGTATTCACGAGTGAGGGTAAAAGGGAGCGTGAGATTGACAGACGGATGGGGGCAGCGTCTACGATAATGCAGTCGTTGTACCAGACCGTCGTGGTGAAAAGGGAGCTGAGTCTGAAGGCAAAGCTCTCAATTTACCGGTCAATCTTCGTTCCAACCCTCACCTATGAGTAAGGAAGAGTAAGGTCCCGGATACAGGCGGCTGAAATGAGGTTCCTCCGCAGGATTGTTGGGCCCAGCCTTAGAGATAGGGTGAAGGGCTCAGTGATCCGGGAGGATCTCAGAGTAGAGCCGTTGCTCCTCTGCATTGAGAGGAGTTAGTTGAGGTGGTTCGAGCATCTGGTAAGGATGCCTCCTGGGCACCTCCCTCTGGAGGTGTACCGGGCACGGCCAACTGGGAGGAGACCTCGGAGCAGGAGCGGGAAGAGCTGGAGGAAGTTCCTGGGGAAAAGGACGGCTGGGTTGCTTTGCTGAGACTGTTGCCTCCGCGACCCGGACCCGGATAAGCGGCAAGAAAATGGATGGATGGATCGATGATTTGGCCCAATTTGGGGACTGTGGCTATAGACAGACATGATTTCGCCCAATGCGGGGGTTGTGGCTATAGACAGACATGATTTGGCCCAATGCGAGGCTGTGGCTATAGACAGACATGCTGAGTATGGCTGAGCTGCTCTCATGCACCACTTCAGACGGGCTGTGTGAAATCAGTGAAATCTGCTTTGTCCTTGTGGTTCTATCCCTGGGACCCCTCCCCTATTCACCAGCACAGAGTTTGGAGTAGGAGGTGAAAGCCAGATGGGTGTATTTCCTTTTTTTTTTTTTTGCACAATTTAATTTATACGCAGCTTTTTGCATTTATCACACTGACAGTAATTTGCCCGAGCCCATCTGTGAGTGTCTACCCTATTCACTGGCTGTTCCCTGTAAGAATATCAAACAAACAAGACTACAAAAAAAAAAAACCCAGAAAAAGACACTTATAAAATAAATACTTTAAAATGCTGGTAATGTTTGTACACCTGCCAGGATGTCATTATAAACCTTATTTTTTTGACATTTTATATAATTAAATAAATTATTTTATTTACAATTGAAAATGCACTGAAAAAAAGACTGTAAAATACTGTTTCAAATATTTCATCTTTTAAAAAGTGTAAGCTAGCATTATTTCTTCTGTTGCTACATGACTTTTTTTTAGGTACATCTAATATATAGCCATACACAGCACATCTTTACAAACAACTAAATCTAATCAAAGCAGTTGCACAGTGAGCTGATTGTTTCCTCCTGAGTCCAGTTTGAGATATAGACTGCTGGTGTTTGGTTTAATATTGGTTCTGTATAACACTGAGCTGATTGACAGCTGAGTGTCAAGAAAATAAGACAAAAAAACTGGATCCATCCTGTGCATGAACTCATGGTGGCACACCTTCTTGAATTATTGCGCTACAACACAGGTTTTTACTGTATCTGAAAGATCATTTTCTATCCCTGACGATATCATAGACAGTGAAATCTACTGATCTCACAATAAAATAATATATTTTTTTTTTACTTCTGTTTTGGCAAAGATATGTCTCGGTAGTGAGCTTAAACCAATGGAAGATTCTTCATGAAGATACTTCTTTAAGAACGTTACAGTAAAAGCCTTGTTGTCTGATGAACACTGTTTGAAGGTAAATACTTGTCAGGGCATGCCCTCTATGCCGCAACTCATGGCATAAAACAGAAAGCAGACATTGCCTGAAGTTCCACAGACATTTTCTGATTGGACCTAAAGCTGACAGTTTTTTTTTCTTTTTAAATATTCATTTGTCATTTTCTCAAAATGCCGTTCATTTGATCATTTAAACCACTGTCTCTACATAAAAAGGCATATTGCTTCTTCTTTTTTGACGTAGTAGGCATGAAGCCATTCCAAAGAACATGTGACTGGAGTTTCTGTATTGTTTTAAGGAGTATTCAAAGGCCTCAATTTTGTGTTTCTCTGTTTTCAGATCTGGGTGTAAATATGACCTTTTCTGCCCATATTTGCCCTTTTTCTGATTTGTAACACAGAAGTTACCTGAATGAGCTGGTGTGACACAATGACAGTGTCAAGAATAGGTTGTGGACACGGTAAAAAAATAAAAATAAATAATCAGTCCATGCTCCACAGACAAATGTTTCATCATTGAAAATTAGCCAACAACAATGGCAGAGAAACAGTAAATAAGATGTTTTGGTCATTTGAGAAAGAGTCAGTCGTGGGTTCGCTTCAGTTCCGTCAGCCTGTTCCTGTGAGGTGAATCTGGTCTAGTTCCAGGGGCCAGTGTATAACAGTCATTAAGCAATCAGGACTGTTAAGGTTCATCTCAAAACAAACGCACAGTGATTCCCTTTACTCCTGCATCTGTTCCAACGCCCGTATAGACACGCATTGTGGAGGTACACTGTAGCGGGTAACTGAAGCTGAGTTGGATTAGCGGTTTGTATAACTTATTAAAAGCATTTTGTTTTCCTCCCTTACTTACGGCTGCTGAGAATAAATAATGCGGATCTTTTCCAGTGCTGAAGAAGACACGGTTAATGATGATGAGCCAGAAGAGGAATCGCTCGCTGTCATGGACAGCGAGGAATCAGTACGCTTTGTCTCCCTGTTCCTTATCCGTAGCGGTGTTCCCAGAGAGAGAGAGAGAGAGAGAGAGAGCGCAGACGAATCACCTATGGGAGGCACTAGGACCTAGACGAATGATCCCTGAGAGTCAATGGGGACAGCTGGCAGACACAGATTTCCCTCCATTCATAGATGGCTCTGATCAGGCAGCTGGAGCCAGACTGCAGACATGACATGCATTTTACTGAGCCGGCTGGCGAATCATCTCCTAGCAGACGCTCCATAAGCGCTGCAGTCCAGCCCCAGCACAAAGGCTGCTGCCGGCACGCACAGATGCACTGCTCCCCAAAAAGAAAACCCTCAACCCCCCCCCAAACCCCCCTTCCCCACCCTCAACCCCCCAACTCCCCCTCCCCCCCTGCCTCACCGGAGTCTAAACTGACTGAAATCAGGCACACACAAGGTGGTTTGTGTTGGGACGTATGTAACGATACATACAGTACATCTTAACATGTCTACGGCATTAGCAGGATGATGAAAGTACTATCACCTAGTTACGGAGTGGGTGAGATGTAAATTACAGCCAGGGCTGCCTGACATTTTGTCTGCAGCTTTTTTTCACCGGTGGAATAGTGGGATATTCTCCTCCGGTCTGGGGCTACGAGGCTGGCTGCCTGTGAGGCGCTGAAGATCAGCCGCAAACACACAGTTTTCCCTCATGTGCCTGGTTTCATTCCCTTTAACCTTTTAAATATATATTTTTATTTACTAATTGTGGTGCCTTTCTTATGAGTAGAACATCAAAGCTTCTCCAGCATCTTAAATACTGACTGTAGCTGGAGTTAAAGATCAAATCGTTATTGCAATTGGAATTGATGACTATAATAATACAGTTACGATAGTAACGTCTCTGTGATTTCTAATTAGATGAGTGCATTGCTGATGATATAAATAATATGCACATTTTTTTAACCTAATCATAGACTGCTGTTTAGCTCAACTGCACCACAGAACACTTTTCAGACTACAGAGCATACAAATGAAAATCAGATTTTTCTGTTGCTCAGTTTTTTTTGCTAAGAGGATGCTGCACAAAAACATTTCCCTCCTAGAATACATTGCAGGACCATGTGCTGCCTGAACTCAAGCTGAGGTGAAGTGTCATTCCGGTAAAATGAAAGCAATAGCACTTACATGATTCGTTGCAGAAAAAATATGTAAATAAATACATGTAAAAAAAGAATAATAATCGAACAATGGTGCTGTGTCCAGCAAAAACTGGAACCGTTGTGGTCACGTGGGAGGCATTTATAGGTAGGTCTGTTGGTGAGACGGCATGTTGGTGAGACAAAGGTTGGGACTGACCCCAGTAGGTGAACACCAGGTCAAAGACGTTCAGCAGGTGAAGGCCAGGTCAGCGGTGGTCAGCAGGTGAAGACCAAGTCACAGATGTTCAGTAGGTGAACACCAGGTCAGAGATGCTGGGAACGAGCAGGTCGCCGGATATCATTTCGTTGACTTCCGGTGTGCAGTAGTCTGGGAAATCAAAGTGGGATCCTGAGTTGGAGTGAAATGCTTCAAAGTCCTTATCCAGACCGGAGCAGTCCATGGGCACGCTGTCGAAACTGGCGTTGGATATGATGTGCAAGATCTCCTCATCCAGCTCCTCGTCGGAGGAGGCGGACGACACCACGGAGGAGGAGCTGCTGGATGTGGGCGTGGGTGGCCTGCAGGGGAGAGGCGCCCTGGGCTCGGCGGGGGCCGCGGTATAGGCCGGCTGCAGGATGGGCACCTTGATCTGGGGGGGCTGGGTAATGGCAGGCGGCGGCGGCCCCACGGGGGACAAGGGGGACTGGTTGGCCCGGGCCCTGGGGGCCTTCCTTTCTTCTGGCGTGGCCCGCGCCAGTTTTACATCCACTGCATCATCCTCGCCCATGTTCTCGTCATAGCTCTTGTACTTATTGCCGTTAAGGTTCACTTTGTGTTTGGAAGTGGAGGGTTTGACTTTAAGCGCTCTGCTGGCGGAGGAGGTCGCGCGGCCTGGCCCGGCCTTGCCGGTCTTCAGTGGGACCTTCTCTCCAGCCTTGGCAGGTGCCGACGACTTGCTCTTCTTGCGTGGCCTGTACTTGTAGTCGGGATAGTCGGCCATATGCTTGAGACGGAGCCTCTCTGCCTCCTTGATGAATGGGATCTTCTCGTAGTCCGGGAGCATCTTCCAGCGTTTCCCCAGGCGCTTGGAGATCTCGGCGTTGTGCATGTCTGGCCACTGTTCCATGATCTTTCGCCTCTCGATCTGAGACCAGACCATAAAGGCATTCATGGGCCTTTTGATGTGTCCAGTGGGGGTCCTGCACCAGTTGGGGTCCTTGTTGGAGGGAACATGCCCGAAAACCTCATCCCCTTCCTCACCTCCCAGCCCCACGAAAGTCTCTTGGTTTGAATCGTTGTCCATGACCGTTGGGTATTTGTGGCCTCTGTGCTGAACCATGATGCAAGAGTGAACTCTGTTCAGTTCAAGTCTCTGCTTGATTCATCCATAACCAGAGAGTCTCTCCTCTTTGTGTCTATCTCTTTTTCTCTATCTCTTCTCATCAAAGTTCTCAAATCAGAAAAAAAACAGAAATAAATCTTGAGCATAATTACATTTTACATTGCATTTCAGCTTAGTGCAGCAATTTTAAACTGCTGTTATAGTAATGTATCATGCCCTATCCTAATAAGACTGCAATATAATTCTGCAAAAAAAAAATGTCTGCAGAGATGAAATCTGGAAGCATGACCAATACAATCCATCATAAATTCTAAGCAACTAAACACCTCTTCCACATTGCTTATAGATTACTTGAAAATGAGCAATGACGTGACAGCTTTGAGGCTTACCGGCAGTTGAAGCAGGGCTAGAGTTGTCCTTGACCTGATAGCGTGTGCAGCACTGAA